>JARFJB010002232.1:1477500-1940000 GCA_036346205.1 Vesta saturnalis | reverse complement strand
GTAGCATTGAGCCCGATTTGCTTTAGTGAAAAATTCATAGGAAGATCAAAGCCATTTACCAGAATTTGTGAATTAAAGTTATGAATTAGAAGTTCAATAAAGATAATGAATTGTATGAATGGGAAAAAGGTACTGAACGATCGTTATTTAAAATTAAGGTTTTATAATTGCATATCTATTTTACTAGAAGTTGCATTTCATTATGAAAGACGATTTTGAGAAAACTGGGATTTTATTATTAATTATAATTTCAGAAGCTGCCTTAACGGCGATTATGCTCAATTGAGTTGAGCATAAAAGATGCATGTCAATTATCCTAAAATATTGGTAACTAAATCTCTAGTCATATAAATTCAGCGTTGCTGCATTCATTTAGAAAAAATGTTATTTGGAAGGTCCTTGAAATTTTTCTGTACAGGACATTTGACCTTATTTCCGAAAAACATTTTTTAGTTCTAAGACTTTCAGCTTCTAAACCAAAATTACTCACATGGTGCTGAATCGGGACTCAGGAATTCACATTACTCGGCAATGAAATTAACTGCTTAACTAAAGAGTTTTTATGCACAAGCATTTTTTTCTGTCTTCAAGAATGCGATCGCTTTTGTTTTATGATAAAAGTTTGCATTAACTGCAGTACCTCTTTATCTATACTCAATCAAAAGAACACCTTTTACATTATTTACATTATGTTGAATGTGAAATCAGATTTATTTTGTAGAACACTATACTGCGACAGCCTGCAGCTGTTCATTTTATGGGCATTTGCCTCATTGTATTGTTTTTCCTGCATATTTTTCGCAATGCCAATTTAAAAGAGATTTAATTTTTCATATAATTGTTGCCGAAGTACAAAGCATGCTATGGCCAGTACATAAATCTTCATCTGTCAGACACATGTAGTCAAATCAAACGGATTTACCAACGTTTTTTTTTGTAAAACTGTGAAACTTCCTGCTTGGTATCCAGTATCAATATATGTATAAAATAATTACCTTTGTATACAATATTTATAACGTTGAAATAGGTCAATTAATCGTAATTCACCGGCAATTTCTAGTATCAGCGCACTCTACGAAACTGCAAATAATTAAAAGCAAGAATATTAAGTTAAATTGTTTCCTTTGACATTAGTTTTTTAGTCTTCTTGGGTTTGAACGTTCCAATTTTCAAACCCTTCAAATTAATTTTTATACTATACCTGAAACTTCTCTGGAACAAACTTAAAATCAGGTTTTTTGATATCCATTAAATCTACCATTTTGCTATAAATTATTATTAAATAAATCAACTGATGCATAAATTTCATAAATTTTCATTGTTTTGCTAGAAATGAAGGATAGGAAAGAGTTGGATAAAAACTTAAAACTATACGTGAGTTATTTATACAGTGCGTTCATAAAGTGTGGAAACGGCCCATTATCTCACGAGTTAACTATTATTTTGAGAGGTAAAGCTCGGACACGTCGATTTTTATTTTTGTTTTTTTATTTGTATTAAAAAAAAAATTTTACTCCCACTACCTTATCAAATGTGATGTCATCGAGAATTTTTTTTTAATAGAAACTTTATTTTTATATCAAAAATTAACAGCTCATATTTTTCTGAGTTCAACCATACCAAATTTGTCACATAAAATATTTTAAGCTACAGTATACTGAGTATAATGAGAATCAAATATTTTTTTTACTGTTTATTTAACTATTTACGGATTGGACGAGGCGATCAAATTGAATGGTCTGCTAGGTCGTCAGATTTAAATCCCATGGACTTTTCGATTTGAGGTTATTTAAAAAGTAAATTATACAGGGTGTCCGGTGAGGAACTGTACAAACTGAAATGGTATTTTCCTTGGGTCAATTTAAGTAAAAAAAGTCCCATAAACATAGGTCTGATTCGCAATAGTTACCCAGATACAAGCGTTTAAAGTTTATAAATGATCACATATTTTTTCAAAAGTAATTATTATTAGTCAACTGGAAAAACAAAACCGAAACAATCTGTCATTTATTCGTTTGTGTTCTAATAATGACAAAGTGGATTGTAGTAAATTAAGTGTAATTTAAATTTAAAATGCCTTTTCAATTTTGTAACGAAGAGTATGCTGACATCATTTACATTTATGGATTTTGTGATGGAAATGCTAGAGCTGCCGTTAGGGAATATGAACGAAAATTTCCCAACAGGAGGATTCCAAATCACCAAACCTTTTCTTCTGTGTTTCAACACGTTCGAACTCATGGTTCATTTCCATCAGTTTCAATAAGATCTGATCGTCCTGTGGAGTTAAATGTGAATGAGCAAGAAAACATTCTACAGATGGTTGATCGGAGTCCAGGGTTGAGTGTTGGAAGAATTTCTTCTCGAACGGGAGTCCCCCGTATGTCAGTATGGCAAACATTACATGATGGGCTTTTGTATCCCTATCATACACAAAACGTTCAGCACCTTGAACCTGGAGATTTTGCTTTGCGGTTGAATTTCTGCCAGTGGCTACAAGAAAATCCACAACTAGTTCCATTCATTTTATTTAGTGACGAGGCGCAATTTACTAGAGATGGAGTGAACAATACACGCAATTCTCATTTGTGGTCAGATGAAAATCCACATGGTACAAGAGAAGCTAACTTTCAGCGCAGATTTTCTGTTAATGTATGGTGTGGTATGATTGACGATCAACTTATTGGACCTTTTTTGTTTGAGGAACGTCTTACAGGAGAAGCATATGCTAACTTTTTGCGGAATGAATTGCTACCGCTTTTGGAAGAAGTACCTTTACTAACAAGACAACAAATGTTTCTTCAACAAGATGGGGCTCCTCCCCATTTTAGTCCATAGGTGAAAGAATATCTAAATGTTGCTTACCCTAATAGGTGGATTGGGCGTGGAGGTCCGCATGCTTGGCCACCCAGATCGCCCGATCTCACACCTCTGGATTATTATTTGTGGGGTCATTTGAAAAGTTTAGTATACGAGGTGAAAGTTAATACCAGAGATGCACTAATACAGCGTATTCTAGATGCGTGTCAACAAATACGGAACAACCACCAGGTACGTCGAGCGGCTACTCTGTCCATTTTACATCGCAGCCGTCTTTGTATTAATGCCGAAGGACGTCATTTTGAACATTTGAAGTGATTTTTTTATGTTTCTTTGTTTAAAATGTGTTTAGTAGTTCCATTTTCTTTTATTAATTTTTATTACTAATTTTCATTATACTCAGTATACTGTAGCTTGAAATATTTTATGTGACAATTTTGGTATGGTTGAACTCAGAAAAATATGGGCTGTTAATTTTTGATATAAAAATATAGTTTCTATTTAAAAAAATTCTCGATGACGTCACATCCGATAAGTTAGTGGGGGAGCTTTACCTCTGAAAATAGTTAACTCATGAGATAATGGGCCGTTTCCACACTTTATGGACGCACTGTACATAATTCAGTTATAAAAATTAGCCTGTTGATTCAAAATGTTCACAAGCTAAATTTTTTCCTAAAATATTTGTAACATTACTCACTTATATAATAAACTATTATTATCTTTCACTTTATGAATTTCTAAAAAAATAAACTGAATTGGTATTCATTTGGTGTATGTTTTGTGCAGTCACCATTATGATAAAAATATAAGTTTATATTGTTGTTCTATTCAGTAGTATTAATCCAAAAATGAAATATAAAGATATTAACACCGCATACGGAAGGTGAAATAATCGTATTTAATATAGCTTCTTGTCCTTGTTTACTATGTAGAAAAAATCAACACAAATGTTCCGGTATATTTTTAAATTACCATTATTTTATACTTAATTAGCGCAAAATAACAAAAACGTAGCATAGCACATGTAACATTTAATACTTCTTAATTTTAACGATTAAATGAAATACCATTTAAAAACTTTACGGTAATGACAATGCATTTTATTTATTACAATGAATAATGGGTTTTAAGTTAAAACAATTGAATGGAACTTTTGTGTTAAAACAAAGTCTTAATGGCAAACAAGAACTAAGTTTTAGAAATGATAACGATTTATTTTTAGTATCTACCTTTAGAAAATTGCTTATAACATAACAAGATGATAGCATTACTAAATTAAAATAATCGATTGGACGTATCACTTTGATTTTTAATTGCTGTTAGGATTAAAGAAGTATTCTTTTAATTTTACAAATATTTAGGTAAAGCTCTCAAATTTATTGTCAACGTAGTTAGCCATTTTCGTGTATGTCCTATTATATGTATAGTTGGTCTTTGATGTCCTACTACAGTTTGTTTTTACGGCGGAAACGTTGTTGGGACTCACAAGTACCTAAGAGTATATATTTTGTATAAAAAAACGAGTTGTGTAAGCAACCCCTACCTCGGGATTCATAGCGACCTGATAACATATCGGGCTCAACAGAGTACACTTGGTACCTATATATATATATATATATATATATATATATATATATATATATATATGTATATATATATATATATATATATGTACAGGGTGAATCACGACCAACGCTACGGAATTCTACGGCGAAGCTGTATATAATCGTTAATTTCTAATACAGTGATAATATGTAAGTCAATATGAGCAACATTTTAAAAATATTTTTAAATATACGGGGTGCTCCAAAAGAAATTGGAATATCAAAGTTATGTTTTTTTAAATGACACCCTGTATATTATTGCATTATCGAATTTTACATAAAAAATAAGTAGCACTTTAATGAGGGTTCCCTATACCTACATACAAAGTGTTTCAAGTTATATCAATTTTTCTGAAAATGAAGGGTTTTAATAAAAATGAAATATCTCCCAATAAAATTAACTCCAACAAATTTACTCTTAGGTTTAAGTAAAATACTGTTCCCTTAAACTATTTATTGACTGAATAGTAAACACCTATTTACAGGGCGTTCATTTTTTTCAGTTAAATTAGTAGAACATTGATACTGAAATATTCGGCTTATTTTAAATGGAACATCCTGTATACCTAAAGCTTAAAATTTTCTACTTATTTAATAATTTGTACAATTTGTCTGTTTCTGTATCATTTGTAGATTGAAATATCCTCCCAAAATGTCTACTTAATGTCTTTTTGCTAATGTAGTAGTATTTTTCAATAAGTAGAAAGCTCGGTACCAAACTTATGTGTACATGATAGATTTCGGATATCTGTAATATACATATTAACAAATAATGTTAATATGACTAATCTTGTAAGTTTTATAGTGTGCTGTGGAATTGCCGGTAACGCATTATTGATGTTAAAATTCTGACATTGGGCGTGACTTTTGTCATTGTGTATTGCTTTTTTTTCCGAGTCTGCCCGATAAAAAGTTTTTTGAAAGGTTACTTCAAACATTTCGTCATATAGGAAGTGTAGCTTAGCTAAAAGAACTAAAAGTGAAGCCTGTTACAAATGATGATGATAATGAGTTTTTGTATTAGGTTGCAGTGTTGACAACCAAAATATTAGTACAACAGTTATTGTAAGAGAAACAGGAGTTAGTGAGCCTACTGTGTGGAGGATTAAACTAAAAATCGCAATAGATTTTTTAAAGTTTCACTTTATTTTTTCAAATTGAAGCTGATCGGTTTCGCTTGGACGAGACAAGCATCGTCAGAGCTTTCAAAGGTGACAATTTGTTATTACGGTTATCGAGAGTAGTGTACAAATAACTTTATAAACGTTTAAATTAAAGTTACCATGATTTGAATTTGAAAATGTGTTACATTAGCCAAAAATCATTAAGAGTAGGCATTTTGGGAGGATATTTCAATTTACAAATGATACAGGAACAGACAAATTCCAAAAATTATTAAAAAAGTTGAAAATTTGAAGTTTACCTACAGGAAACCTTTATAGAAGTTGAAAGGTAATTAAGTAAACTAAACGATAAGAGTATCAAATACAGGGTGTTCCATTTAAAATAATCCTAATATTTCAGTATGAATGTTTTACTAATTTAACTGAAAAAAAATGAACACCCTGTAAAGAGGTGTTTACTATTCAGTCAATAAATAGACCAAGGGAACAGTATTTTACTTAAACTTAAGAGTAAATTTGTTGGAGTTAACTTTATTAGGAGATATTTAATTTGTCCTAAACCCTACATTTTCCGAATAATTGATATAACTTGAAACACTCCGTATGTAGGTATAGGGAACCCTTATGAAAGTGCTACTTATTTTTTATGTAAAATTCGAAAATGTAATAATTTAAAAAAACATAACTTTGATATTCCAATTTTTTTTGGAACACCCTTATATGTTGCGATTCTATATTTTTGTAAGTATTCGAACTATTGTAGAATGAAATGTCTTTTTGAACTACTCTGTTAAGCAAACTAATGTTTATAAAAGTATCAAATTAAACATGTTCATACGTAACAGTATTAACCTCTATGTCTGACTTAAATAATTGTCATTAAAAATTTTAAATGTTGCCAAATTACACTTTTGGAAGTATTCAACTACCGTAGAATAAGCGATACTTACATATACAGGATGATTCATAAGTAATGGGCCAAATTTTAACTACATGTTCAGAAGGCAAAAATAATAATATTTTGCTTAACAACCATGGGCCTAAGTCTACTCCTTACTGAGATACAGGGTGTTAAAGTGAAAAAAATAAAGTAGATTATTGTTAATAGATCAGCTATTTTGCTATATAATGACTTGAAAATTGGATATGAAGTAGTTTTAGTAAGGGCAAACAAGAATATGTGACGGGATTTGAGTTAACTGGTAGATGTCGCCACATACGCTATATTGGATAGATGAATTCAGCTATAAATTTTTTGTCACTCATTAATTTATACCTTACTGATTTAATTTGGATAGCTTCATCATTTCTGTGTAAAAAAGGTATTCTTTGTTGATCTTCAAAATATTAACCGTTTTCGACATAGATGAATTTTATTAATTCACCATGTGCCCCCCCCCCCCTGGTTGTACTTTACATTTACCTAACCGTAATTGATAATTGATAATAATATTAAAATGAAATGATACAAAAATTAAAGTAATAAAACACACTTATTTTTATAAAATATTATACGATAGTTAACAAAAAGAAAGACAACATTAGAACAAACTTGAACTAGAACCACTTACGAGAAATCTTTTACCTAAAACCTACATCATAATCTTAAAGTTTTGTGAAGTTAAGTTTATTAATTAAATCTAAGCTTAATGACTACCTACTGCAAAATGTTTTCAACATGACCACCACCAGCACTTATACACGCATTTAACCGTTTAGTTAAGGATTGTCTGACTTTAAAAAATGTGGCACGATTATTTCGTATTTAATTGGCTGCATCTTGAATTATATTCCATAACTCGTCTCGTGTATTTATAGGTTCAGCTTAATCCACTGATTTCATGTAACCCCACACATGAAAATCAATTGGATTAAAATCCGGACTGCGGGGTGGCCACTGATATTCACTACCACGTCCAATCCAACGGTGAGGGAATGTTGTATTCAGATGATCGCGCACAGCAAGTGGAAAATGTGGAGGAGCACCGTCTTGCATGAACCACATCTTTCTTCTTAGTTGTAACGGAAGATCTCCTAAGAGGTCGACTGTCATTATTTAAAAAATTTAAATGTGACTCTCCATTTAAATTAGGAGGTAATTCAACTGGGCCCAGTAATGTATTGCCTTGTAGACCACACCACACATTTATCTTAAACTCGTACTGGAAATGTATCTTTTTTAAACGAGGGTCTTTACTTTCCCAGGTATGACCATTTCGCCAATTAAAAACTCCGCGTCTGGTGAACGTTGCTTCATCTGTGAAAAGAATGGTATTCAGAAATGTTGAATTATTATTCAATTTCCCCTTTAGCCACTGACAAAATTCAACTCTGGAACGATAATCTGTTGGAAGTAAATTTTGCACAAGTGTAAAATGATAGGGATATAATTTTTTCTTGTGCAAAGTTCTAATTATGGACGGTTGGCTCATTCTAGTAGCTGTAGATAATCGATGAGTGCTTATTTCAGGAGTTTCCGCAACTCTTACCAAAATTTCGTCTTCTTGCTGCGGGGTAATAATTTTGGGACGTCCTGTATGATATTTTGGGCAAAACGAACCTGTTTCACCCAATCGATTATAAAGATTTTGAAATATCTTACGGTTTGGCTGTCTTCGGATAAGGTACATTTCACGATATTTTCTGGATGCTGCATGCCCAGAAAAACTTTCTCTTGCGTAAACGCAAATCATGTCTCTCATTTCTTCGTTTGAAAAGTGATTATGTCTCGGCATTTTTACTTATTTTAGAACAAGAATGAATCAGTTTCCCTAACAATAAAATGTTTCAATCTGTTCAATAAACGTCAAAATTTTACTAAACACATTGTTTTTGTCAACACTCCATAGCATGCTTTTGTCCTAATAAATGAATGCTATGTATTATGTATCCATTACATAAATTTTATTGTGAGCTTCCTTTTATACTTAAAATAGGAGAATTTTTACGTTCATTATTGGTTTTCTCAATAACTTATGTTACATAAAAATAAATAAATTTTGTTTTAATACTTTATAATTTTTGTGTCATTTATTTCTAATCGCATCACATAAATACGCTTTATTTTAAAACAAAACAAATTTTTTCGATGTCCAATGTTACGAAGCATTCCATACGCTATTTTTTTACATTCAGTCATCAATTACGGTAGTCATTAAACTTAAATTTAATTAATAAATTTAACTTCACAAAACTTTAAGATTATGATGTAGGTTCTCGTAAGTGGTTCTAGTTCAAGTTTGTTCTAATGCTGTCTTTTATTAACTATGGTATATTTTATAAAAATAAGTGTGTTTTATTACTTTAATTTTTGTATCATTTCATTTGAATATTATTATCAATTATCAATTACGGTTAGGTAAATGTAAAGACGGTGATTTAGTAAAATTCAAATATCTCGAAAACGGTTAATATTTTGAAGATCAACAAAGAATACCTTTTTTATACAGAAATGATGAAGCTATCCAAATTAAATAAGTAAGTTATAAATTAGTGAGTGACAAAAAATTTGTAGCTGAATTCATCTATTCAACATGGCGTATGTGGCGACATCTACCAGTTAACTCAAATCCTGTCACATATTCTCTCCCTTACTAAAACTACTTCATACGCAATTTTCAAGTCATTATATAGAAAATTAGCTTATCTATTAACAATAATCTACTTTATTTTTTTCACGTTAACATCCTGTATCTCAGTAAGGAGCAGACTTAGATCCATGCTTGTTAAGCAAAATATTATTATTTTTGCCTTCTGAACGTGTAGTTACAGTTACTTACGAATCACCCTGTATATGCAAGTATCGCTTATTCTCCGGTAGTTGAATACTTCCAAAAGTGTAATTTGGCAACGTTTAAAATTTTTAATGACAATTATTTAAGTCAGACATATAGGTTAATACTATCACCTATGAAAATGTTTAATTTGATACTTTTATAAACATTATTTTGGGTAACAGAGGATGTCAAAAAGACATTTCATTCTACAATGGGGTTAATAATGTGAATAACGAGCACGTATTAAAAAGTTGGAACTTTCACAAATATTACTTTGGTAAGATTGCATGTCAAAAAGACGGTTTATTTTACAATAGTCGAATGCTTCCATAAATGTAGTTTGGCAACAAGGAAATACGAAATGTTTAACCGTGTTTATTTGTGGCCTTAATAACAATGAACGAAACATTGTGATGTGGAAATTACTTTTTTACGTTTTGTACACCGAGAGTTGTAATGACCTTCGATTGACCCCTGATTTTTTTAAATTTTAATTCAAGGTATGGTGTTCTCTTATTTAGCTTTTGGCGTCTTGCTAGAGTACACTACACTAAGTCATGAGCATTGGCCATAGTATTGTACTCGTTGTACTGTATACTAATTTTGAGCTATTTCCCGATTGTTTAATCTCTTACCATTATAAATTTTGGCACCCAACTATCCTTTTTATATTCTAGCATGAATTCAAAGTTTACGGATCACGTACATAATTTTGAAATGATAAAAGGGTGTGCAAAAGTGGTACGATAGAAAATTTGTTGTGTTGCACTTCTTTATTTGTTAGTCGATTTTTGTATTGTTTAAAATTTAAACTCAAAATATTACAAATACATGTTAGTGGAGTTAATCGGCCTATTTCCACAGTTTATGGTTTTTGAGCGCGACGTTTCGGAAGCGGACTCTGCTTCCGTCATCAGGCTTAGTCCCGAGAAGGACTGTTTTCGCACTTGAGTCGAATTCATATGTTATATATAATTTTTTCCCAAGCACTTGACTACTCTCAGATTCGAACTTGATACCTTTCACTTACTAGTCTGACTCCTTTACCACTGAGCCACTGAATAATCCAATATATATATTTTAGAACTTATATATATTAAACTTTTTCGTGGTTGCGCAGACGTTTATTCCGCATGTTGCGCAGGTGTATTGCGCTTAAGTTCTTCGCGCATTATTGGAATCCATATGGGTTTCATTTCTACACTAGCTTGGATTATTGGATTTTCTGCTAGTGCGATGTATGTGGCTTCTTTGAGTTTTCGACGAGTTGTGTTTTCGTCCTTTGCCACTATTTGTACGTTATCCCATTGGATGCGGTGGTCTTCGTTCCAGACATGTTCGGCGATTCTTGATCTTTCTGTTTCGCCCTTGCGGACGTTGTTCTTGTGTTCCTGCGTTCTCACTTTGAGTGGCCTACTGCTCTCTCCTATATATGCTCTGCCGTATTCGCATGGTAGGTTATATACACAATTCTTGGAATTCTGATCTTCATTGTGTGGTTTGGTTTTGGTTAGTATTCCCCTGAGCGTTCTGGTCGATTTGAAGGCAGTGCGTATCTTGTATTTGCTGCCTATCCTTCGTATTTTGTCTGAGGTACCTTGTATATATGGTATTATCGATGTATATTTAGGTTCTTCTTTTTCGGTTACCCTTTCCCTGTTTAGGTTAGGTGTTAGATCGGGGTAGCCATTTTCTTTGAGTGTTCTAGCGATATTTTCTTTTTCTTTGTTCAGGTCCTCTTGTTTTGAGCATATCGTTTTTGCTCTATCGTATAAGCATTTTGCCACACCTAACTTCACGTTTCTGTGGCGATTGGAGTTGTAGTGTAGGTACCTCCCCGTGTGGGTAGGTTTCTTGTGTACACTTGTCGTGAAAGTGTTGTCATTCCTGTGTGCAAGTACATCCAGGAATGGCAGTTTTTGTTCCGACTCCAATTCCATTGTGAATTTTATGGAGGGTGCGCGGCTATTTAGATGATCTAGGAATTCATCTAGCTTATGCTTGCCGTGTTGCCAAACTACGAAGGTATCGTCCACGTATCTAAGCCACATCCTTGGTTTCGCTGTGAATTCGGATATCGCTTGGTCTTCAAAGTCTTCCTATAGGTGATAGTGGGGAACCCATCGCCATCCCAAACTCTTGTTGCTAGAATTTGTCTTCTACCCGGAAATATGTAGTTCTAATGCATATTGTCAGAAGTTTCATTATTGTGTTTACCGAGAGTTGCGTGCGTTCGTCTAACGTTTCATCCTTTTCCAGCTTGCCTCTTATGATAGTTAGTGCCTTATCGGTAGGCACATTTGAGAATACACTCACAATGTCGAAGCTTTCCAGAAGTGCTGTGTATTCTTGACCATAGAATCCGTTTTTCCCGATAAGGGTGTGATGATACCTAGCAGATAGTGTGCTAATGGGTGGCAAGGTGATTTCTCGAGATCACAATTGGTCTCAGAGGAATTCCCTGCTTATGAATCTTTGGTAGTCCGTACAGACGCGGAGGTTTGCTGTAGTGTGGGGTAAGTCTAGTTCTCTAGTAGTCGGAGAACTCCCCCTTATGTTTTGCCAGCGTCAGGTATATCCGTCTTTCGATTGATGGTGTGGGGTCTTTTGGTATTTGTTTGTACTCGCCCCCGTCTAGTAGTTCTTGGATCTTACTGTTGTAAGTGTCCATATCCATTACCACAGTCGCGTTTCCTTTGTCTGCCGGGAGAATTTTGATCGATGGGTCATTCTTAAGGGAAATGACCGCTCTCCTTTCTAGGTTAGAGAGGTTAGGTTTAGTTCGCCTAGATGAATCTAGGACTGATCTAACCTTACTTCTGTATTCTTCGGTTTCTTCAGGATCTAATTTCATAGCTGTTTCTTCGACTTCGGTTATTAAATCTACAAATACATGTCTTTTGGTTTATAAATCGTGTATTTGAAGATACATCGTACAAAATATATACGTTTCCATAACACTTACTGATATCGTAGTAGATAGTAACGACATGTTTAAAATGATTCAAAGTGTCAAATAAATCTATAAAATGTAAAATCGCTCAGAATAAGACTACCATAACACTTAGCTGCATATATTTGAAAGCCTGCTATTGAATATTATTTTGCTGTAGTACCGATAATTAGATTCGTAATAGATTAAATATTATTAAACCGCCTAGTAGGTAGCATTCCACAACACTATAACGGACGAAGACTAACAATGTAATATTCCATATTCAAACAACTAGTGCTTAACCGGTTTCGATATTATACAGAGTAGACCAAAAGTCTGGAATCGCCCAATTATCTCGTAAATTGCTAGTCCGAGTTGTACAAAATTTGGGCTAAGCTTATTTTGGGATACGGAGATTCCAGATTTGACATTTCCAATGTTGCCAGATTTGCCGTTTCTCTGATATTAGGAGTCACTTTGGTGTTTTAAATACATCACCCTGTATATGCAGTCATTATTGGAATTTGATCTACAATACGAGTTCAACCATATGTAAGTGTAGAAGGTTTTAAATACATAAAACAGAAGTCTGACAATGTCTAATTTTCTCAATAAATTCTGTAATTTTACAGACTACTTTCAACTACATTAAAACGTAACAATTGAAAGATTACAACATTTTTAACATATTCCTTACTTAATCAAGTGTTCAAATAGGTGCTCCATTTGTCAATTGACAGTACCCTAATCGATGATAGAATGCGACTACCACATTTCTCCATGGTTGTCTAGAAATTAATCGAAATTCATCGATAACTCGAGGCCATTCAATACTACCTCGTCTACCAATCCATCGTCCTGGAAATATCTCATCTAAATAACGCCGAACATTTACAACAAAATGAGCTGGAGCTCCATCTTGCTGAAACCATATCTGATTAAAATTGGCTCCAAACAAGTTTCTCAGTGTAGGTACAATTTCATTTCTAAGTAGCATTTCGTACTTATCTGACGTTAAATTTCCTTCGATACAGAACGGCCCAATTAACCCAATTTTTGTGGTGTTTAAGTATGGTTTTCACGCATCACGTGTGGATTTACGTCACTACAGTACCTTGAATTATGCCGATTTACACTCCCACATAGTGTAAAGGTTACTTCGTTGGAAAAACATATGTTGTTAACGAAATTTCCGTCATTTTCAATTTTATCCATCTTATTGCAATAAATTAATTTTGCATGGTTGAATGTTATCCATCATTACCTCAGTAAACTCTAATCTACGGTCGAAGTTATCTTCACTTAATTCTTGCAATAAATGAATTTTGTATGGTTGAAATTTATTCTTATGTAATACACGTAAGACTGAAGAATGACTTATATCATGTAACTGTGCAACCCTGCGTGAGAATGTATGTGGATCTACAACGAAACTCTGCATTATATCTAAAGTTTTGTTGTCATTTATACCTGTTTTCGGTCTACCTGATCGGTATCTATCCTTTACTCATCCAGAGTCCTCAGAGCGCTTTACAGTTTTTTGTACCATATACTTATGGATAGGAAAACGGTTTGGGAAAGTATCGTTGAACTTCAGTATAAGACCTTTTTCTGTCGCCGTACCCTCTCATCATTAGAATACTAATTCATCCTTCTTCATTACCAACCATTTTAGATAAAGAATTTACTTTGCAGAAATTTTCAAAGCACATCAAACTACTGTCATTTTTATTTAATAATGTAAATGGTGAAGAAATGTCAAAATCGCAGCATGCTAAATTTCATTTAAATTTCTTCAAATCTACATATTTTGCACTGTTTTATTTGTTTAAGACCTTCATATGTGCTACATATGGTTGAACTCGTATTGGAGAGGAGATGCTAATAATGACTGCATATACAGGGTGAAAGTGACTAATAATATCAGAGAAACGGCAAATTTGGAAACACTGCAATTGTCAAATCGGGAATCTCCGTATCTCATACTGCTCTTATTCCAAATTTTGTACAATTCGGACTAGCAATTTACGAGATAATTGGGCGTTTCCAGACTTATGGTCCACTCTGTATAATATGCAATTTTTCGTTGTTAGGCTTCGTTCGTTATAAAGTGTTGTGGAATGTCACCTACTAGGCGGTTTAAAAATATTTAATCTATTACGAATCTAATTATCATTACTATTTACGCTAAGTGTTATGATAGCCTTATTCCAAGCGATTTTACTTTTTATACGTTTATTTGACACTTTAATTCATTTTTAAACTTGTCGTTACTATCCACTACGATATCAGTGAGTGTTATGGAAACTTATACATTTTGTACAATTTATCTTCAAATACACGATTTATACACTAAAAGACAAGTATTTGTAATTGTGAGTTTAAATTTTAAACAATAAACTACTTCCTTTTTATCCCGTGACCATAGCGTCAGGCTACCATCATCCATTTCCACATCATCATTTCCTTTCCGTTTTATAAAAAAGGCAGCATATAAAAAAATATATGTACATAGCAATGATTGCTGCAAAAAATGAGACGGAGGAAAAATGGTTTATGAGATTGGTTAAATGAGATAGAGAAAACGGTGAGAAAGTTGAAAAACGGTAAAGGAGCAGGCGTAGATGAAATTACTGGCAAAATGATAAAATATGAAGGTACAAAGCTTACACAAAGATTGTGTGAAAGTGTCGAGTGATTGGAAGAGCGCTACCATTGTACCGCTGTATAAGGGCGAAGGGAACAAGAGTGATTGCAAAAACTGCAGAGGAATAAGTTTGCTCAGTGCACCTGGGATAGTATTTGGAAGAGTATGGATTGATAGCGTACGCGAAACTACTTAAAATAACATCTGGGATATGCAGGGTGGCTTCTTACCAGAGAGAGGATGTGACCATCA
The DNA here is from genome assembly GCA_036346205.1 of Vesta saturnalis. Lineage (NCBI taxonomy): Eukaryota > Metazoa > Arthropoda > Insecta > Coleoptera > Lampyridae > Vesta > Vesta saturnalis. The sequence continues at coordinate 1,924,839 of JARFJB010002232.1, read as the reverse complement.
GATGGTTGCTCTCCGGCAGGTGATAGAAAAGTGTTTAAGTACATGGTTGCTCTCCGGCAGGTGATAGAAAAGTGTTTAAGTACAAGAAAAGCTGTACTGTGCGTGTGTAGATCTGGAGAAAGCATATTACCGAGTGAATAGGGAGAAGCTGTGGGAAATATTAAAGGTATACAAGTAAAGGTCTAATTAACGGAATGAGGGCAGTGTATAACGGTAGCCGGGCATGTGTTTGGGTGAGAGTAGGTGTGAGTGAATACTTTAGTATTGAGCAAGGAGCTTTGTGGTGTCACCGCGGATGTTTAGGCAAGCATGTGTCGATACAAATAGAGTTCTGGTGTGTGCAGACGACACAGTATTATTAAGTGAGAATGCGGTCGAGCTCTAAAGAAGTTTGATATAGTCTGTGCTAGCATGGAACTAAAGGTAAACGTAACAAAATAAAGATTTTTGTGTTCAATCGGGAAGGTGAAAGGAGAGTAGAGTATTTACCCTGCATGATGAAATTGTGGAAGTTGACGAGTTGGTATATCTGAGTAGAATTTTCATTGCAGATGGTACAATGGATAGCGAGATTGGATGACGGGTAAATGCTGGAAGGATAGTGATTGGACGATAATGAAAAACGAATGCATGAGCGTTACTGGGAAACGAGCAATCTATAATGGCATGCTTGTCTCGTCAGTACTGTATGGAAGTGAGGCTGGGTATGTCAAAAAAAAAGCACGAAAGGAAATAAATGCGTGGGCGTGAGATTTCTGAGAAGCGCATGAGGTAAAACGAGAAGGGATACGATGAAGAATGAGTGTATAATGAAGGAGTGTGGCTAAGAAAAGACGATGATAGATAGCTATAAAAGTAGTACGCTACGTTGGTTTGGTCACATCGAAAGAATGAACAATGCAAGAAGATTTGTGTGGGTGAATTTAGAGGTAAGGCCGGGCCTGGTAGGCCGAATAATAATTGACAATGCAGTAGGATGTGTTATAAAAGAAAGAAAGATAAGGAATTTTAAAAATAAAAGGGCATGTCAGAGACAGTGTATGAATCTTGCGATAGCTAGGAAGGTATGCAGGGATAGGAAAGCATGGAGAAAGATTTGAAAATAAACGAGGCAAGGATTGTTTTGCCTACCCCGCAAGGACATGCCGTGATCATTATGTTACGAAGTGAACAGATTGAGAAAAAAAGAAGCGAACGAAGCAGTAAGGATTAGTAAAAAGGTATTGAGGGTAGCGGAAAGTGAGAAATGTGTTGCAGGACGCCATGAGAGTGTTGAATAGTATGAACGAGACAGTATGGGATGAGTGCGGAAATACTTATCTTTTGGGTATTAAGTCGTATAGTTTTAACAGTCTTTTATATAAATTCAAACGTTTCGATAACAATTACTTAAGATGTCCAAATAAACTTATGAAATATGAAAAACGTAAATGTTGGATAAACGTATCTAAAAGCGAACTATGTGATCTAATTTTATTTTAGTAAATAATAGCTAGACCTTTAATAAATTAAATATTATTAAAGCTGCCGTAAAGATAACAAATCAAAATACCCTTTAACGGACGAATGCTAACAATGGAAAATATCATAATCAAAGAATAAATTTAAGCACTTTTAATCAAGTTGATGTAAGTGTAAAGTTGTAAAACACTCTAACTTGAAATTGACAGAATCATTCATAAATAGAAACTTGACGTACCAGTTCAAGATCTGGTCAAATATAACCAAGAACTAGTTTTTGGCTATTGATTATTGTAATTGTTATTGTACGTTTAAGTAATTTTAATTTTAACTATATATGTTAAATTATTGTGATGGTGTGGTAACTTAGCATATTCAAAAATACACGATTTAATAACAAATAGAAGTATTTTAATTACGGATGTGCAAAGCATGAAGAAAAATCAAGTCAATTAGTTAATGCGTATATTAAGTGTGCAAAGTAACGATCGAATAGGAAGAGAGTGATTGTTGTATTTGGTTGATAGAGTACGTGCAATAAGCACTAAATAAGGTTTGGGATGTTTAAGTTGGCTTTATGCTGGGAAGGAGTGTTTACATTTGAAGAAAATGTAACCGTGTTTAAGTGGGTATGAAGTAAGTAATACCTAGTGGATGGAATACGTGCAGCATATGACGGTAGCCGGGTATGTGTCAAAGAGTTCGAATGAATACATCAAAATAAAGCAAGGAATTAGGCAATACTGCGTGATCACCGTGCATGTTTAATGTATTCAAGGATAATGTGTTAAACAAGCATATACTGATCCAATAGTTTAATGGTTGGTGATGTGAATTTACCAGTTCTGGTGTATGATGATAATACAGTTTTACTAACCTTAACCTAAAACGCGAGGGAGCTCCAAACAATGCTAAGAAAGCTTAATGAGGTCTAAGAGTATAGATCTAAAGGTAAACATGGGCAAACTGAAAATGGTAGTCTATAATCGTGAATATAAAAAGAGGGTAGCATTTTACCCTGCGTCACGGGATTGTAGAACAAGTTGACCAGTTTGTGTATTTAGGTAGAATATTCACTGCAAATTGTGATTGAATCGTGAAATTTAGTGGATGGAAAGTGATTGACAGTATATGGACCATAATGAAAAATGACAGTATCTGCGTAGCTGTGAAACGAGCGCTATGGGATAGTATGTTTACTCCATCAGTAATGTGTGGAAGCGATATTTGGCAACACCAAAGTAAAATAAATGCTGTGAGCATAACATTTTGCGTAGCATATGGGGTAGAACGAGAATGGATAGAAAGAGGAATGAATGGATAAAGAATGAGTGTGGTGTGGAAAAGGCGATGATCGATATGTATAAAAGAAGTATGCTTGGTTAGTTTGGTCACACAGAAAGAAGATTGATTTGACGAAAATGATATATGTTAGAGGTAAGATTGGGCGTGGTAGTCGTAGCAAGTGGTTATTGAATCCACTAGAAAGCCCGATTAATCAAAGAAAGATTAGTTTTAGGGATAAAAGTACGTCTCAGAATCAGTGCACAAATATTGTGGAAGAGAAAAAGGTATGCAAAGATAGGATAATATGGAGAAAAATAAGCAAATATAAGAGAAGAAATATGGTTTCTGTCTATCCCGTAAGGGAACGGAGCGATGGATACGTATCGTATGTATATATCCACTACCTGAACTACTTAAACAATTAAGTGCATGTATTTGAAAGCCTACTATTGAATATTATTTTATTGTAGTAACGATAAATAGTTAGATCGTTAATAGTTTAAATATTATTAAACCGCCTTGAAAATGACATTCCACATCCCTCATTTAACACATTATTATGTCGATGTTGAGCTGTAAAGAACTTTAATTTAAAAATGGTGAAAGCGTTCACAATTAAAAACGTCACATAACATTTTAAAATTATTGCAACGCTGTGATCATATTTAATACATTATTGGGAAAGTATTTACTAGGAAAAACAGTATAGAAACCCAGACATACCAAAATTTAAAATAAAAACGTACCATAATGTTTTTTAATTACAAAATACCAAATCCTGTTTATCCGGAGATTTTCTTCTTGTCTAATGATTTGGGTATTACACATTTCAATAGCTTCTCGTTGTAAATGATAAACAATAATGAGTTTGCCCTGTTAAGAGTTCTGTATTGAATACATGATGTAGGTTATTTAGGTATTTTTAGCTACCAGCACATTTCTCTGACTCAGTCTACAAAATGTTGTTTCCCTTTCATCTAGTATCAAAGTTGAGTTTTGTGGTGCCAATGTATACTTTTCCATCATAATAATGCATTTAATACAGTTCAGAAACTAACAGTGGGTTTTAATCTTTCTTCTAGGGTTTTAAATAGTTCTAATCACGTTATAGGGTGTCCTAGAATGTAATTTTCAAAGCCGTTTAATAATATTTAGTCTATTGTAGAGCTAACTATTTATCGTTACTACTTAAGGATATAGTAGGCTTATTCATTGTGTTTTCATATTTTATAAAATTGCTTGACATTTTAATTACTTTTTAAATGTCATTATCGCTAATAATGACAGTTCCCAAAGGTCTCCCTAAGGAAAATTAGAAGAAAGGGTCTTAGGAGAAATGTTGACGGTAGAAGTGAAGGGACCAGGTGTACAGTAGACGGGTGACGACGGATAGGTCTCCAAAAAGAGAAGGCACAGAAAATTAGTGCTTGTGGCCTTTCCGACGTCGAAAAAGGCTCACAAGAGAACGTTTTAGGGTGTCACCAATAAAAGGTTTGTAGCAGGTTTGCTATCAAAAGTAGAAGAATCGGAAGAGACAGTATTTGATTTCAGATCTTGGCGTGATAAATTCCGGAAAACTTACACGTAAGTTCAGGGAGATACTACTTTAGTTATAAGAAACGGGTCCACGAACTTCGGAGCTCATTTGGAGTTAAAGTGCTGGGTCGCATTGGACAGAACAAAGTTTCTTTTCAAACGGAATCGCCGACTTTATAGCGCACATGTCTGCGAAGATAGTTGCAACGGTTCTGCATACGCAAAGTAGAACTTGTCATACGGTTGAGAATGTCTGAGCGAAGCGAGTCATAAAATTTAGTGGTACGAGTCGGCTAAATTTAGAAGATACGAGGTAGAATTAACAGGATCAGGGAAAAGATCGCCATATAGTATATGTTGATGTCCACAAAAAGCGAAGTACGGAGAATACCAAATAGCATTGTGCTGAGACCTAGGATTGTACTTGGGCGTATAGAGAATAATAGAACGATACTGAGAACATAGCGTAGTAAACTTGTCGCTCCGAAATTTACTCGGTTATCAGTGATAATGTACTTTGGAACACTGAAAACTAAAAAGGTTTGTTCTTCAACGATCCGAGAGACGGTAATGGTCGTAGCCGTATGTAGAGGAAAGAAGGATGAAATTATAGTAAAGTCGTCTACCACAACAAGGATAAAATGGCCTTTCGACGATTTGGGTAGGGGTGTACCAGGTCAGCAGAAAGCACCTGCCAGGGACGTGTAGGAACCATAGCTGGGGAAAAGATACCTGGAGCAGCAGCTTGTTCAGTCTTATGCATAGAACCAGGTTGGTATTTTGAATTTTCGAATGTACGTCGGCACGCAAGTTTGGCCAGAAGTAGAATCAAGAGATTCGAGACGCAGTTTGGGTTACCACGTAATGCCCGGCAGTAGGAGATAAGTGATATACAGGTAAGATCCTGGAGTGTTGTTCGTTAGGAACTACCACCTTCCAGAAGGTCATCAGATAAAGAGAAGACTTGGACCGTTTGTAAAGGAGGTCCACCTTTATGAACCTTGAAGAAAACATTGTAGGAGAGGAGATAACCCGATTATTCATAGCCAGATACCAGGAGTCAGTGAAATAGGTTCAACAGTAACTTTTAACTTGTAAATGTTAGTTATAGTAACTAATATTTACTAACGTATTAAAATGCAACTGTAATATGTAATTTTTATTATCTAGTAATTTACTTAATCTAACTATTTAAAATTAAAAGAACATCCGCATTAGACAACAGTTCCAATTAATATACTTTTAAACATGTTAAGAAGTATTTTCAGAACCTCTAAATGCGTTTAATAAATGGTTTTAATAAAATTCAATTATAGATCAGTTGTGGTCCACGTATTCGAAGTCAAGCTTTAGTACGGAGCGAAAAACGAGCATCCGGCACAGAATGATCTCTACCTTTCTTGTGAACAATATCAAAATCATACTCTGTTGGAGACGAATTGCCCAACGTGGTAATCTTCCTAAAGTATTCTGTAACCGATTTCACCAGGTTAGTGAGTCATAGTCAGTTATAACCGAGAAGTGTGTACCTTCAGTGTAATTCAGAAATGTTTCAATTGCGTAAACATTCTTTCTCTATCGTAGAGTAGTGACGTTCCGTTTTTGACAAAGAACAGTTTATGGAGCAAATGTCCTGTTCACCCGCAGAAGTATGTTGACTCAGCATCGCACCGAAACCGAAACCTGAGGAATCCGTTGAATAAAGAAAGAGCAAGGGAAGTCTGTACAAGAGAGAATATGAGCAGATACTAAACATTTGAAAGTGTTGAAAGAGTTGAAAGTGTATCGGCATCCAGAAGGCCACATAAAACGAGTATTTGTTCTAGTGAGCGCGCCTAGCAGAACAATAAAAGATGCAAAATTCGGAATAAAACGTCTATACCAGCTCGTCATCACTAGTAACCGTCGAATATCTGCAACACACCTAGGAACCGATATAAAGACAATAGCTACAACCTTGCCTGGGTCTACTAATAACCCTTCATTCCTCCTGAGAGTCAGACCAGCAGTAGACAAACCTTGAAAAATAAGAATTTCCACATGCTTTTCAAAAGTAGGAGCCTTGATCACAATATCGTCAAGATAGAAACAGAATAGTTCTAAGTTCGCTCCAAGAATTCTATCAATCAGACGTTGAAAAGCAGATGGAGGGTAATGTAAGCCAAACGGCATACGCATAAATTGAAGCAGTCCGTGAGTTTGTCAATATGCAGTGCGAATACCAGGGCTAGAGAGAAATCAAGCAGAAACGATAAGATTGGTCGTTTGTTTTAACTAAGACCATAGGAATAGACTATGGGCTGTTTAATGGTTCAACCACCCCTAAAGCTAATATGTCATCCAGCTCTTTGTTTACAATCGTTTGTAAAGTCGGAGGCAGTGGATAGTAGTGGATAGGCGAAAATCTGGAACAAAATTTTTGGCATACCAGAAATCAGAATGAGTAATTGAGATACTTCCGTTATCACCAGTACATCAATCACCACCGTTCTATTTTCCCCAGCTAACGGAAGTGAGGGATGCCCAAGAATTTAACATTTCATACAATTTGCTAAAGCGCAAAATTACAAAAAGCATGAGGGAGTAGAGAGAGATGGAAACGTCGTGCAATATTTCATCCCTGAGAACCCAGGATAGTAGAGAAGATCCATTATACCTAAGACCCTTAAAAACATTGTCCCGCATGAGAGTCAGACCAGCAGTACGCAAACATTGAAAAATAAGAATTTCCATATGTTTTTCAAAATTGAAGTGGTTCGTGATGTGGTACGATGAAAGCTGTTAATGGTTTCGACAATTAGGACAGAGGAATTTATTAATAGGGAGAGTGAATACCAAGGCTAAAGAGAAATCGAGCAGAAACGATAAGATTGTTCCTTCTTTTTAACTAAGACCACCGGACTAGATCATGGGCTGTGCGATGGTACAAATACCCCTAAAGCTGACGTGTCCATCTCTTTGTGTACCATAGTTTGTAAAGTTGGAGACAGTGGATAGTAGTGGATAGGCGAAAATCGGGAACAAAATGTATGGCACACCAGAAATCTATGCCCAGAACATTAAGATAAGGACGTTCGTCCTTACGTACACTCGTAAAGATAAAGTATGGAAGATAGCAGTGCTGATCATTCCGCCCTAAAAAGGAGTATCCAAGATGAAAGATAGATTTAAGTCTTTCACTCTATCAGAACGTTCTACCATTAGTTCCCAGATTAGGGTTACAAGTAGGGCAGGTAGTTTTAGTAAACCTGCATTTGCCACACCCTTTACAATGACGACTTTGAGGTGCTGAACACTTAAAGAAGCATGGCCCAATTAGCGAGAACGTAATCCCGAGAAGCAGTAGCTGAAGGAGCAGTAGATATTGCAGAGATGGAAGGTGACGATACTTTATTCTTCAATGAAGAAGAAAAGTCGGTCGAAGAATCTACGTGCGCAAAACTTGCTTCTAATAAATTTACTGCGCGTCGAGAGGGAGGAGGACAAATCAGAACACACTCTAACGGACGACGGCTAATAGTGAAAACTGTCATAATTAAAGAACAATTTTAACAAAGTTTAATGAAATAATGGTGTAAGTTTAATTTGAAATTGATAAAAGCATTAACAAATAGACGCTTGACCTACCAATCTAATCAAATCCAACAAAGAAATAGTTTTTGGTTAATAACTGTAATTGTTATTGAACAGTAAAAACACAGTGTAGTATGTTTAATATGATTTTTAATTTTAACTATATACGTTAAGTTATTATAGTGCTGTGGTAACTTAACATATCTAATTGATAAAGCATTTACTTCAAGGTCTTCGAAGAAATAGCAAACAAATTAGACATGCCAAAAGCTAAAATTAAGACGTACCATTATGTCTTTTTTAATTATTAAATTCCAAAACCTATTTAAACGGAGATTTTCTTCTTGCCTATTAAAGTTATTAGGATCTTTATATATCTCAATAGCTTCACGTTGTAGGCGAACATAATAATGGGTTTGTCTTGACAATATTTCCATATTGTCAAATTGAGTATCATAGATTAAATTATTTAAAGCATGCTCAGCTACCGCAGATTTCTCTGGTTGACCTAATCTACAAAGTCTCATATGTCCTTTACTACTTGTATCAAAGTGTGGTTTAAATGTACACTATTTCACAAAAACAAAACTCCGGAAGACGACAACGGGTTTTCTTGTAGGATTAAAAACAGTCTTAATGCCATGAATAATTAGGATTTTTTAGTTCTATCTGTAACAATAGTTACAATAGGAAGAAAGCAGTACCAAAATTAAGTAATGGTTTTCCTTTATAGTAAAGTCTAGCAGTTGTATTAACATTATTAATATGTATAAGTGAATAACCATTAGCTTGCAGAATCACATATTCATTTAGCTCGATTCACTAAAGATTTGATTACATAAATTATTTGATGTGGATGGTGGTTTGATAACTTATGAAGGTATCTATCGGTGTGTGTCGGCTTTCGGTAAACCACAAAGATAGTGAATTATTGGTTTTACATATTAGTATGTCTAGAAATGGTATACTACCTTCAGTTTCCTCTCGTGGTAAACTGAATGCTTGGATGAATACCGTCTATAAAAAGTAAAATTAATGTACTGCTTTTCTCCATGTCTCTAAATAACAAATGTGTGATCTACTTAATAACTAAAGGTCTTTTAGGTGCATTTTGTAAAGTTAATGTTTCAAATTTTGCCATGTAAAAATTAGCTGCAATAGGAGTAATATAGTTACACCATCGAGCACAATTCTTTTCAACACTGTCTTACAACGATATGTTTTGTGTGGAATAATGAATTCTATGAAGCTAGATGGTGTAGCAATGGGTAGACCCGTTAATTCTGTTTATAGGTCAAAATTTGAAACATTACCTTTACAAAACGCGCCTAAAAAACGTTTAGTTTGCTATAGATATGTAAAGGATACATTTGTTATTTGGGGATATGGAGCAAAAGCACTACATGACTAGTTTTTATAATTAGTATTCATCCAAGCATTGAGTTTACCACGGAAAAGGAAACTAATAGAAGTTTACCATTTCTAGACATAGTAATATCTAAAACCAATAATTCACTATGTTCTGTTTAGTTATCAAACCAAAATCCACGTCAAAAAATTGGTGTAATTAGATCTTTAGTGGATCGAGCTAAACAAAAATTTGTGATCCTGAATTTTTTAAAGATAAATATAAATGTTTAACAAAACCACTACACGCTAATGGTTATTCACTTATAGATGTTAATGACGTTACTACACATGCTAGATCTAACCGTAAAGAAAAACCATTCCTTAATGTTGGTATTGCTTTTCTTCCTTTTATAACTAATGTTACAGATAGAGTTAAAAAAATCGTAAGAATCGTGGCATTGGGACTGCTTTTAAACCTACAACAAAGATTAAAGAACCTTTATGGTCACCTAAAGGTGTTTCAAACCGATTGTCATCTTTCGTGAGTGAAATAGCGTAAAGATCTGTTAAACAGTACGAATTGGTATCCCCCCGGGTACTATGTGTTAGAATGAAAGTAGAATTTCGAAAAAAATTTCTATGTACCGGTTAATGGAGAAAGAGCAAGAGTGTGAGAACTTCTTGAAGGATGTAGAGAACACGTTGAACGTATATAAGCCAAACGAAAGAATGGTCATATTGTATGATATGAATGGATGGGCTGAGAATAAAATGAACGCGCCCTAGGAAGGTTCGCACACCAAAGAATGGTGAACGCCTGGTGAACATCTGTGTGGAGAGAAACCTGTTTGTATCTAATATGTGGTTTAGGCATATGTATACAGGTGAATATAAAAGTATTATTTACTTGATGGCGTACGATGAACGACTTAAGGACTTGGTGAGAGATACAAAACTAATACCCGGATCTGAGTCGGATCGGACCACTTTTTGGTTGTATCGACTGTACGTTTAAGGCAAAAGTGGGCCTGGAGAAGGAAAGCAAACGTCCAGAATTAGTGTAGATAAACTGGTAAATAATGGTGCGAGAATGATATATACATATGCTGTGTGAATTAAGCAGTGTGGAACAAAATAAAAGACAATGACGTTAAAAATGCATGGAAGTGTGCCGTGCAGATATGTAGAAGAGCGACTATAGGCAGACAGAAAAAATGCGCTTGGTGAAATAAATCGGTCGAAAAAGCAGTATGTAAGAAAAAAAACACGTGCATGGCTATGATTGCTGCCAAAAATGAGACTGAGAAAAAGCGGTTGTATGAGGTATACAGATTAACAAACAAAGAAGCGAAGGAGGCAGTGAAAATATGTAAAGAGGAAGTGGTGCCTTCGGAAGGACAAAAAATGCAGAATGATTTTTAGAGAAACAAGATCTTCGGAAAATGAGTCAAAATACAAAGCGTGGTCCAAAACAGAATATTCAGGAGGGGTGAATAGTATGGGACGATTGTGAAGTGAGGAAATGCTGGCAAGAATATTTCGGAAAAGTTTACGGCAGCGAGGAAAATAAGACTGAAGAGTTTAATAAGGAGAATGTAGAGGGAATAGTGAATGAAACTGAGGAGGATATTGGGTTAAATTAAATAGAGAAAGCGGTAGGAAAGTTGAAAAACGGTAAAGAAGCAGGTGTGGATTAAACCACTAGTGAAATGATAAAATATGGTGGCGCACAGCTTGTGCGAAAATTGTGTGAATTATTCCACGTATGTCAGAGTGTGTAAAAGTGCCGAGAGATTGGAAGAGCGTATCATTGCACTACTGTATAACGACAAAGGGAGCAAGAGTGATTGCAAAAACTATACAGGAATTAATCTACTTAGTGTACCTGGTAAAGCATTTGCAAGAGTACTGATTGGTAGAGTACGTGAAACTACCTAAACTAAGATTTGGGATGTACAGGGTGGCTTCATACCAGGGAGAGGATGAGTTGATCAGATGGTTGCTCTCCAGCAGGCGAGTGAATAGGGAGAAACTGTGGGAAATATTAAATGAGTATGGCGTAAGTGAAGGTCTGCTAAACGGAATGAGGGCAGTATATAACAGCAGGCGGGCATGTGTTAGGGAGACACGAGGTGTGAGTGAATACTTTAGTATTGAGTAAGGAGCGTGACAAGACAGTGTGATGTCACCATGGTTGTTTAACGTATACATGGATATATGATGCAATGGTTGGTAACGCAAAACGTACGAGTTCTGATGTATGCAGATGACACAATCTTATTAATTGGGAATGCGGATAACTGAACTGAGGAGGTTTGATATAGTCTGTGAGAGCATGGATCTAAAGGTAAACGTGAACAAAACAAAGATTGTGGTGGTCAATTGGGAAGGTCACAAGGAAAGGAGAGTATTTATCCTGCCCGATGAAATTGTGGAATAAGTGGACGAGTTGGTAACCTAGGTAGAACGTTTACTGCAGATGGTACAATCAATGGCGAGGTTGGACGACGGGTCAATGCTGGAAGGAATGTGATTAGAAATATATTGACAATAATGAAAAGCGAAACCATGGGCGTAGCTGCGAAGCGAGCCATCCATAATGGCGTGTTTGTCCCGTCAATACTCTATGGAAGTGAGACGTCGGTATGTTAAAAAAGCACGAGAGCAAAATTAATACCGTGGGCCTGAGATTACTGAGAAGGAATAAGATGAAGAATAAGTCTATAATGAAGGAGTGTGGGGAAGAAAAGACGATGATTGACTGGTATAAAAGTAGGTTGGTTTGGTCACACCGAAAGAATGAGCAACACATGGTTATCAAAACAGATATATATATATATATATATATATATATATATATATATATATATATATATATATATATATATATATATATATATATATATACGAAGTTAGAGGTAAGGCCGGGACTGGTAGGCCGCATAAAATTTGGCTGAATGCAGTAGAGTGTGATAAAAGAAAGGAAGATAAGGAGTTTTAATAATAAAAGAGACAATGTATGAATCTTGCGAAAGCAATGTATGTAAGGATAGGAAAGCAATAAAAAATAAGCAAGAGGCAGAGATTGTTATGTTACGTTATATACCGGGTGTCCGTTTTCAAACCTGGCCATAGGGATTTAACATTGATTTTAACATTTTTGTGAATTCCTGCTCGCCAATACGGTTTACAGTAAATATTTTCGTATCAATGGAATGAGAAAATTATTATGCATCGAATGACATCAAAAATAAAATTATTTTCATCGATTTTTATTGAAAATTTCTAATTTTATTACATACACTATGAAGGAAGTGATAATAAATGTTATAACAGGGGTGGACTAAAATCAAAACTCATAACGTGTATTCAAATAACCCTCAAAGAATTAATATTTGGGTGGCGTTTTTTATAAATCTTACTTTTAAGGTGGCCCCACAGAAAAAAGTCGCAAGGTGCTAAATCAGGAAATCCGGCTGGCTAGTTTATGGTACCACCTCTGCCAATCCAACGATTTGGAAACGTATCATTTAAATGATTTCTGATATGTACACCATAATTCGCGGGGCAGTCGTCGTGTTGATCTGATCTGATTTTCTTTTGCAACTTCTTCCCAAGAAAGACCTACCTTATTCACTAAAAGCGACGATCCTGATTTGCACGCTCCTGCACCTCTTCGCAAAATGTAACTCTACTTTCCTCATCTGCTTGAAATACCTCCTGATGACATTGGGATTTATATGGATGATATCGGTGCTTTTGTAGTATCTGATATACCGCCGACTTTGACGCATTTAATTAACGGCTAATTTCCCTTGTGCTGTATGTTGGGTGGACATTTATCATACCCAAAACACGTTCTACCAATTCAGTGCCTACCGCCCCAACATTCCTTCTATTACCTGTACTAGAATCGTATTAGTTAAATTTTTGCAAAAACCAATGCTAAAAATAATAAATACTAACCACACCTCTAGCTTCCGATTCTGCTGGAATATTAGCATTTTCTTCAAATTTTCGCTCATGGTTCCGTATTGTGGATTTAAACGGTATTGGGCTGTTACTAAATTGAACAGAAAACAAATCTCTCACTTTCCGCAAACTAACGCCACTGTTATATGTTTTAACCATAAAAACTCTCTCTTCATTTGAGTAATTATTCATTTTGTAAATAAAACTAGTAACCTAGCTCAGAATGTCAATAAATAACAAACAATTCGACTACAATTGTTAAATGTTTTAAAAATCGTGGAAACTCATACTTAAAAACATAAATCATGGCAACTCATATTTAAAAACATAAAAATTCTAAATTTGAATTTTTCAATAAAAATCAATGAAAATAATTTAATGCTTGATATCATTCGATGCGCAATAATTTTCCATCCTACTGATACCTAAATATTTTCTGTAGGCTGAATTGGCGAGCAGGAATTCACAAAATGTTATAATCAATGTTAAATCCCTATGGTTAGGTTTGAAAACGTTATATATATATATATATATATATATATATATATATATATATATATATATATATACATACAGGGTCCGCCTTTGGGAGCTAATCCTATGAGTATCTGCTAAACCAAACATACTATAATTTTGAAAATTTGGTGACAGGGTAATGATGTTAGGGCTAACTCATCTAAAATATTTTCACGTTCGTACCATTTCCGGTAATACCGGAAGTCGGTATAGTCGCTTATTTTAAATGGAACACCTCGTATATGAATACATTTTTGGATTCTATGTCGAATTTTAAGGTAAGTTTGTAAAATAAACTAGATATGAAATTTCAGTCGTTTAAAAAAAAACATTTTTCTAAAAAAATTTGACAGATGCGGTCTTAGTAATTACTCGTTAATTGTTCTGTTCCTGTCAAAAAATTTGAATAAACTTTGAGGTGTTGTAGGCAGATGTTTATTGCAACAGTCTGCAAAAAATGACATTTGTATTTTTCATAAAAATAAAATTATGAATGTCTAAACTGGACTATCAAAAAATGCAAGTTACTCAAAAAATCAAATGGAAACCCTATTTTTATTACTCGATCGATTTAACGTCAAAAATTAAGGTAAGTTTGTTTAAAACTTTATTTGCCTAAACGTAACAGTTTCATACTTATTATCAAAAAAGTCCCAATTTTAAAATTTGTGATAAAAATGAGCTACATACTTAAATCTAGTATTCCTTGTTCGTGGTCACCATGGAAACCAAATAATTGAGAATTGAAATAAAGAAAAATATTTGAAAAAGTTACAACCTAAGTGTAAAAATTTAATAATTTATGAGTAAATCGAAAAAAACTACTTTTTACTGCGGAGAAAAATATTTGAAAGAGTTACAACCTAAGTGTAAAAATTTAATAATTTATGAGTAAATCGAAAAAAACTACTTTTTACTGCGGAGGTAATATATACTTATCAGCGCATCATTACACGCTAAAGATGCTTATTTATTTTGTTTTTCTTTTGTAGTCAATAATTTAATAAAATTGTTGACAGTTTGTGTTTTTCTTGATGAAATGGCTCGACTTGAATATTCTAATACAGATTATTTGAATTTAATTTTAATTCACGGAGAATATCGTAGAGTTGTAAAACGAACAGTAAGAACATTTATCGAACGCTATCCTGAGCGCCCCCAACCATCAGCAGATACAATAAGACGTGTGGTTCAAAATTTGGAACAGTTCGGCACATTTAAACACTCTGCGCCTCACAAAGAACTGCTATTGATAACGAACAGAATGAAGTTATAACTTTAGGATATTTCCGTGCCTATCCTTGTAATTCCATAAACGACGCAAAAACAGATATTGGCTTAACACCAACAACTAAAGCCTGTCCGGTAGAACTGAACGGGTATCGGATTAACAAGGAGGATTGTCAATATATGGTTCTATTGTGCTTGAAACCGCCTTAATGCTTTGCTGTCTCGTACTTATTGTACGTGACAAAGAAAGATGGATATATTATGAATAATGCCTCTATTTCTGCCGAACAAAAGCGTTTGCAACTTTCACACATAATGACAAGGCAATAAGAATCAGATGCAGGTAGAATAGAAATTCAATAGGTATAATAAAATGCCAGTGGTTCTCAACACTGCTTTAACATTACATTTAAAATTTATGGAAGAATGCAAGTTTTTATAATAAACATTTATAAAAGCCATTCATAATAATGAATATTCGATTAAGTATAGGTATTTCAATTTACATTTAGAAAGTTCATTGTATACCTAAGTATGGTAATGACGTTTTAGTGTACTCCAATTATCAGAAGAATTCTTAAGAAACATAAGTTTAGACCATACCGTTTACAATTAGTTCAACATTTGAAAGAAGCGGATTTCTTGAAACGTATCGAATTTTGTGAAACAATTTTGCTCAAAATACAAGAAATTCCTAATTTTTTGACTATTATCATATGGACGGACGAATCTAAATTTACGAAAAATGGCATATTTAATCGCCGAAACTCGCATTACTGGAATAATGAAAATAGCAATCCAATTCGCGAATGCCATTTTCAGGAAATTTGGAATTTTAACGTATTTTGTACTATTCGGAATAACGAAATCTTTGACGTGTATTTTTACAACGAAAATTTGAGAGGTTTAAAATAGTTGATTGTTGCGATTTATGATTACAAATTTAATTTCTGGGAAAAAATTATCTTGAAATATTAAACACTCGAATTCAACCCCGATTAAATCTAGAAAGGGAAAATTTATGTTACCAACAAGACGGTGCGCCCCCTCACAACACCGCTGTTTCCATGAAATTTTATGAAATTTTTGAAGATCGTCGGTTTGCCAATAATGGTCCTTTCCGTGGCCACCTAGGTCACCTGAACTTACGCCAATGGATTTTTATCTTTGGGGTCGAATTAAAAACATTGTTTATGCTACACCACTAACCACTAAAGAAGATTGCATTGCAAGAGTGCAAAATGCCTTCAATTCTCTTTCTCCACAAGAAATTCAAAGGGCTACAAATGAAGCCGTTATAAGACAATGGCTTTCGTCTAACGGGCAACATTTTGAACATTTATTGTAAATTAATTTACATTTGATCACGAGCAAGAAATACTAAATAAGCGACTTTATTGTGTAAGAATGCACTGATAAGTATGTAGTTACTACCTCCGCAGTAAAAAGTAGTTTTTTTCGATTTACTCATAAAGTATTACATTTTTACACCTATGTTGTATATCGAATTTGAAAAAAATTACTTAGAAAATTTCTGTTTGGCAAAAATGACTTTTGAATCACAAAATTATCAATTTTTATAATTTTTTGCAGTAACTTATTCAAATATTTTTCTTTATTTCAATTCTCGATTATTTGGTTTCCATGGTGACCACGAACAAGGAATACTAGATTTAAGTATGTAGCTCATTTTTATCACAAATTTTAAAACTGGGACTTTTTGATAATAAGTATGAAACTGTTACGTTTAGGCAAATAAAGTTTTAACAAACGTACCTTAATTTTGACGTTAAATCGATCTGAGTAATAAAAATTGGGGTTTCCATTTGTTTTGTTTTATATATATATATATATATATATATATATATATATGTATATGTATATATATATATATATATATATATATATATATATATATATATATATATATATATATATATATATATATATATATATATATATATATATATATATACACAGGTGGTCGAACTTTATGCTCATAACTTCGAGGGCGTATTCTACTTTAACAAATAATATAAGTTTTCGATATAAACATATATTCAAAAATCATTCATTTCCACAGGGTGTTAAAGTTTCGTAAAATTTTTCGATTTTTTTTAATAGCTTCCACAGTTTTTCAGATATTGATTTGAAATTTGGTAAAGTTATTACCTTATCAAGAAGCATTAATTTGAATATTTTAAATTTTTTTAAATTCTACAGGGTGGTCCATTTTTGGGGGTGTCGGTACCTTAATCCCCCACAAACTTTTTTATGGTACGCCCCTGGTGTATCTTGATTGTAGATTTAGATTTCTTATTCAATTTAGAAAAAATTTTGTCCCTTGAGTTTTTTTCGTAAAGTGCACGATTTTCTAGATAAATGAGAAAAACTGTTCAAAAACATTGGAATTTTAGTTTACCGCTTTTTCGCATTTTTTTCAAAAACAATGCGTTTCTCGAACAAATGTAACTTATGAAGAATTGTTTAAATGTAGTTGACATACCAAGTTTTTTTTTTAAGTCAGTGTCGCACCCCGTGGAAGTCCCAAAAAAATGCTTGTAAATCTGCGAAGATAATTAGAGTAGGCTATGATGCATAGCAATCATTTGATATCTGACATTTTTGACAACTTAAAACGTAAATAAAGTTTAATTGCGTTTGTGTGTAAACAATTCAGTTGAATTTATTTAAGTGTTTACGTGTTTTTTAAAATGCCTAATGTGTTTACAAACGCCGAATATGCGGACATCCATTTTATTTACGGTTTCACTAATGGAAATTCTTCTGAAGCGGTTAGGGAATATCGTCGGAGATTTCCCAATAGAAGACAACCTGACATAAAAGTGTTCAGGGAGGTACATCGTCGATTTAGAGAAGGTGGCTTAAAAAAAAAGTAAGAGGTCGTGATATACGGAATGACGGACATAGACCTGAAATATGGGTCGGTTAAGTTGCCCCCCCCCCCCCCAATAAAGATTACGATATGATATTACTATATAATAATGCGCTCGATATGCGCTCAAATGCGCCACTGAAGATAACTTTTGCGCCGTTATAGTTTTTTAGATATTTTGAAAAACATTTGGGGGGGTGCAAGTTCACTCATCCCCCCCATTAATCATTTCACTATGTATTTTGATGCCAACTTATCCCTGTAGTTATGCGCTAAAATGCGCCACTTGATTAAAATTTTGCGCCACTCCCGTATGGCCATAACGAAACATAGAAGGTGGGTGGGGCTAAATTGATGTATTTAAAAAATTGCACTTTCTTAAAAATTCTTAATGCTATACGTGCTCTTTAATTATGCGCTCAAATGCGCCACATGACGTAAGTTTTGCGCCGTTACAGTTTTTGAGATATTTTGAAAAGTTCAAGTTCACTCAGCAACTCCCCATTAAGCATTTCACTATGTATGACATATGACGATAATTCTTTGAGGTATTGAAGGTCCTGCTGGAGATCCGGGTTCAGGAATTTCTTCTCGATCTTTGTCTTTCTTTCCCCGCTTGGAGGAGTTTCCATATTTTCATTGAGTGTACGTCCTTCTTGAATTTGTTAGAAATTTCGTCGCAGTGTGTCGCATTCCCCATGTGGGGTTCGTTTAAATTTAAAATGTATAATAACGTTAGTATCATAATTTCACCTCTTTTCCCCTCAGCCATCATTTACTTCATGTATTGTTAATTATCATTGCTTGAAAATGAAACTAGAGTTAGTTTCGAAACGTGTCGCTTAAAGCTTAAAATATTATTGCTTAAACATTACTCAAATTTTACCTCTGCTACTATTGCTGGTTGTAGTTTAAATACTTATAAAAACATAATCGTCACTTTTCGCTACGACAATGATACGGGGGTGGACTTTTATTGGGTAGTTACTACCCCATTACACACCTCACCACGAAGTTACAGCGTATCTAGTATTTTTTCCTATCTTTGCCAAAATCTCGGATCATTTGACTCGGCTATATAGTTAGTATGTACTTTAACCTGATAGAATATCTGAAAGTGGAGTTGATGGAGATGTCGATACATTGATATTCGCGAAAATAATCGATATCCCAAAAATTTTGGAAGTAAAATGAAACCCAGTAGTGGTATCGGAAATTTTTAAGATATCAGTGATAGATTCATTTACTTTAGGAAAAAAATGATTTATTAACATTTATTTTATCAAAATACAACTCAAGACGTATAAAGGAACATTACAATTCTTACTTCCTGTGTCGGTAAAATATTTTCTTTTTTGGTTCTTAAGTTATTGTATTCTTCCCACATATTATTATGTCGTTTGCAATATACAACAAAATGACCTAAACCCAAACCTTCCATATGTCCAGTGTATCCAATTACTGCTCTTAATAAGTATGTGGCAGTACCAAATGTAAAGTGGTGTGGAACGTCATTTAATTTATATAACCTTTCCATTTGCATGGTATCAAGGGACACAGGCTGTATAAATAAATGAGGGCCGCATATGATTAAAGCTTTTTGTAATTTGTTGCCACACAATCCACCATTGTTACGTGCACTGCAGTTCCTATTTGTGGATGTATCTGCTATTTGGTTTAGTTATATCATTTTGAAAGTTGTATGCGTTAACACTATTTACTGCTAAAAATGCGCATTTTTGTGATGTAACAAATTTGCATTGTGGATTTGAACACTCTAATTTTTGTTCAATACATGGTAATGAAATCTTATCTAACATACTATCAATTTTGCACTCAGCATTCACAACATACATATTTTGAGAGTACGGAGAACTATTGCACAATTTAAATAATATTTTAGCCCTCGCCTTATAGGATTGAGCATTAATTCCTTCAGATATTATGCCACGCACTAAATTACAAACAGTTGAAGTGTTAATTGCCCCGTCAAGAAAGTTCTTAAAATTTAAACTATCACAATACGCACTGCACAGGGTTTGCACAATCGTATCGAACCCACACGTGTTAGAGAGTGATACATACTTTTTTCCAATTCTTATCGGTTTAAGCTCTGGCCTGTATCCATTTTTAATACTCGATGGGTATAACTTTCCTGGTGTCACTCAATCCATGCATAAATATTCAGTATTGCTCTCAAATAGGAGCTTCGTCTTCATTTAGAAGATACTCAAGACCTTTCCAATTCTCCAACGAACGGCTTTCCAGGCGATTTGCTTTGTCATGGTCCTCTAGCATCGAACATGAGATACAAACTAATATATCATTCCACACAGTAGGGCAGTCTGTTTTGTGTATATAAATCTCGCACAATTCGCATTTTGAGCAATCCGTTGTGGAAGTAAATGGTTGACTGCAAGATGCACATGCAGGATGGATGTCTCCTGGAAAATGAGAAATGCTACATGCGAGGATCGGGAAAGCATGTGAGACCCTGCGCAATAGAACACATCAATTATCCGATGCTGTAAACTCAACATATCGTCGTTGCCAAATGTGCATTAATTCAAATGGATTTCGTTTTGAACAAAATTTATAAAATTTTAAATAATATATATGTACATATTTATTATAGTTAATTAAATAATTGGTGTTTGTAATTTCGTTTATTAAAGTTAAAAAATCTCGAAAATCGTGCATTTTACGAAAAAAAATCAATAAATACATTTTTTTCTAAATTGAATAAGAAATCTAAATCTGTAATCAAAGTACACAAGGGGCGTACCACTAAAAAATTTGTGGGGGATTAAGGTACCGACACCCCCAAAAATGGACTACCCTGTAGAATTAAAAAAAATTTAAAATACTCAAATTAATGCTTCTTGATAAGGTAATAACGTTACCAAATTTCAAATCAATATCTGAAAAACTGTGGAAGCTATTAAAAAAAATCGAAAAATTTTAAAAAACTTTGACACCCTGTATCTTGGAAACGAAGGATTTTTGGATATATGTTTATATCGAAAACTTATATTATTTTTAAAGTAGAATACGCCCTCGAAGTTATGAGCATAAAATTCGGACCACCCTGTATATATATATATATATATATATATATATATATATATATATATATATATATATATATATTAAAACCCAAAAGATAAGTATTTTAATTATATCTAATAATCCTGAAAGTTTACATTTTTATATCTAATTTTGTGGTGCTGTGAAGAAGTATGATAGAAACAGGTATCAAATATGGGAAAACAATTAAACTTAATCCTTAAGCACCACTTTTCGGAATGTAAATTTACCAGAATTTAATCTCATATTCGTTTCTTTGAAACAAAACAGGATATCCCGTTTTCAAAATTTTTTATTAGAAAAATATCATACTTAGGTTTATATATTTACAATTTTAAAAATTTGTACTCCCAAACAGTGACTATTAACGCCAACTTTTAATAATAAAAATAGAGTTAATGAAATTAAGGAGCTTATTAGTGTAATCGTTTTATCTGGATTTAAGAGAATAATAGATGGAGATAAAAATAAACTATTAAGGATGCAAGTGTTACATTTAATATGATCAACATAGTTAAATTATATAAAAGGTTATTAGTTCATTTGTTTACATTTGAAAATTTTTTCAAGAAATTTTCATTAAGTTTTTTTTTTCTGAGATATTTCCTAACATAAGTCGCTTCGTGAAGCAGTGTTATAAATGAGATTTATATTTAGATTTTGTGTAGGTTTCTTGAATTTAATTATTTTTAGATTATTTTCGACCACTATACACATTTCAAACGTTTATTGAGAAAAGTGTAGTTATAGCTACAAAAAAAAAACTATATGTGTTTAGTCTAACATTTTTTGATTTATTTGCATATAAATAACAAATATATTGAAGGTAAAATAGAAACAAACGTTTCCTTTTCAGTTTTAATAAAAATGCTAAATCGTGATGATGACAAGCTGATCAATTGACCGGTTAATGTCGTCAATGACCGTTTTATTGATAACTATCTATAGAAAGGGCACTAATACTATATATGTCCATTGACTTATAAACATATAAACGCATTGAATAGTAAACATGTCAATCTCGGCCATTACTTCACGTTAAATTAGCAATTTGAAAAACAGAGTTTATAGACTTTTTGCAAAAAAATCTAATTACATGTAATAATTGTGACGCATGCGAATTCTAGGAGTGCTAATTCAAAACATTCTATCTAATAATAAACTTACTTGAACTAAATTTCATGATTACTTTGTACAAGTATGGCCTCGTTTTAAATCTCTGTGTTGGTGTGGAATAATCCTCAAATTGCCGTACTTATAGTTTAGGTGATGAAATCTAAAGTGCATCTAAATGTTCAACAATTTTTGTACACAACATACAATGTACACAAACCGTAAAACGGGATTAATTCGCATCACTTTTTGTGGTAATCAATAAATAATTGCTATTTATTCAATAAACATACATGAAACCCATTAATAGGGTGTAACAGCACCCCTTTATGGTTTTTGTATTTTCTTATTTTTTTAAAAACTGATGAAAATTTACCTATTGGACAGGGCGACTTTGCATCACTATATAACACTAGTGATGCGCCGGATATCCGTACCCGTATCCGCGGATATTTTAGGGGATCTTGAACGGACCTGGTGTGTAAGTAGTAGGAATGAAATACGGGAAATACCTTTAAATACCATTTAAATTATTTTTATTTCTTATGAGATCAACCCTCAAACAACCCTTAAACATTTACTATATTAGTTATATTATATATGCCGATTTAAAATTAAGTAATGGGAAATTGTACTTCAAAAAGAGTAACTGGGCAGCTTTGTCCCCCAAAAGTCTATTACGGCGAGGATCGTAAATAATTCCTGCTGCACTGAAAAACTGTTCTCTTGGAACGTTTGTTGGAGGTGATGATAAATATGTGCGAGCAATGTGACTGAGACCTCCAAATTCTGTGCTGTTATTCTGCCAATACTTTAATGCAGGGTTTCTCAAACTTTTGGCCCCACGAACCCCTGTTAAAGTTGCCAGATGACAGCGAACTCCTTAACGCTTACCCCCACAAGAAAATAATAAAATTGACTGTTGAAGAAAATAAGGTTTTTATTTCAATAAAAAGTAACAAATACAGTGTCAAAAGAAATACCTTTTTAATATTAATGTGATGGGTGGGCTTGTTTCTTGTCGCAAATTGAGTCAATTTTTGGGATAATTTTGGACAACTTTAATCTTAATTCTGACTCGGTATCAAGTCGATTTCTGTATTTCGTTTTTATTATGACCAGGTGTGAAAACCCACTCTAACATAAGTATGTTGCAGCAAAGGGTAAACGGAAATTCTCCGCTTTGCGTGAGAGTTCGGGATACTCTTCCTGTCTAGCAGCCCAACAATCTATCAAAGACATCCTTTTTAAATCAGCTTGAAGAGTTTCATCTACGGACATTTCTAATAATGACTCCTGTTGCTTAATACTCAAACTAGAATTTATGCTCTCGATCGAGATCACAAATGGGTTACGAATCCAGCCATCTTTAGCATTATCAATATCTGGAAAATACCTTTTCAGTTCGTCGGAGAGCTGAGAAAGATGAAGAACAACTTATTTCGAAATCCACGGATAGGGCGTTCGTCGTAATAAATTCATGCAAAAGAGGAAAACATTCAAAGATATTTGATCTCAAGCAAGTTTTCAAAAAATCTATTTTTTTTTTATAAGTGCGTTTATTTTGGCCTGTACAGTGAATACACTGCACGTGGAAACTTGCATCGAAGCATTCGTTTCATCGAGACAAGAAAAAATGTCAGATAAATAGGTTAATCTTTCAAGCCAGGTTGCATCTTCAAATCTGAATTTAAGGTTGCAGTTACTGTCTTTCAAAAATAAATAGATTTCGTGACGAAGTTCAACACCTAATATCCTGTCTTTTGACAACCGGCGTACTTCACAGTGTAGCAGTAATGAAACATGTTCACTACCCATGTCTCGGCATAATAATGCGAAAAGTCTTGAATTTAGCGGACGCGCTTTTATGTAATTTATTATTTTTACGACCTCTGAAAGTGTTGTTTTTAAATCATTGGGTATTTTCTTGCTCGCCAATGCTTCTCTGTGCAATGCACAATGCATAATTTTGACCTCAGGAGCGAGATTTTTAATCCTGGATATTAGTCCAGATATCCTTCCTGTCATGGCCTTTGCACCGTCAGTCGATATACCAGCGCACTTTGTCCAATCTATGCCATGTTCTTCAATAAAATCATTAATAGTGTTAAAAATATCTTCTCCTTTCGTCGTTGACCCCAAAGTCTTACAAAACAGAAAATCTTCTTCTATACACATATCTAATAAACTCAAGTAATTTCGGTAATCCACTAATATCTGTTGATTCATCAACTTGAATCGCATAATAATTATTTTGTAATCGTTGTGCGAGTTGATTTTCAACATCGTGTGCCATGTCGTGAATTCGACGTGGAACTGTATCATTTGAAAGTGGTATTTTATGCAGCAATTTCGAAAATGTGTCTCCCAATACACAACTGACCATATCTTTAGCAGCTGGTAAAATCAATTCTTCAGCAATATTGTATGACTTTCCGGTCTTTGCGATTTTATATACCACAAGGAAAGACGCACGTAAATATTCAGAGTTAGTAGCCAAGACGGTTTCGAAATGTCTTCGCAGCAATGATGGCTTCATCGAGCTATTTGCGAGAACTTCTGAACATATTACACACTGTGGCTCTGGGTATTGAGATTCTTCTTTGCACGTAAATCCAATTTTCAAATAGTCTTCGTCATATTTCCTTTTTTTGCCGATGATATGATTGTTTTTTTTTTTGGTTCTCTCAACTTCGCAGAATTTTGGTTTGAAACTGAACTTTCAGCAGAAGTAGACACAATTTGAGTAGATGTACTTTGTACAGGTTGCAAACTGGCTGATAACGTTGTATTACTTGGACATTTTCTGCGTAATGACTCCGTTTTTAACCACTCATTCATTTTGGAAACTAGCTAGCCGTTAGAAGGGATTGCAAATATTTTGTTTTTATTTTGCTGCGAACCAAAACGTGCTCACACAATAAACTAAATTCTAAAACAAATGAATCAAACACTGAGCGGACCAAGCCATGTGCGGGCGGGGCGTGCGAGAGCGAGCGACAAAGCCGACGAAACGAAATACGAATTCAGTAGCCCGCGTGCCACCAAGTGTGCCACACGTGCCTGCCAGTCATCAAGCCACCATTACGTAAATCTTGTCGCGAACCTCCTACCGTCGAATGGCGAACCCCTAGGGTTTCGCGTATCCCACTTTGAGAAACCCGGCTTTAATGGATCTTGGTCTCTTGATAATCTTTTTTCTATGGCATATTCTATTAGCGAATTAGCTTTCGTATCAGATTACTCCTCCCATCGTCATCGTCACTATCTAACATATTGACTCTAGACCCTTCTAAACTATTGTTCTTTTCTGACAGTACTTCCTTTTTCTGTGCTAATCGTAGTTGTGAGATTAACATCAGTTTCTATTTCTAAAGCTGTAAGTAATTTTTGTTTTGCGTCTGTGATGAGAACCTTGGATCTAAACATGTTGCTAGTTGGAAAAAAGTTCTCAATTTAAAAAAAAACGATAACCTATTTCATTCTTCAAAGAAGACACAAAATTAAGAAAGGCGGGTATACAGATGTTGATTCTTTGCTCATTACTAGCAGAAATGTGAATCTCGTCATATATTTTGTTTAATATAATATAACTAGAGGAATAACATCGGATATACGTACGTTTTGCGAGCTCAATTTTTTTGTGGTATCCTCCAGAGGCTTCAGTACTCTTACTAATTCTTGTATCAAAATCTACTCTTCAGTATCAAGCTGTTCTATTTTATTATTTGTAGAATGAAGCGACAATGAATATTTGATGCAATCAAGTCTCTCCAGCATATAGCTGGAATTCCATCGTATCGATGAGTCTGTAAAACTTAAAACTTTTTGGTTAAGTTGAATTTATATTTTGTCTAATTCTGCTTTGCCATGGTTGAAATTTCCTGCAATTTTCCTACATTTTGTAAAGATACTGTATCAACTTTTTTAATTGCTTCTTTGACCACCAGATGGAACTGATGTGCTGTACAGTCGATATTCTTCATTTCAGATAAAGTTACAGGCACACTTCATATTGGATCCCCCATCTCTTACCATGCAGTGCACATTTTGTTTCGGAATTCCCCATTCTTCTAACATTTTTTGAACTATTACCGAAACGTAGTCTCGTGAGTGATGTTCTCTAAGAGTTTCCGCTTTCAAAACGATATTCTGTCGTATAAAATCTTTGTTAATACCGTGACATGTTAAGGATAACAATGACACCCCTGATGAAGAATCAGACCAGATATCTGATGTGAAGGAAACTTTAACAAAATCTTGCAACATTTTCTTTATTTTCGACGACACTTTATCGTAAAGTTTGCTGCAAATAAGTTCCGTAATATATTTTCTGCCTTTTAGTACATAATTTGGAACCACATGGTTCATCAATCTGTCATCTATCATTTCAGCAACTAAGTAGTCAATTTTTACTGATTTGAGGCTTGTGTTATCCCACATTTTGGATTTTTCAATGTATTCTGTAAACAAAGTTTGTTTAAATTCTCTTTTTACCGTTTCTAGAGATGTTCACGGCTGTGGAATTTCGTTTGTAGTTTTCTTAGCGTAGTCTTCTTTTAAAAATAATCATATTCTTGAGGACGTTTTCTCTGCAGATGATTTTTTAAAGAAGGTGTGCCTTTACCCTTACGGGAATACTTCCCGTCACAAATTTTACACTTGGCACATTCATCATTTACTATAGTAAAATATTTCCATATTACACTACTAAACTTCTTTGCAGGCAATTTAATTCTATAACCTAAACACACAAACGTAGTCTATGCCGACCCGTGTCATACTAAACTCACTATATAAATGTATAAAAATATAAACAAAACAAAAAAAAAACGTATACCGTGCAAATGGACCATATCGTGTTACTAATGCAAAGTATCAACTTTCGTTTCAAGGTCACGCGCATCGCCATCGACTGAGAAGTTGAAATCCGTATCCGTATTCGCGAATCTACACACTAATGAGCCGCATTCGTATCCGTATCCGCGGATATACATTTTTAACGATCCGGCACATCACAGTATAAAACCTGTTGTATTTAATAGAAAAACTGCTGCTATGCAAAGTTAGACCCATTAATACGTTGCTTGACTTCACCGTAACCATATGCAACGATAGGGCCAATGTGAAATGACGAAAATAATGAAAAACGTAGGTTTTTTTAGAAAATGTATTTAGGAACATTTTGTAAAGGAAATCTTTACACCGTATTTAACCCTTCGGCGCAAACCGAAAATTCTTATTAGGGCGCAACGCATCTATTAGGTTAAAATACACCTTTTTTGGTATAAACATCTACTTTATTTACAAATTTAACTGCATGGTTTAAAAATGAGAACAAAATAAATGAACACAACACTGTCTATTCTGAGTCTACATCAGCATCATACTGTTCTAATGTTGATTTCTAACAGTTTTCACAAATTGTTGCATGTTCTAAGCGTGACGTGCAATAGTATTTTCAATGTCGCCGTTTTTTAATTATAACACAGCTGACATATCTCTTCTTTTCCTTTTGTTTGGATTACGTGATGGTTCTTCTCAGTTGTGGTGGGATGGATTGTTTCCAATTTCGCTCTAACGGAATTCTCGTTTCGCTTTAAATCTTCTGCTGTCAATTCACCATTTAACTTCTTTAGAAATGTACGTCTTTTTTTCAGTTTGCTATCATTTCCCATATATAATACTTGACAGTTCATACCGGAAATATTCAATATTGCAAAAAAAGCCAACGACGAGTATTCCTCTTATCGATCAAGTCGACACCGGATTTAGTTTTATTGTAATATGAATAATGCTGGGTTTATTTAGATCTACAATAATTTCGTGAATATGGTCATCGAGATCCATACAAGAATTTAGTACTACATTTCTGTTATATTTTGGAATGTACGATACAATTACTGCGTCTTTCTAAGTACATACTGGTCCGTTCTGACCTTTTCTTGACTGTTATGAAAGCTGCAGTAAGTTGAGGTTTTCATTACCGTACCAACATCAGAAAGTTTCTTAAACTGAAGGAATCCTCCATGTGGTATATCTGTGAGTCAATTATCAGCCGTTATATTACGCACCGTGTTACATATTGGTTACGTAAGTCTTTGCAACCTCCACTGGTTTGTAGGTAACACCAAAAGGTTGTTTTCCCGGGTAAATTTCGAAAATGAAAGTATACTAAACCTTGAAACCCCATGAAGAAAAAATTTTATTCCATATATATATATATATATATATATATATATTTGGCTTGGACGGGACGTATTGTTTGAATGGACACCGTCCTCTGAAACTAACTGACATTTAGTCGATTGTGACAATTGATCCTACTGAATAGTTTTTCTTGCAGTTATCTACAAGATCAATTAAAACATTTCAAATGGCAGCAAGTTTGTCGTATTATCTTCTTTCTTCTTGAGTCGCTTTATCACCGAAGCGAATACAGCTCATCAAAAACTTAAACCGCTTTACACTCATTACTAGGCGAAACATTTTTACTCTATAACCATCTCCCAAATCTTACCTATTACTGCCAAAAATACCTCCAAGATAAAGTAATCCAATAAATAAGTTCAATAATATCGGTGAAATTTTCGTTTCTTTCTCGTTTGTGTTGTATCACTATAAAACATTTCCAATATTATAGAGCAGAGTTAGTTTGTCTTGCAGGACCAATGGTACCTGGAAACCGTACTATTATTTTTGTGGTCTACGTTTTACGCGATCGGGATATTTCGTCTTCTTCCATTTGGTTGTTTGTCGATATAGAAATCATTGTCTGGAGCAATCTCATCACTTTCTGAAGACATCTCTTGAATAGCGTCAGAATATTGATCTCGTTCTACAAGGAAATCTTCGCTGCCTATATCACTTTCCTTGGCCAGTTCAAACGCTCTATCCTCACTATCTTCGTCATCAGATGCAAAGGGATTTGTTGTAATATTTCTGCATCCTCGGCGTCGTCTGGTTGAAGTACTTGACGAGAGTGAGGCACTACTAAGTACAGGCAAGTTCTAAAAAAATACTGATAAAATAGTAGAAGTTTGTGTGCAAAAAATTAAAAATCAAAATTTTTTTATGCCAAGCGGACAAGTTTCTCTTGTACTTTAATGTAGACATGCCACGTGAAACTGGTTCAGATGTTATATGACCTAGGTCGCACGAACCACATTGTATCATTACGGTGTGTGTACATATAACATCTGAACCAGTTTCACGTGGCATGTCTCTAAAAACTAATGTTGTTCCGATGGCTTACAATAAAACGAAAATTCTACTGTCTGCAACTGGCAGTGCTAGTAGATCCTGGAACCCTGTGAAGAAAAGACTTTTTCGTTTGATAGAGCCATCCACGGTAAAATACAAAACAAACATAATTATTTTGTCTGCTTGGCAGAAAAATTTTTCATGTTTAAAAAAATTTAAAATCGTATTTCGGCGCAATGAATCCCCTAGATTAAGTACACGAACAAATATATAAACTCTCATATTGTGAAAAGACGTACTTACAGTTTCTTATGTAACTGTTACTGCAAGCTTATGACACTATACAACACCATTTATGATTGCTTCGAGAAAAGTATCGTGCTGGGCGCAATCGATCATACAGATTTATTGCATCATTCAAAACAAACGACTGCACTGCGCCTAACCACACTCCCTCCAACTCGTTTTTGCCATCAAAGTACGCGCGCAATCTAATAGACCAATTCCGACCGACGAAGGGTTAACAAAAAACAAGTAATATATACTTAGATGCGAATTCGTTCAATTCTGGGACTAAAAGACACCCTCTTTTATTAATTGGAGTGGGGAGTTTTATGCCTCCTAGCACATTTTGAACTTTTTCTAGAATTCTCCATTGCACTAATGGTAGCCCCTTCTTCATCAAAACTAGTAATAATATCCGGGTACATACAACTTTCATACAAAAAGACAACATGAGAACAAATTTCTCGACGTAGTGACGAAAAACCCATAATGTACGCCTCCCAAATGACACTTAATATTATCTACCTGATTTATTCCTGACCCTGATGGAACATTGATGTTCTTTCTCTTTTTCAGCTGTCTTTCCTCACTTCTTGTAGTTGCTAAATTATTTAAAAAAGCCTCACCCACAACACTACTATCTAGGATGCGATCAAGTAAAGGTAGTGTATCACATGGCACAATACCGCATTTTCGGAAGCTACTTATAAAATGCGTAGGATATGAGGTGCCTTTATCGTTTTTCCGTGAAAGGGGGACAATTTTATTTCTTAGGTACCATGCGGTTTTTGGTTCCACTCTAACAAAGCATTATGCCAAGCAATTTTGAGGGGGCGGAAGAATGCCACGCCCAGTGGCTGGGTGAGGTGGGAGACAGATGAAGCGGATGTCTTCGGCACGGCAGTGCTTAAAAATGGAAAAAGATAATTGTGTTGATAAATTATCCCCGATGATAACTTTTTTCCCAGTTAACATTCTCGGTTTGGGCAATGATAGACTATCAAACTAGTCACCGAATGTTATAGACTCAAACCAACCAGACGATGACGATAGCCGGCATATTTATATACCACATATGGAGGCAAAAGTTGTCCCGCCGCACTTGCACAGAACATAATGGAAGTAGAACTTTTTGAGAAATTGCAGATTCTTTCTGGATATCTCATACCGCGCTGAACTATTACCTTTTTTCGGCTCGGAGATTCTATAAGGTTAGTCTCGTCGAAATGAAACACGTTCTCTGTGGGGACTCCTACAATTTTACTTTCCGAGTTTTGGCCTGGATATCCTGTAAGGTTAGTCTCGTCGAAATGAAACACTTTCTCTGGGGGAACTCCTACAATTGTACAAGTTTTCGTCAACACTGTCTCGACTTTTCTTTATGCTAGCAGCAAATCTTTCAGAAAGTCTCTTATCCTGTTTTTCGTTTTGGTTTTGGTGTTTTTGGTCCAACATTTGACAGATAGATTATTAGAAAACCTGCTTTCTTTGCGTCCAAGACGATCCAAGTATGATTTAGTGACATGTCTTACACCTTCAGAAGTAAGGGGAATCTCAAACAACTTAAAAACATTAAACGAAAACTTCCTCTTATTTAATGATAAAAACTGGAGGCATGTCTGGACCCTTCTCATGACATTGTTTGATTTTATTGGCTATTGTCCGGAATGGAATTTTGTACTTTACGGAAGCTTTCCTCCGTGATAGATCTACCTTCCGGATACTACTGAGGCACTCTTCTAAACTTTGCTATAGTCAACATAGCGACGCGCGCCAGGTTTTCTTTTATTTATTCTTGGCATGTCTAAAAAAATTAAATCTCGGTAGGTAGGAGTTTTTACGCCATATTTTATTAAATCCTAACCAATCTCACTATAATGTTAAAAAACAAAAATAACACATAATATTTTTAATAACAATTGCTCACAATTGATTAGAGATATATTCTAAGCAACAAAAAAATACTAACCTATAATGGATTATTGTATCCGAAATACCCAAGCTAACTCTTTAGGACGAAAATTGCCGACATGCTGTTGATATTATTTAGGTGCGAGATGCAAAGCTACTCGTGTAGGAGTAAAGTGTCCCCGCTTTACGGTACACCTTTGTTTATGTTTTAAAGAAACTGTTTGCTATAAAAATAGTTACTTTTTGTATTTTACGCAAGCCGTCCTCCGTTATAGTACTCCCTACCTGATACTACTGAGGCACTTTCCTCGATATAGTTAACATGGTGACGCGCGTCAAGTTTTTCTTTTATGAATCCGTGGCATGTCTAAAAAAATCCAATTTCGGTAGGTAGGTAAGTATTTTCAGATGGTGCTACTTTGCGCAAATTATGACGTGTTGCAAAGCTACCCCACATTTTATTAAATCCTAACCTATCTCACTACAATGTTAAAAAAAAACACAAATAATACGTAATATGCTTAATAACAATTGCTCACAGTTGTTTAGAGATATATTCTAAGCAATATAAGAAAATACTTACCTATAGGTGATTCTTGTATCCAGAATACCGAGGCTAATTTTTCAGGCAACAAATTACCGACATGCTAATATTTAGAGCGCGAGACATTTTCTGTCTCAGCGACAACTAAGTACATCAACAGTATTCTATTCAACTAGTTTCTTATATAACACCTAATCTCACCTTGGCAGTTTCGTTAAGTTTACTACTTGTTCTATCAGATGTCGATAAAAGTTTTTCAGAGAGCGGTGCAAAGTTATTCCTGTGGGAGCAAAGTATCCCCGCTTTACGGCTTTTTTGTGTTTTAAAAAACTGTTTATTATAAAAAGAGCTGCTTTTGGTTAGTTTTATTTCACTTTCTTCAATAATGTGTACGACGTGCTCTATATTTACGTATCTCTCTACTATAGTTCTAGATGTAAACAATATTAATTTTATTCGGGATGGTAGAACCTTAGATTACATGTTGTGAACCCATCCCAACATCCTTGACACCCTTACGTGAATTACAATCTCTTAGCTTTGACGATATATATATATATATATATATATATATATATATATATATATATATATATATATATATATATATATATATATATATATATATATATATATATATATATATATATATATATATATATATATATATATATATATATATATATATATATATATATATATATATATATATATATATATATATATATATATATATATATATATATATATATATATATATATCCGGAAAAGTGCATTTCGTTAGCCTCGGACATTTCAAATTCATTAAGGAAATTTGGTTTAATCCGTAGTGCAATGTGACTTTTAAAGAAATTAAAACATGTCGCGGGCGGCGTTTACGAAATGCTCCCTCGCCTAACTTGAATATTGTTGGGATACTTGGTTTAATCTTTAATGTAACGTGAACTTAAAACAAGTCACGGGGGGTTGCGAAATTCTCTCCTGTTTAACTCGAATGCTGTTGGGATACTTGGTTTAATCTTTAGTGTAATGTGACTTAGACAAATTAAAACATGTCGCGGGCGGGGTTTACGAAATACTACCCCGCCTAACGTGAATATTGTTGGGGTACTTAGTTTAATATTTTAAGTAACGTGAACCTTCGAGAAATTAAAACAAGCCCCGGGCGGCGTTTACGAAATTCCCCCCCCCCCCCTCCTAACTTGAATATTGTTGTGGTACTTGGTTTAATCTTTAGTGTAACGTGAATTTTCGAGAAATTAAAACAAGTCGCGGGCGGGGTTTACGAAATGATCTCCTTGTCTAACTTGAATATTCTTGTGGTACTTGGTTTAAGCTTTAGTGTAATGTGACCTTTCGAGAAATTAAAATATGTCGCGGGCGGTGGTAACGAAATACTCCCTCGTTTAACGTGAATATTGTTGGAGTACTTGGTGTAACCTTTAATATAACGTGAACTTTCGAGAAATTAAAACAAGTCGCGGGCGGGGTTTACGAAATTCTCCTCTACCTAACTTAATTATTGTTGGGGTACTTGGTTTAATCCGTAGCGCAATGTGAGTTTCAGAGAAATTAAAACATGTCGCGTTCTGCGTTTACGAAATGCTCCCTCGCCTAACTTGAATATTGTTAGGGTGCTTGGTTTAACCTTTAATGTAACGTGAACTTTCGAGAAATTAAAACAAGTCTCGAGCGGAGTTTACGAAATGCTCCTCTACCTAACTCGAATATTGTTGGGGTACTTGTTTTAATCTTTAGTGTAATATCACTTTTCGAGAAATTACATGTCGCGGGCGGGGTTTACGAAGTACCCCCACCCCCCTCGGCCTAACTTGAATATTGCTGGGCTACTTGGTTTAATCTTTAATGTAACGTGAACTTTCGAGGAATTAAAACAAATCAAGGGAGGGGTTTACGAAATGCTCCTCTACCTAACTTGATTATTCTTGGGGTACTTGGTTTAATCCTCAGTGCAATTGACTTTTAGAGAAATTAAAACAAGTCGCGGGTGGGGTTTGCTAATGCTCTCCTGTCTAACTCGAATATTGTTGGGGTAGTTGGTTTAATCTTTAGTGTGAGGTAACTTTTCGAGACATTAAAACATGTTGCGGGCGGGGTTTACGAAGCGCTCCTCTAGCTGACTTGATTATTGTTGGGATACTTGGTTTAATCCTCAGTGTAATGTGACTTTTCGAGAAATTAAAACATGTTGCGGGCGGGGTTTACGAAATTCTCCCTCGCCTAACTTGCATATAGTTGGGGTTTAATCTTTAACGTAACGTAAACTTTAACCTGAACTCTCGAGAAATTAAACTAAGTCTCGGGCGGGGTTTACGAAACGCTCCTCTACCTAACTCGAATGTTGTTGGGGTACTCGGTTTAATCTTTAGTGTAAGGTCACTTTTCGAGAAATTACAACATGTCGCGGGCGGTGTTTACAAAATACCCCCCCCCCCCGCCTAATTTGAATATTGTTGGGGTACTCAGTTTAAACTTTAATGTAACCTGAACTTTCGAGAAATTAAAACAAGTCGCGGGTGGGGTTTACGAAACGCTTCTCTACCTAACTTGATTATTGTTGGGGTACTTGGTTTAATATGTAGTGTAATATGACTTTTCGAGAAATTAAAACATGTCGCGGGCGGGATTTAGGAAGTGCTCCCTTGACTAACGTGCATATTGTTGGGGTACTTGGCTTAATCTTTGATGTAATGTCACTTTTAGAGAAATTAAAACATGCCAAGAGCGGGATTTACGAAATACCCCTCCCCCATGCCTAACTTGAATATTGTTGGGGTACTTGGTTTAATCTTTAACGTAACGTGAACTTTCGAGAAATTAAAACAAGTCGCGGGCGGGGTTTACGAAACGCTCCTCTACCTAACTCGAATGTTGTTGGGGTACTTGGTTTAATCTTTAGTGTAAGGTCACTTTTCGAGAAATTAAAACATGTCGCGGACGGGGTTTACGAAATACCCTCCCCCCCTCCCGCCTAACTTGAATACTGTTGGGGTACTTAGTTTAAACTTTAATGTAACCTGAACTTTCGAGAAATTAAAACAAGTCGCGGGCGGAGTTTACGAAACGCTTCTCTACCTAACTTGATTATTGTTGGGGTACTTGGTTTAATCTTTAGTGTAATATGACTTTTCGAGAAATTAAAACATGTCGCGGGCGGGGTTTACGAAATGCTCCCTTGCCTAACGTGCATATTGTTGGGGTACTTGGTTTAATCTGTAATGTAATGTCAATTTTACAGAAATTAAAACATGTTGCGGGCGGGATTTACGAAATACCCCCATGCCTAACTTGAATATTGATGTGGTACTTGGTTTAACTTTTAATGTAACGTGAACTTTTGAAAAATTAAAACAAGTCGCGGGCGGGGTTTACGAAATGCTCCTCTACCTAACTCGAATGCTGTTGGGGTATTTGGTTTAATCTTTAGTGTAAGGTCACTTTTCGAGAAATTACAACATGCCGTGGGCGCGGTTTACGAAATAACCCCCCCCCCCCAATGCCTAACTTGAATATTGTTGGGGTACTTGGTTTAACCTTTAATGTAACGTGAACTTTCGAGAAATTAAAACAAGTCGCGGGCGGGGTTTACGAAATGCTCCTCTACCTAACTCGAACATTGTTGGGGTACTTGGTTTAATCTTTAGTGTAAGGTCACTTTTCGAGAAATTACAACATGTCGTGGGTGGGGTTTACGAAATGCTCCCTCGCCTAACTTGCATATTGTTGTGGTACTTGGTTTAATCTTTAACGTAACGTGAACTTTCGAGAAATTAAAACAAGTCGCGGGCGGGGTTTACGAAACGCTCCTCTACCTAACTCGAATGTTGTTGGGGTACTTGGTTTAATCTTTAGTGTAAGGTCACTTTTCGAGAAATTAAAACATGTCGCGGACGGGGTTTACTAAATACCCTCCCCCCCCTCCCGCCTAACTTGAATACTGTTGGGGTACTTAGTTTAAACTTTAATGTAACCTGAACTTTCGAGAAATTAAAACAAGTCGCGGGCGGAGTTTACGAAACGCTTCTCTACCTAACTTGATTATTGTTGGGGTACTTGGTTTAATCTTTAGTGTAATATGACTTTTCGAGAAATTAAAACATGTCGCGGGCGGGGTTTACGAAATGCTCCCTTGCCTAACGTGCATATTGTTGGGGTACTTGGTTTAATCTGTAATGTAATGTCACTTTTAGAGAAATTAAAACATGTTGCGGGCGGGATTTACGAAATACCCCCCCCCATGCCTAACTTGAATATTGTTGTGGTACTTGGTTTAACTTTTAATGTAACGTGAACTTTTGAAAAATTAAACCAAGTCGCGGGCGGGGTTTACGAAATGCTCCTCTACCTAACTCGAATACTGTTGGGGTATTTGGTTTAATCTTTAGTGTAAGGTCACTTTTCGAGAAATTACAACATGCCGTGGGCGCGGTTTACGAAATAATCCCCCCCCCCATGCCTAACTTGAATATTGTTGGGGTACTTGGTTTAACCTTTAATGTAACGTGAACTTTCGAGAAATTAAAACAAGTCGCGGGCGGGGTTTACGAAATGCTCCTCTACCTAACTCGAATATTGTTGGGGTACTTGGTTTAATCTTTAGTGTAAGGTCACTTTTCGAGAAATTACGACATGTCGTGGGTGGGGTTTACGAAATGCTCCCTCGCCTAACTTGCATATTGTTGTGGTACTTGGTTTAATCTTTAACGTAACGTGAACTTTCGAGAAATTAAAACAAGTCGCGGGCGGGGTTTACGAAACGCTCCTCTACCTAACTCGAATGTTGTTGGGGTACTTGGTTTAATCTTTAGTGTAATATGACTTTTCGAGAAATTAAAACATGTCGCGGGCGGGGTTTACGAAATGCTCCCTTGCCTAACGTGCATATTGTTGGGGTACTTGGTTTAATCTGTAATGTAATGTCACTTTTAGAGAAATTAAAACATGTTGCGGGCGGGATTTACGAAATACCCCCCCCCCCCCATGCCTAACTTGAATATTGTTGTGGTACTTGGTTTAACCTTTAATGTAACGTGAACTTTCGAAAAATTAAAACAAGTCGCGGGCGGGGTTTACTAAATGCTCCTCTACCTAACTCGAATACTGTTGGGGTATTTGGTTTAATCTTTAGTGTAAGGTCACTTTTCGAGAAATTACAACATGCCGTGGGCGCGGTTTACGAAATAATCCCCCCCCCCAATGCCTAACTTGAATATTGTTGGGGCACTTGGTTTAACCTTTAATGTAACGTGAACTTTCGAGAAATTAAAACAAGTCGCGGGCGGGATTTACGAAATGCTCCTCTACCTAACTCGAATATTGTTGGGGTACTTGTTTTAATCTTTAGTGTAATATCACTTTTCGAGAAATTACATGTCGCGGGCGGGGTTTACGAAGTACCCCCACCCCCCCTCGGCCTAACTTGAATATTGCTGGGCTACTTGGTTTAATCTTTAATGTAACGTGAACTTTCGAGGAATTAAAACAAATCAAGGGAGGGGTTTACGAAATGCTCCTCTACCTAACTTGATTATTCTTGGGGTACTTGGTTTAACCCTCAGTGCAATTGACTTTTAGAGAAATTAAAACAAGTCGCAGGTGGGGTTTGCTAATGCTCTCCTGTCTAACTCGAATATTGTTGGGGTAGTTGGTTTAATCTTTAGTGTGAGGTAACTTTTCGAGAAATTAAAAGATGTTGCGGGCGGGGTTTACGAAGCGCTCCTCTAGCTAACTTGATTATTGTTGGGATACTTGGTTTAATCCTCAGTGTAATGTGACTTTTCGAGAAATTAAAACATGTCGCGGGCGGGGTTTACGAAATTCTCCCTCGCCTAACTTGCATATAGTTGGGGTACTTGGTTTAATCTTTAACGTAACGTAAACTTTAACCTGAACTCTCGAGAAATTAAACTAAGTCTCGGGCGGGGTTTAAGAAACGCTCCTCTACCTAACTCGAATGTTGTTGGGGTACTCGGTTTAATCTTTAGTGTAAGGTCACTTTTCGAGAAATTACAACATGTCGCGGGCGGTGTTTACAAAATACCCCCGCCTAATTTGAATATTGTTGGGGTACTTAGTTTAAACTTTAATGTAACCTGAACTTTCGAGAAATTAAAACAAGTCGCGGGTGGGGTTTACGAAACGCTTCTCTACTTAACTTGATTATTGTTGGGGTACTTGGTTTAATATGTAGTGTAATATGACTTTTCGAGAAATTAAAACATGTCGCGGGCGGGATTTAGGAAGTGCTCCCTTGCCTAACGTGCATATTGTTGGGGTACTTGGCTTAATCTTTGATGTAATGTCACTTTTAGAGAAATTAAAACATGCCAAGAGCGGGATTTACGAAATACCCCTCCCCCATGCCTAACTTGAATATTGTTGGGGTACTTGGTTTAATCTTTAACGTAACGTGAACTTTCGAGAAATTAAAACAAGTCGCGGGCGGGGTTTACGAAACGATCCTCTACCTAACTCGAATGTTGTTTGGGTACTTGGTTTAATCTTAAGTGTAAGGTCATTTTTCGAGAAATTAACACACGTCGCGGGCGGGGTTTACGAATTAACCCCCTCCCCCCCCCGCCTAACTTGAATATTGTTGGGGTACTTGGTTTAAACTTTAATGTAACCTGAACTTTCGAGAAATTAATACGAGTCGCGGGCGGGGTTTACGAAACGCTTCTCTACCTAACTTGATTATTGTTGGGGTACTTGGTTTAATCTTTAGTGTAATATGACTTGTCGAGGAATTAAAACATGTAGCGTGCGGGGTTTACGAAATGATCCCTCGCCTAACTTGCATATTGTTGTGGTACTTGGTTTAATCTTTAACGTAACGTAAACTTTAACCTGAACTCTCGAGAAATTAAACTAAGTCTCGGGCGGGGTTTAAGAAACGCTCCTCTACCTAACTCGAATGTTGTTGGGGTACTCGGTTTAATCTTTAGTGTAAGGTCACTTTTCGAGAAATTACAACATGTCGCGGGCGGTGTTTACAAAATACCCCCCGCCTAATTCGAATATTGCTGGGGTACTTAGTTTAAACTTTAATGTAACCTGAACTTTCGAGAAATTAAAACAAGTCGCGGGTGGGGTTTACGAAACGCTTCTCACTTAACTTGATTATTGTTGGGGTACTTGGTTTAATATGTAGTGTAATATGACTTTCGAGAAATTAAAACATGTCGCGGGCGGGATTTAGGAAGTGCTCCTTGCCTAACGTGCATATTGTTGGGGTACTTGGCTTAATCTTTGATGTAATGTCACTTTTAGAGAAATTAAAACATGCCAAGAGCGGGATTTACGAAATACCCCTCCCCCATGCCTAACTTGAATATTGTTGGGGTACTTGGTTTAATCTTTAATGTAACGTGAACTTTCGAGAAATTAAAACAAGTCGCGGGCGGGGTTTACGAAACGCTCCTCTACCTAACTCGAATGTTGTTTGGGTACTTGGTTTAATCTTAAGTGTAAGGTCACTTTTCGAGAAATTAACACACGTCGCGGGCGGGGTTTACGAATTAACCCCCCCCCCTCGCCTAACTTGAATATTGTTGGGGTACTTGGTTTAAACTTTAATGTAACCTGAACTTTCGAGAAATTAAAACAAGTCGCGGGTGGGGT
This sequence comes from Vesta saturnalis, assembly GCA_036346205.1. Taxonomy (NCBI): domain Eukaryota; kingdom Metazoa; phylum Arthropoda; class Insecta; order Coleoptera; family Lampyridae; genus Vesta; species Vesta saturnalis. Next base: position 1,885,234 of record JARFJB010002232.1, on the reverse strand, counting down.
TTACGAAACGCTTCTCTACCTAACTTGATTATTGTTGGGGTACTTGGTTTAATATGTAGTGTAATATGACTTTTCGAGAAATTAAAACATGTCGCGGGCGGGATTTAGGAAGTGCTCCCTTGCCTAACGTGCATATTGTTGGGGTACTTGGCTTAATCTTTGATGTAATGTCACTTTTAGAGAAATTAAAACATGCCAAGAGCGGGGTTTACGAATTAACCCCCCCCCCCCGCCTAACTTGAATATTGTTGGGGTACTTGGTTTAACCTTTAATGTAACGTGAACTTTCGAGAAATTAAAACAAGTCGCGGGCGGGGTTTACGAAATGCTCCTCTACCTAACTCGAATATTGTTGGGGTACTTGGTTTAATCTTTAGTGTAAGGTCACTTTTCGAGAAATTACAACATGTCGTGGGTGGGGTTTACGAAATGCCCTCCCCCACCCCCCTAACTTGAATATTGTTGGGGTACTTGGTTTAATCTTTAACGTAACGTGAACTTTCGAGAAATTAAAACAAGTCGCGGGCGGGGTTTACGAAACGATCCTCTACCTAACTCGAATGTTGTTTGGGTACTTGGTTTAATCTTAAGTGTAAGGTCATTTTTCGAGAAATTAACACACGTCGCGGGCGGGTTTACGAATTAACCCCCGCCTAACTTGAATATTGTTGGGGTACTTGGTTTAAACTTTAATGTAACCTGAACTTTCGAGAAATTAAAACAAGTCGCGGGCGGAGTTTACGAAACGCTTCTCTACCTAACTTGATTATTGTTGGGGTACTTGGTTTAATCTTTAGTGTAATATGACTTGTCGAGAAATTAAAACATGTAGCGTGCGGGGTTTACGAAATGATCCCTCGCCTAACTTGCATATTGTTGTGGTACTTGGTTTAATCTTTAACGTAACGTGAACTTTCGAGAAATTAAAACAAGTCGCGGGCGGGGTTTACGAAACGCTCCTCTACCTAACTCGAATGTTGTTGGGGTACTTGGTTTAATCTTTAGTGTAAGGTCACTTTTCGAGAAATTAAAACATGTCGCGGACGGGGTTTACGAAATACCCCCCCCTCCCGCCTAACTTGAATATTGTTGGGGTACTTAGTTTAAACTTTAATGTAACCTGAACTTTCGAGAAATTAAAACAAGTCGCGGGCGGAGTTTACGAAACGCTTCTCTACCTAACTTGATTATTGTTGGGGTACTTGGTTTAATCTTTAGTGTAATATGACTTTTCGAGAAATTAAAACATGTCGCGGGCGGGGTTTACGAAATGCTCCCTTGCCTAACGTGCATATTGTTGGGGTACTTGGTTTAATCTGTAATGTAATGTCAATTTTACAGAAATTAAAACATGTTGCGGGCGGGATTTACGAAATACCCCCCCCCCCCCATGCCTAACTTGAATATTGTTGTGGTACTTGGTTTAACCTTTAATGTAACGTGAACTTTCGAAAAATTAAAACAAGTCGCGGGCGGGGTTTACGAAATGCTCCTCTACCTAACTCGAATATTGTTGGGGTATTTGGTTTAATCTTTAGTGTAAGGTCACTTTTCGAGAAATTACAACATGCCGTGGGCTCGGTTTACGAAATAATCCCCCCCCCCCCAATGCCTAACTTGAATATTGTTGGGGTACTTGGTTTAACCTTTAATGTAACGTGAACTTTCGAGAAATTAAAACAAGTCGCGGGCGGGGTTTACGAAATGCTCCTCTACCTAACTCGAATATTGTTGGGGTACTTGGTTTAATCTTTAGTGTAAGGTCACTTTTCGAGAAATTACAACATGTCGTGGGTGGGGTTTACGAAATGCCCTCCCCCGCCTAACTTGAATATTGTTGGGGTACTTGGTTTAATCTGTAATGTAACGTGAACTTTCGAGAAATTAAAACAAGTCGCGGGCGGGGTTTACGAAATGCTCCTCTACCTAACTTGAATATTGTTGGGGTACTTGGTTTAATCTGTATTGTAACGTGAACTTTCGAGAAATTAAAACAAGTCACGGGCGGGGTTTACGAAACACTCCTCTACCTAACTCGAATATTGTTGGGATACTTGGTTTAATCTTTAGTGTAATGTGACTTTTAGAGAAATTAAAACTAGTTGCCAATGGGGTTTGCGTAATGCTCCTTCACCTAACTTGAATATTATTATTGGGACTCGGTTCAATCGTTAGTGCACTTAAGATTTTTGTCAGTGCAATGTGACTTTTCGAGAAATTAAAACAAGTCGCGGACGGAGTTTGCAAAATGTTCCCTGCTAACTTAATTATTGTTGGGGTACTTGGTTCAATTGTTAGTGCATCTAAGATATTGGTTAGTCTAATGCTGGTGTCGTTTAATTGTTCGTGCATCTAAGATTTTGCTTAGTGAAACTTTGGTGTGGAAAAAGTCGTGGGCGGGGTTGACAAACTACTCCCCCACCCAGTTTGATTACCGCTGTACTATTAGATGTAATGTTAGTTCACGAGTAGAGCAGTGACACTTGAGTAAGTTACTTGATTTGTAATAAGCTTTTTTCTTTTTAATTCTTTTTTAATGATCATTTTAATCGGTTATTAATGGTTTATCAATGGCTTAGAAATTGACATTACATCTTGTTTTACGGCCCCTATTTCTATACAACAGGTCCTATGCGTATTTGGCTTTCCACCTTCTGTTTTCACTATCCTTTTTCATAAATTTTGCACCCGTCATTTTGTTTCCGCCGTGTTGTCCTCGTGAGCCTTTATTACCATGTTTAAATCAGCATCCCTACTTAATTAAAATACTTATCTCTTGGGTTTTTTAAATCGTGTATTTTTCTGTTTATATTTTATGTAAATTTAAAGGTAATTGTTATCGAAAGGTTTAAATTAATACAAAATATAAATAGAAAAATTTATGATATAAAAACGAAAGCAAAAAGGTAAGTATTTTAATTACGTGTAATAATCGTGAATGTTTACATTTTTATATCTAATTTTCTTGGGCTGTGAAGAAATATAATGTTTTATGTCTTAGAAACAGGTAACAAATATGGGAATAAAATTAATGTTTACTCTTAAGCAATCACTTTTCGGAATGTAAATTTAGCAGAATTTAATCTCAAATGTGTTTCTTTGAAACAAAATAGGATATTCCGTTTCAAAATTTTTTTATTAGAAAAATGACAAACGTTTAATGCGGGTGTCTAATGGCTTTGTAGTGGTTGTCATAATATGAACCTAAGCATATTATTCCTAACGCAAAATATATTCCGTCAAGTAAGCAACCAAACAGACATCTCTCTGAATGCACACTATAAAATTTTGTTTAAGAATCCTCGAAATATGTTCCAGATAAAACACCTAAAAGGCGGATCGCACCGGAAGATCCAAAATTTTTAGAAGAAATGTAGCACGCTACATAACACTGTTTGATTTAAAACTTGCTTGCAGTCTGGATAGCCATGACCAGGTAACGCTGTTTTAACGAGACACTTAGCAATAATGCTGGACATGTTGGAAAAAACGACGTCAATTTTCACTAAATACGCAATTGTCAAAGTATGATCATTACAAACCGCAACAAAATATGAGGGTAATGCAAAGGACTATATAAAGAGTGCTATTTGTGCTACTAAAAATTTAAAATTCAAGAAGACAAAAAAGGTGCAATGAAAAGCCTAAATTTTGTACTTGCTGTCTGGATTGCCATGACCAGGCAACGATATTTTAACGAGATACCTATATTATCTGTTCGTAGTAAGAATGTTTGAACAAACTGTAAACGTCCTTTTGTGTGGCATAAAACGAAACGTATTCGAGACTTGTTTTTTTCGTGTGGTACATCTACGTAGCTCACCTGTGGGTTGTGTTCATTCGAAGAGTGACGACTGGTTACACCAACACATTCGTCGATAAATTCCAAAACATAAAAATGTACAAGGTTAAGTAGTATCTCTTTAAAAATAAAAAAGATTGTAGGACAACGCAGAATTAGAATTAATATGGTAGCTGTTTTCTGTAAGTTACCCGAATACTCTTGATGAGGTTAGCTGTCTAACTAAAATATTCTTGCATCACAATGCGAGGACCTTCAGACTTGATGAATTGTAGGAAAAGTGTGCAGCGCCAAGGTCTTTTCGACGTATCTGGAATCTGGTTTTAGTATTTAAGATTATTTGGGAGATTATATAGTCCTTTCTCTAGGGTTGAAATTGGCTCAGCATCTATGGTCCTTTCGACAGATTCTTGCTACGATAGCTAAAGCCCTTTTTGAAATAGATCTTGTATTTAAGGACTTTTTGAGAGATTCTATCACCAACATACTGGTTGATTCTCTAACTGTCCCAATAGCTAAGGTCCTTTTGGCAGATTCAGGTTCCGCATTCTGATGCCACTTTACTTGAAGGCTAACCTCATATAGGTCTAATCGAGTATTTTATGGCAAACATTTATCATGTGGGATTCTAATTATGCACATGCTCACTAACCTGATTATTTAATTTTGTAGCACCTTGCACATACACATACGACTAAACCTATTCCCCCGTCAATATCAAATTGGGCGAGGAGAATTTCTCCAATGCCACTACTTTTTTTAATGTCTTGAAAAGAAACTTTGCACTAACGCTGCACTTACAAATTAAACTTTGTCATCATCAATATTCAAATTGCTAGGGAGACCATTTCGCAAACCACGCCCACAGCCTTTTTTAATTTTTCGAAAAGTAACACTACACAAACAACAACATTGAGAGCACTGGCGCTACACTAACGTTTTCACCTAATACATCTGAAGTATTTAATTTGGGCGGGAGAGCATTTGGCCAAACCCGACCACCACTTCTTTTAATTTCTCGAAAAGCAACATTCCACTAAAGAAAATCTGAAGTGTACTATCGTGCTCTAACGCTTCATTAACAATTAAACTTTGTCCTCATCAATATTTAAAATGGTTAGCATTTCACAAACTTCGCCCACGGCTTCTTTTAATTTTTCATTGCACTAACGACCGCCTTATGTGCTACCGCTGCACCAACGATTAAACCTATCAGGGTAAAGTTTAATCACCTCACTTCGAAGGTTTATTTTATAAAATTGTTGGGAAAGATTTTGATAAAACTTTGAGCTCTAGACAATCGTAATTTTGACAATTACTGTTGCCTGTGAAAGAACCTTGCTATTTTCGAAATCTATGCAAACGATGAACAAATTTCATAAAATTATTCAAATACCAACGCAACGATAATTTTCTAATAGTACGTTTTTTTTCCATCTACCTTTAGATCTGCTTTCTTTCCCTTGACGTTTTTCAACCCTTTAATTATCAAGCATTACCAAAACCTCTCAATATGTCGTTGGAAATGTCTTCATGTTACGCCACTGTATTGTCTTCAATGGAATCTTAAATTATTCCGTGCAGAATTACTTCGGCGAAAGACTTTGCCGTGTTGTAAAATCTTGAATCTTCTGTAATTTTGTTGATTCACTTGTGAAGATTTATCATGGTGGCAATTGTGTAAATACTGAATACCTTCTCCTGAATCGTTGAAAGGTATTACAATAACTTACTCTTATTTAATATAGTTGGCTTTTATAAGCTGATCGAGAAGTAGATCACTTCAAAACATGTACACCGCATTTGCCGATAGCGACATTTGCTCGATATTTGCACGAAATTTGTCGAATTTGCTTGACATTTGCCGCATTTTCTCGCTGTTTCCCACATTTGTTGAACATTTGATTGATAAATAGAAAATTGTTAACAATCACTAGTTAATGCTTTTCTACTTTTACTGTGGATAGTTGCAACTGCTATTAAGTTTGTAAAATTTACTTTTAAATACACATTCACTATCAGTATCACCCAAGAAGAGAAGTATTTGTAATTATGAACTTTGTCGTTAAGGTTCTCATTCGTCGTTTGTGAATGTATATAGTAATGTTTTAACGTATTTATATCCAAAGAATTAAAGCCTCGACTAAAAATTTGTAATAAAAATGTGTAACGTATGAGTGTATCGAATTTTAAATAATAAAAGTAAGTTATAAAGTTAATGAAATAATAATTTCTCAAAAAAATACTAACCTTACACCACTTATAATTGTGCCTTTGGCTCATCGGTTGATTAATAGGGTGGGTTCAAATAAAATGATTTGCTTAATTACCACTTACCATCAATAATAAAAACTGTAAAACTATTAATGAAGTTATCTCGGACGCCAAATTGATGATATGAACAGAATAACTTAACGCAGACGCGTTACTTATAAGATAAGAAATGAATAAAAATTGAAAGCAGGATTATAAATCTTTACGAAAGTATGCACTATGTAGATATGCAAATTAAGTTGCCTACCTCATACCAATATCTCATTAATAAAAATTTTCTTGTATTTAGAACTAAATGAAGGAAAGATCCTAAAATTGAGGTATATTTTATACAACACAAAAAGGATTGTTACAAATTGTATACCATAAAATTCGAAATTTTATTTAGAGGCAAATTAACTCGTTAAAGTTAAACATATTTAACTCGCACCAAGTTAGTATAGATTTTAGCAATAGACGTTTCTTCAATAAATTGTTGAACGAATTTACTCTTTTGTGAGAAATGTTATTTACAGGAACGTACTTGACCCTATCATACACTAAATATGTGAATAAAACTATTACGGGTTTGGTGATACGGGTTTTTTAATAATTATGAAAAACAGTTTGTATTTGTTTATAATTGAAGCTAAGGAAAATCTAAAATTTCACCCCTACCCCGTTTTGAAATTACGTAGTTTTTAAGAAAACGCAGTCTTAACACACCTTTGCCATGTTGAAAGGGTGTTAACATCTATTGTCTTTCAAGTTACGTTATTTTTTATATTGAAACATATTGTATTTTAGTTGGCCATTCAAAAGAATATCAAACCAGAGCGCTGGTAAAAACTAATAGGACAAAATTTGAAGGTTTCTTAACAAATTCAAGCTCTCCGATTTAGTTGAAACTGTTGATAATTATATCGCTATGTAGTAGCGTAGATAAGTGTAGGTATGTCCAAAGCACCTTCGTGATCAAACTATTCGGTGTCCTAACGAAAAAATAGAAAGAAGGTCGCTATAAAAGGACAAAAACTAAATTTCTACTATCATTTGGGATCAAAGATGGCCAGTCTTGATTTAAACATGAAATTCTTTGGAAAAAAATCAACTGTATCGTCTCGCTGGACAAAAACTGAATTGTTTGCGTTGTTTGCCATCATTTGAGATCAAAATGTCTAAAAACTTTGTTTCCTCAGCAATTTCGCTTGGTAAACTGTACTGGCCACCTTTTAGAACCAAAGCAGTTTTTCCAAGAATACAAATAAGTAAATTCAATTCTATGAAAATGTAAACTTTCACCATTAACACTCATAATAAAATACTTGCCTTTTTTGGGATTTTTTAATGGTGTACTTTAAATTATACAATCTAAACGTTTCGATAACACTCAGTTATCTTCGTCGTAGTAATGTTTGTTAAAAATTGTTAAAGATGTTGTAAACAATTTTAACAAACATTACTACTGACGAAAGTAACTGTAAGTGTTATCGAAACGTTTAGATTGTATAATTTAAAGTACACCATTACAAAATCCCAAAAAAGATAAGTAAATTCAGTTCTAGGTCAAAAATCTGTTGGAAAAACCACATATTGCTGTTGTAGTATTTTGACAACAGTATTATGCGAATAAATTGTGTTTCAAAACAAATAAACTCTAGGTAGGCGCTTGAAACTTTTGGACCAACCTAAAATTTTGAAAACCCACAAATTCAAAAAAGCAGTTTCAATGCTACGGTCAAATACAAAGAATCATCGTAGTTGGTTTTTGCAAATCAAAATAATTTAACTAAAACTTTTCCTATGAACATTAAGAATTGATCCAGATATACTTTATCGAATTCTTCTTAAGCAAGTTGGTTTAAAACTAATATGGCCCTAAAGATGATTGTACAAACAGCTTAGGTTTGCACGTCAATATAATGAGAGCAGTTTTTTTAGTTGCATGAAAAGCCTGTAGATCTAATAATTATTTGGAAAGTCTGAAACTCAAGGTCAAAGATTACCTTGAATTATAAGTCGATAACATTTGTCTAAAATTAAAATAAAAAAAGCTGGCTACATTTAAAAATCATACTCCTCTTTCAATACGGCGATGGTGCATTATGACCCCATTTCCCAAAAAATTACGTATTTTCCTTTCGAGAAATATGTACATTATTGTTCGTGCTTATATTATTGTTAGTCATTAAAAAAAAGGCCCAATTATTTCTCTACCTAGAATCCCGCACCACACATTTACACTACCATCACTATGAAAAGTAGCCTCATCTGTCCACATAATTCGTGAAAGTATTTCAGGATCGTCGTGTATCATATTTGAGAGCCAGTTGCAAAAATCAAACCTGGTATCGAAATCTTGAGCATTGAAACTATGGTGTAGGACCATGTGATATGGGTGCAATCTAAAATAGTATATATTATAAAGTAATCAGATCAAAAGTCCTTCGTAGTTAGTAAACGAAAAAGGACTTTAAATGCATTAACTCTCGTAATGTTATTACGAATTTTTTTCGCCCGGCCTCTCATTATTTTTTATTATTGGTACCTTTTTACTTTACTTTGCCTCACTTAATTATCATGTTGTTAGTTAAAATCTATTCACATAGCATAAGATAATTTCATTAAATAATTTGTTGTTTTATTGAAACTGGACATAAACATATAACGACAAACGAAAAAAATTAAAACATTTTTATCATTATAATACCGAATAAAACATGCATTAATAAATAAGTAGTCACCTGTGTTCTCTTAAAATATTTTGGACGGTGGTTCGACATATACCGAAGTCTCTAGCTATAGCTCTGGTGCTTGAATGAGGGTTAAGAGGGTTAACATTTACATAAGCTAAAACATCAATAACATTTCCCTCTGTTCTACCTCTGCGTTGTCTTTGGTACACAGGAAGATTCACATTTCCAGTATTACGCACACGGTGTGCGAGTCGGAGAAAAACTCTTCTACTGTGATGCCGTCTGTTTGGGTACTGCAGTGCATACACTCTAGCAGCAACGGTTGCATTTCTCATACATTCAAAATAAACTGCCAACATATCAAATGCTTCTTCATTTGTAAGAATTATTTTGGTACGAAAAGATAAAGAAAGTCTATTAAATGCAACACGATGAATAATTTTTGACATATGCGTGAAAATCATAGCTTGCTTGTTTTCAACAGGGAATTTATTTTATATCTTACATGGCCCTCTTTACTAATTTTGTTGTCATCAGTAAATCGTAATTCATATTTTAAACTGTATTTGTTTAGATTGATCACATTATTATTTTATAATTTGTTCTCATTGTTAGTAGAGACAGCATTACATTTAGGTAATCTAGCGGCAACCATAACATTAGTATGATAACAGTTTAAATTACTGCAGACCAATGTAAGATCTTTTCATCCAGGCTAAATTTAATAATTTCCGTTAACGCGAACTAGCCTACTAGACGTTGGAAGAACGATTCCCGCCATTTACCTGTTTCTTACGACATCTCAGGATACGAAAAAGATATCGACTTGCAGTTTTCACTGTTTTATTACTAATTTAGTCTACTTTTTAAAGACCTACTTAAATTTTTATGCTTCCATTTAAAATTGTAAAGAGAAAACACTATATTAAAAAAATATTAAACAGCGCCCTCTAGCATTTATGTTATTAATTACATTGCTTCAAATTTACAAATTTTTTATTGCTTAACAAAAGCTCTTTCAAACGACATCAAGTTTATTAAAATCGGTCACGCAGAACCTGAACTTATTCGTTCATAACAAAAACTTATATAAATTGAATTAAAGGCGTTTTTTCGTAACAAGGTTCCCCCCCCCCCCCCTTATTTGAAGAGATAGACTAAAACTTGTCAAATAAAAAATATGCAGAATCCGTCGAGGAATCTGATTATAGTATTTAATAGTATTTAATATGCCCCTTCATTGAGTAAATTTTGAAAAATTTTGCTTTTTAAAATTTTAACTGTCAAATACGCCCTCTAGCGGTGGACCTACAATTCTGAAAATAATTTCCAGGCGTTTCTCGAGGCCACTTTTGTTATAAAAATTTTTTTTCCCGAACCTGTGCTATAATCCATTCCTGAGATATGGCCGACGGCCGTTCTTAATTGGCCACCCGGTACATGCAGTACGTTCAGTAAGAGCACGTTTCCTTAAAAATTTCGTTATTTCAAAACAGGAGTTATGCACATTTTTGTTTGCGCTTATATTATTGAACCCTTTTAATACAAAAAGTGAAAGATAAAAATATTTGATGTACAACATGGTTTAAGACCCCCTTTAACACGCGATGGTTTCTTTAAAAATTACGTAATTTCTGAACGAGAGGTATGTTTTTGTTCGCACTTATGTTATTCCTAGTGAACCCTTTTAACATACAGGGTTCACACCCCTTTTAATACAGTGATAATGCATTAAGAGCGTGTTTTATTAAACCTACGTAATTTCAAAACGAGGGATAGATACGTTTTTGTTCGCACTTATATTACCATTTTAACATTAAAAATTAAAGAAATAAAAATATTTGATGTATAACAGGGTTCAATACCCCTCTGAATACGGCGATGGCGCATTATATACTCGCAAAATGCTCGTCCATCCGTTATCATTGGTACCAATTCCCCATCCTTTGGGAACACTTTTTGTAATTTTCATTGGTAAACTATTGTATGCATACACAGGAGGGACAATAAATCCCAATCCAGAAAATCTGAACATATTCATAATGCTAGTTTTTGATGGGGCTTATTGGAGCCCTTTGGAGCAACTACATTATCTTCTGCAGCATTTAACTGGAAATATTGTCGCAATTGTACACTCTGGTTGGGTCTTCAAGCTCTTTCACCCACATGTAGTGTTCTGATAGGGAAGTGACCTCGGAATTCGCCTAAATAGCCGCACATAATGTGTGTGTACGCAGTGATCATGCCACTATATGTATATCAGAAAAAACCTCATCCAGGGTAGATGGTAACAGAAATTGGACCCAATATTGAAGACACTTAGAATCTGCAAAATTAGCATTCCAAAATAGGCAATCCAGTTGTAAATGGTTTGTGCGCGTGTACACGAAGTGAAATTTTGTGATCGAATATCAGTCATTTCGATAGAAAGCAACAATAAAATCATTTCTGGAACGATCGAAACTCGGAAGTTCACCGTAATATATATATATATATATATATATATATATATATATATATATATATATATATATATATATATATATATATATATATATATATATATATATATGTCGTCGGCTTAATCAGCAAACTGCGTAACTCCAGTTTTCCTAATTACTCAGGAGAGACAAAAACCGTTTATATTTTATGTAATTAAAAAAACTATGTATTTAGGGAAGACCATTGATCAAAGTAGTTGTCTGAGTTGCTCTCGTGACATCCAAACCGGTTGTCTGTATCTAATATGTTATGAATTAATATTTTTCCATAAAAAATGGAGTTACGCATTTTTCTAAAAATAATACAAAAATAAGTTTGGAGATAGGTATTTTGTATCAGTAAGAAAACACCAAAATTTCACGAGAACGAAATAAATTTTATTGCAAAATTAAAAAACATATTATTTTTTCTACAAAATTATTTATCATAAAAAAGACTATTCTCAAATCGGTTAAAAATTCCTTGATTAGTCGTGGGGCAGCTTATCATAGAAGTCGTGATAATCTAATTCTATAGTTTTTTTCAACTCTTGTAAATGTTTAAATTTTTAGTCTGTTCTTATGAAGCTGAGGTAAGTTTTTAAAATTAATTGGTACAACTTTAGAAACATTGAGCCTCATTGGCAAAAGCTGCCAATCATGTACATGTCGGAGTTTATAGAAAACGCCATTATTTGATGAATACTTCAATGCTTTTAGATCATTTACTGCCGGTGAACCACATGTTTTACCTGGCCTAATGGAATTAAAATGTTTTATTTCGTCACATTTTTTGAAGAAGTTATGCTGCAAATACTCCACTTTGTATGGTGTCTTCTGGCACGCTGTCTTGCAAATTTGGACATAGTCTACTGGGACGTTAATTTTTTTGGTTCGGATTTGTCTCTCAATAACAGAATGAACACTATCTACCTCTATATGGGTGTGTCCTTTTTGTAAATACTTTTGTATTGTGACATTTTTTTGCATTGCACGATTAAATAAAGCATTTGATAACGTTGCGTTTCGATTTTGATAGCCGCATCCATCACTGTAGATAATTATTTTCTTGTCTTGTACTGGATATACACTGTGTCCGTAAAGAATGGAACAAATAAATTTTTAGCTAAACAGACCATTTTAAGAAATAATCCTGAAACACGTCGATTTTTGATTTTAATTTGTCGCATTTTAAAATAATAATCTAATACACAGGGTGAATTACTTTCGAGTAATGACGTCACCGCCATTTTTTTTAAATGGAACACCCCCCTTTTTGTTTCAATTTTCGGATTGCTCTAGCTGAGCTGATTCCAAAAATGGACTCCTTATCTTTCGATTTTTCCTCCCTAGCTTCTTTTTTCATTTATACGTGTTCATTGTACTTTTCTTCCGTCAAATTTCCAGTCTCAAATGCCACACAAATGTCACATAAATCTTTTTTGGGTCTATATAAAGAAAGTCTCTTGTTATCAAACTCTTTGAGAAACGTTGCAATTGATAAAGGGTTTTCATCTCGATTTCTGCAAAATTCTGTTTTATAGAGTTGAAACAATTGGGACTTAGACATCCATACTGGTTCAAGATATAGTTTTGATGTCGACGCTCTGCAGTAATGCGATTCTAATTTGGGTAACGAATCAAAAAATTCATGGAGAGATTTAATACGCAGATCTTGCGTTTGCTTGCCACCAACTGATATTACTTTTTTACTGGTTTCAATGTCGCTTTTTGCCCAATTCTTTATAACCCAGTCTTTAACACCAAGTGTGTTCAGAAACATAGTCTTGCAAACTCTGAATCTTTGTCGACCCAAATAAAACATGTTTTTCATTCTCACTCCGTTTGCGAACTGTTTGATTAACAGAAATATGACTTTTTACAAACACTTTCTTCTCTTTCCAAGTATACTCCCAAAATCGTTTAAATATATCGCTTCTTTCTACTTCTTCTAACTTTCTACATTGTAGTTTGGACTTGTTTTTGCTCAGCTTACAATTACAAGGCACTTGCAGTGATCTAGGTTGTTTAAGCAAATTATACTTCCATGTCCCATTTTCTTTCGTCTTTCCTAAATACGATTCTCCCTTTTCTCTATTTTGACGATTTTTGTTGTCATTCCATGTTTTTTTGTTTACAGCATATTTTGTAGAACGTGTTCGTTTTCGAAATCCGTCTTCTAGGTCCTCTCGCGGAAGTGGATTATGCGAAATAGACTCTTCTATCTGTAAACTTTCAGCCTCAATCGGATCTGCAATATAGTCTGGATCATCAACATTGCGTTCTTCTGATTCAACCTCCATATTGTCTACTAAGTTTACTCCTTGTACATCAATGATTTCTTCACCGCGAACATTGTCATTAACAGAAAAATCAGTTTCTTCAAAAACTGCTAGTATCTTATCTTGATCAACTTCCACTTCGCCGCAATCAAAATGTACGTTGCTTTCATTATACTCTGAGTTATTACAGCACTGGACGTTTATTTGATCTAAAAAGTTGCACTTAATTAGTAAAGTTAGTTTCTACAACTACTTTGTAACCTACTATTATTATCCAAAATTACCACTTCAGCATTTTCAATAAGTGAAATTGGATCCACATCATCACACTCTGGGTTATTAAAATCATTTTTAGCATTAGTATGTTCATCTTCAATTAGGCTTAGATTTATCTGTTCTGATCTATTATTTTGCTTATTTTCGTTATCAACATTAAATGTAGAATCTATGGGTAAATTTTCTTCCTTTGTAGCCAGTATCTGCTGCTGATTCAAAGCCAAAAAAATTTTTTTTATTCTACTAGACATTTTTTGTTCTTTTTAAAAGGTGGTGACTAATCTGTAAAAATCATACAATAATTCATCAAAGATTTTATTATTTCAAAGTAATAGGTGTTGTAACGTATGGCTAATCCATTTTAAGCAAGTACGGCACCAAAATAAAATTACAAAAAAATTACTAAGTAGGTTATAAAAGTGAGTATCTCCCTCTCAAAGCAGAGCAATAACACTATTAGGTTTTATGAAAAGTGCGTAACTCCCGGTGCATATAACATTAAAGAAAGTATTTTTAATTACCATTACTGAAGCTTAATTTATAATCAAAAGTAAGTAAAACATCTTACCTAATGTAGAATTAATCTGTTCGTATATATTGCACTTATTTCACTTCAAAATCACAAGTTATTGCACAGCTGCACGTGTGCATGGTAGCTCTAATGACAAATAATGGAGTTAGGCATTTTTCTTACTGAAATTGGCGCGAAGGAGTTAGGTAGTTTTCTGATGCAGCCGTAGCTAGTAAACCAAATTTTTTATGGAGATACGGAGGATTCCATAGTGTTCGGCGAAAAATTTCACAAAAGATGTCGCCAAAATCCTATTTTGTACATAAAGTGGAGTTACGCAGTTTGCTGATTAAGCCGACGAATATTGATAGAACTCACTTATACAGTATCAATATGAATAATAATTTAACATGGTGATGTTTGGTTGTGTCCTCAGGAATATGATAATAAACAAATGAAAGTTTGCTCTACTACTGCTAAACGCCAAAGGAATACCTAATCAATTATGTGTATTATAAACTACCAAACGATAATCATGCCAAATACGTGGAAATTGGATACAGTACATTTCTTAATCTTGTACCTTTATACGAATCAGTCAATCTGGTAATGTAGTTTTGGAAATTGGCATGTTCCGAATGTGAAATACAACATTAATTCACGTAACACTGTGTGTACTAGAAATTGTATATAACCGTTCGGCTTACATAATGTAGGTACAGAATTCGCCAATAAATATTAATAATTATAGTTGCATTTTGGTATACATACCTTGCTACATATACAAAAAAAACTTTTATAAAAATAATTCTTAGCATTTATAACTAATCAACCTTGTATTTTTTTAAATGTATTAATTACATGTTGTTAACTAATTAATAAATAAAGCATTAAGTTGCAATATATATCATAGTAACAGTATGTATTTAAGTGCATTGCCAATAGAGCTTGCAATTTCTTTTACTTCTTTAAATTCAAAACAGTTGAATCCTAATTATACACATGGAAAAAATAATTACGAGTATTACTACTAAATCAATTTGGTGTGAGTGCATTATCAATTAGTAGTAATAGAACATTGTCAGATAAAATGTAGTTATTTAAAAAATGTGATATAACGTTTATTATAAGTTTTCTTATGAACGAATAAGTTCAAAGGTAAATATGTAATTAAAAATTATTATTAATTTTATTAAATACAGAAATAGAAAGTTTACCTCGAGTAGGATTTGAACCTACCACCTGTAGGTACTTTGCTAGAGTACCCCGCTAACCAACTGCGCCATCAAGGATCAAGCCCCAATCGATGTAAATTTTGTCTTTATGTATGTAGAACTGATGTAAATTCTAAATATAATGAGATTACAATCAAATTACTTATATTAATGGAATGTGAGCCTGCAATATCGAAAGGATTCACACACACCAAAGCAACGTGACTAATATTAATTCATTATAAGTTTTGTTATGAACGAATAAGTTCAAACGTAAATATGTTATTAAAAAATATTATTAATTTTATTAAATACATAAATAAAAAGTTTAATGATGATATAACGTTGCAATAGGTTGTTTTAATGAAACTTACATAATGTCGTATTTAAATATCAATGTCATAAACGTCATAAACAGATAAAGAAAATACAAATTGAAAGATATCATCCATTTTGTAGCGTTAACTTTGTTTTATGTAAAAATGCTTAACACAAAATATTTTATCCTATATATATATATATATATATATATATATATATATATATATATATATATATATATATATATATATATACAGAGTGTCCCAATTCGGTCGATAGCTCCTTGGCCATTAAACTTAGAAGATAAGTTTGAATACGAAAGTTGTCAATTTTTATAAGCTGCACAATCTAAAAACAGTTTGGTTTCTAAAGGGTGTAATATAAAAGCGGTACAATATAGAACTTTTGATTTTTAAATAGAACGCCCTATATATTATTTTATTTTTCAATTCTCCTTATAATTTTAAATCTCTTTTATAAGAATTACTTACAAGCTAAATCTTACAGTTTTTGAGATATTTGCAAAGTTAACTAAAAAAATTGACATTTTTATGTAGTAATTGAAGTAGGCGTATCTCAAGTTATTTTTAAAGATAAAAAAATAATCTTTGGTATAGAATTTAATCATACATGAGCTTACTTTAATGTATTGTCAAAATTGGATTTCAATATACACGGTGATCACAAAAATTAATTCAATAATATAAATTTGAAAATGCTATATCTTCATTTTTTAAATGGCACACCCTATATTTTTTTAATGCCTTGTCTTCGTCTATTAATTGGCTTTCATTTCTATTAAATATATTCTATAACTATCTCTAATAGTTTCGGAGATATTTAAGTTTGTTCAATTTTTTTCGTTGATAACACTGATGAAGAGAATCATTAGTCGGTCAAAGCAAGCTGTGGATACATAAGAAACTAAAAAATATTAACTGAAATACATAAATTGTAATTATAATAAATATTGCATGAAATCACCATTTTTAAGAGATATTTGAGATGTTTTTAAACGGTTCATCGTAAAATTAAACAAATTAATCAAAAGAGTGTAAAACAAAAGAAGAACGAAAACAAATGAAGAAATCAAATTTGTCCAACAGTGCTAATATTTGTGTAGTATTGTATACTTACTTCCTAAATTACAAAATGAATTTTTCGAAAGAAGAACTTGTTAATATGATTTGCGTCCTTGGTGAAAGCGATAAAAATTGTCTTTTAGCTCATCGAATTTATAAGCAAAAATTTCCAAATGAACGACACCCGCAAGTTTCAGCATTTGCAAGATTGAAAGAGCGTTTCGAGCAAACAGGCAGGATTCATTCCGAAGACAATTTAGAACGAGAAAGAACCGCAATTAACGAAGGTAATGAACATTTAGTTCTTCAATCCGTGATTGAATATCCTCACGTTTCTTGCCGACAATTGGAATTAGAAGTTGGAGTTTCAAAAACATCAGTTAATAGAATTATAAAAAAATATAAATATAATCCATACCATGTCCAACTTGCACAAGAATTAGACGAGGATGACTTCGTTAATAGATTAAACTTTTGCAATTGGGCCATAAATAAAAATTTAGAAAAACCCATCTATTTTAGCACGGTCCTATTTACTGATGAAGCTACTTTCCACAAAAATGGATACGTTAATAGACATAATTCCCATTATTACGATACTGAGAATCCCAGATTTATAATTCCTGTTGATCATCAACACCGCTGGTCACTTAATATTTGGGCCGGAATTATTGGGGAAAGAATTATAGAACCATATTTTTTTGAAAACACGGTCAATGGAGATTCATTTTTAAACTTCTTGCGCAACGAATTTGAAACTTTTATTGATGATTTACCTTTACAAACCCTTAGAGAAATGTGGCTGCAATTAGATGGCGCTCCCCCGGATTTTAGCAGAAACGTTAGAAATTATTTAAATATCCAGTTTCAAAACAAATGGATTGGAAGAGGAGGGCCGATCTCCTGGCCTGTAAGAACGCCTGACTTGACAAAGCTGGACTTTTTTCTTTGAGGTTTGGGGTGTATCAAACTCCTCCAGCGACTGTAGATGATATCAAGGCAAGAATTAGAGACGTCATTCAAAATATAAATATTTCCACGTTACAAAAAGTAAATTAGTCGTTTATTCAAAGACTTAATGTTTGCCAGCAACAAAATGGTGGTCACATTGAACATTTATTATAATTTTAAGTGTTTGTATTTCAGTTAATATCCAATTTTGACAATACATTAAAGTAAGCTCATGTATGAATAAATTCTATACCAAAGATTATTTTTTTATCTTTAAAAGCTTGTAAGTAATTCTTATAAAAAAGATGTAAAATTATAAGGAGAATCGAAAAATAAAATAATATATAGGGTGTTCTATTTAAAAATCAAAAGTTCTCTATTGAACCGCTTTTATATTACACCCTGCATAAATCAAACTATTTTTAGATTATGCAGCTTATAAAAATAGACAACTTTCGTATTTAAACTTATCCTCTATGTTTAATGGCTAAGGAGCTATCGACCGAATACGCACTATTGGGACACCCTGTATATATATATATATATATATATATATATATATATATATATTGTGATTGTGGACCTGAACAGGCTAAATTTGGCCTATCGTGGTAAAGCACTCAGGAACACTTAGGAGGATGGATAGAGGGATAATGAATTTTCAATAGATGCCTATGAACAGCTAACTTTAATTTTCTCATATCATAAGTGAGAGGAAAACAGGAACTAGGGAGATCATTCCAGAGTTTAGAAGCCGTGTAGAAAAATGTGGATTGCGCCCGTTTGGTACGACAAGTGGAGATTTGTACTGCATACGGATGATGTGAATGAGCGAACCGAGTGTTTCTCGCAAAGATAGTCCGATATATATATATATATATATATATATATATTATATAATATACATGATAGCATAAATAACCATATCAATTGCTTGTTTCTTGGGGTAACTAGAATTCCTGTACGAATTATTAGAATTGCGGACAAAAACGTTCGTGGACATCTAAAAAACACCCAGAGAAGAGCTCATTTTTTCTGTAGCTGCACTTTTATGGGAATCTGAGATCGTGTTGAAAATGGAAATTTACAAGTTTTCTATTAGAATTTGTTGTTAATTAATATATTGCACCTGCAATGTCACTGCAACATCTCATGGGAAATAAGTTTGTGAGAAAATTTTTTGTGGTAATAAAAGAATATTCTACGATGCTTTTCCACTAGAAAAAACTACTTGAAAAGAGAACTAAGCACACGTTGTGTCAAAACAAATTATAAATTAATAGAATCTTTTTATCTTAGAAAAACAGATAATTTGCAATGTCTTCAAAAAACTAATTCTTTTTAAACTGCAGTGAAACATGTCAAATATATATTACGCAAGGATCATTTAAATAAGCAATAGATACTATTTTATGTGCTTTATTTTGCATTAGTAAATATGTTTCATAACAATACCTAAATATTTCTTTTTTATAAAACGATATCCTTTAAATGGATTGGAATTAAGGGTTGAAAAATAGGCCTTTTTGTAAACCCGGGCATTTAGTGATCTGAAAGACAATTACAAAATCAATAATCGCTCAAGGGTAGTTCTAGGTGTTGAAAGTTCAAGATATTGTAAAAGGTCATGTTGGGTATTAGACTAAGCAGCGTTTTACAACCAAAATGAAGATCACTATGAAATTTTCCAATTTAGTTCAGGAAAATGCCAAGGGAGTAAAATGAGGATTGTTGGGTTTCTTGAGATTTATATTTTGATGTCCACATTAACTACTTTTCATATTTCGGTTTTTAAATTTATTGTTAAGAAATCTAGTTTCCAAATAAATTCTCGGCGGGGGTGTCAGTTTGCTACGACGATAAAGTACCTCTAATAAATTTATTTCTATGGTATTTTTTATGTTAAATGATTTCCTATTAGTGCAATATCGCTGTTATAATTCGTATCTTTAAATTGACCCTTTAACAAAAATAGACAGTTTCTGAGTGGGTGTGTCAGTTTAACAAAAGTTATTTTCCATACTAACTTTACAATGAATGGAAGTAATTTAACACGAAAACCGTCAGAGCAATAAATTGATTAGATGTACTTTGTTGTTATGTTAACTCACTTGTGTCCACCATGTATATTTTTGAAGAATGTATATTTAAAGAATTAATCTGTTTAGTCGAAACTTTATAAAGTTTTGCGTCCTTAGTGAGCTTTGAGAAAATTTGTCTCTTATAAGGACGTTGGTCTTATATGTCATTAGAATGAAAGCTCATATCAAATAGAATGGCTTTATTTATCATAAAGATACAATGGTGCTCATAAATATTAGTCTTTCGCGTGATATTTTATGATATTCTGTGAATATCTGAGGCCACTAGGAGCACTTTTTGACGATCTGGTACTTGTGGACGTGTGGACTCTGGATGTTCTCTTACATAAGGTTTGTTGATATTTCTTACAAAGTTTAGAGAGTTCAATTCTTCGAAACTAATAAACGTTTACCATAGACATATTCATCATGTTTCCAAGCAATGTCAACCACCATTCTTTATGGCACTTCATAACGCTTAATATTAATAGCATGACCGTTGAGATTTACGCCTTATAGTTTTCCATAACAAGTGTTTGAGGGACTCCCGCCTTCTTTTGTCTTTCGCACACTTGGCACTTACAGTGGGATAAACTGAATCATCGATTGAGAGGTTGTTATGAAAAATTACCCATATTACTTAGTTTCAGTGCCCTTTAGGTCACTTCTTAGTTTCTCCAAATTCAGATCATAGAATTCTCTTTCATCTTTTGTAATGTCAACATGTTCTGTGGAACACTTGGGATTTTCAATTTCCAACATTGATTCTCTTGGTTTGAGTAAGAACTGTTTTAATTCGGATAATGAGAGATCGTAGCCAATCTTCACCTGGCTTTTCCGGTTTATACCGATGTACCTCAACGTCATCTAGTATGTGGATAGGTAGATCTTAACTTAGAAGGCCCACATCTATATCTTCTGGATCGGGTTGCGCATCGATACAAAGAGGAATTAGTATGGCATTAGTGGGATTGCTCCTGTATGTAAATAAATCAACAACTACTTCAAGAGTTTTATAGGACTTTCCATAAAATACCTAGTTTTACAACTTCTATGATGAGCAGATTCTACTGCAAAGTCTAATTTATTATAATAGTTTAACACAAGACTACATTTTTTTAGCACAATTAACGACAGTGCCTATTGTCATTATATGAGGGAAGTGAAGTTTTTCGCAACATAGAAAAATTTAAAATAAACTCACCTTCCAATCTATGCAGCTATCTCATCTCTGAAGAAACTGTTTATTTTTTAAGTAAATTTTTGAGAAGTATATTAAAAGATGCAAACCAAAAAAGCAATGATTGTAACTAATTTTACACAAGAATCGCCGCGGCGATATCTTGAACGCGTTGTATAAGTAACAATAAATTTGGAAATAAAAGTTTTAAATAAATAAATCTATTACGAAATTCAAATTTGAGATAAAACAAATGTTACGAGATAAGCTGGGAATACACGGTTGAATCGTGTACGTGTGATTATGTACAGATAGAATAAGAATTTTTTAAATGGTAGTGGCGTACCTTTAGATTAAGTAAAATTGCTGAAGATTTCAAGGAATATTAAGTCTTTTCTCTCCAAGGTTGGGGTAAAATTAATCCCGAGTTGAGTGTCTCATACACCATAGGGTTTTTATCAAGCCCGCTAACGAATTGTAACTGGTAAGCTTTAATCTTGTACAAACTAGCAGGTATAACCCATTAGCCAGCAAGGAAATTCGATCACTTGAATTGCGCGATCAGAATATTAATTACTTGCGCTAGACTAGTGTAAATTTTATTAAGCAACAGTCTTTTAGTAATAGTAGGGGCCCATGAACTTTTTAAAATAAACCCTAAAATTAAAAAAAGGGTGTAAGCAAAATGCAAGCTGAAAAAGGAAATTTTACTTAGGACATACACAAACAAAAGTCAGACCAAACACTAAGTAACCATAAACAATATGCTTATTCAATCAATATTAATTTAAAATAAATTTTAATTTTGAGTAATCCTCAAAATCATATTCATTTATATATTAACAAAGTGTCAAACAAAATTGAATACTAAGAGTAAATTAATAGAAATACAGATTTTGGTCTACGGTTAAGTCCTACGCGCAAAGTAAAATAATTTCAGTTCCGGATGATATGGAACCAAGTGACTACTACCTCAATGTGAAGTCGGTAGGTTTATGTGAAATCGGAATTGAGGTTTTCGGTGATTCCCAAATAGCTCTATGTAGGACGGTAAATTATTTCAGTTTGAATACGCTATATGATATTAGTTAAAACAATAGGAAAATCATGTACGAGACTCCCTGTAGATTAAACGTTACGTAAGAAAAAAAATAGTAGTGGCAGAGAGTTTCTTACTATATGAAGTGTATATACAAATACAAAACAAGATCTACATTCATGTACGTTATACCTAGCAATTTAGGTAAGATTTCAAATAAAAAAGCTGTAATTTTTCCAAAGACAACAAACGCAGGAAATTAGCTATACATGAGGCACAAAAATAATTTTTTAATATGACTAACGGATTTAAAGAAAGATGTAATCAAACGGATTTGTTTACAATTAATAAATATAAATTAAACACAAATACCGAAAAATACAAGCATAGGTAGAAATATGTATTTGAAATAGAAACGTTTAAACAAATTTCAATATGAGTATATGAGCAGTAAGTAATGTGCAGTGCAAGAAAGTTTGATGGAAGTAGATACATGTAGTTTGCGATCTACTCAAACTTTCACTGTTCAAACGGTAGTGGTGTGATGTTACATATTAGCTAACACAGCCCAATAAATATCAGATGGAATCAATGTAAACTTCCTACTACTGTTACGACTTACATATGCTTCGGTAGAGATCAGCGAAGCCACATGTACGTCATCAAAACTTGCAGCTTCACGATGTGATCGTAATTACCTAGAAGAGTTTAACCACCTGAATTTGTAAAATCTGTTCGTACGGGAAGATCATATAAGCATGAATACAGATGATATTATAAGTGGTATAAAAAAGTGCACGTTGAGAAAGAACTAATTTTCAAAAATTCTGTTTCAGAAATTTAGCTTAGGAAGATAATGTTTTCAAATTTTCATATTTAAACATTAATTGTTTACGTTTAATTATCTAAACCTTAATGGATAAAAATGTGCTTAGAGATTTTATTACGAAAATTCTTGACGAAGGAAGGTAAAGAGTCTATTGCCTGACCGCTAGATGGTTTTATTGTAGTTACTTAGTACTAGTTTATAAGGTAGAATTTAAAGAACTAGCGATAATTTAACACTTTTATATAGAAACAAGTAAATAAACGTATATAAAGATGAGTTTTTTATTGGTTCCAGCACAATACAATATTGTAATTTAAATAAAAAATGTCTGATATGGGAGAAGAATGAGATCACTTTTTGATCCGGACATTCAAATGGGGGCACTTTTCATCCGAGCCTTCGAGTGGGGCCAGCAATTGATCAGGTGCTCTGAATGGGCCCTGCAATTGATCCGGACCTTCAAGTGGGGGCACTTTTTGATCTGAGTTTTCGAGTGGGGCCAGCAATTGATCCGGTTCTCTGAATGGGCCCTGCAATTGATCTGGACTTCCGATTGGGGTCACATATTTATGTGGACTTCGAATTGGTGTCGCCTATTGATGCGGACTTCCGGATTAGGTGCATTATTGATGCGGACGCCCACTATTCGTATATTTTTAAAAGTAGGTCAATGTTGTTACAGCGGGAAATAGTATTCTGATAATGAATGTGCGATTTTGTCTTGTAAACCAGTCAAATCAAATAACCAATTAATCAAATCAACTCAATTAATCGAATCATTTATAATTAAACATGTACTGAAAAATTAATTTACAGAATCAAGCATTGGTGAATTGTTTAATCTAAAATGCAAAAACATTATCTTATAAAGGACGCACACATCCGAATGAGAAGCCTGCAGCGTCGTTTTGTTGTAATGTCTGACAACGTGCAAGAAAACCCTATATTGCAATATATAGCTGAATCTTTTTTCTATTTCTCTATTTGAATACTGCATGACGTATACATCGTGTTGGCAACACTGTAATGCTATTCAGGAATTCTAAATTGGCTCCTTTGCAAGTTGATTTTACAAACACAAACACAAACACAAACAAACACAAACACAAACACAAACACAAACACAAACAACACAAACACAAACACAAAACACAAACACAAACAACAAACACAAACACAAACACAAACACAAACACAAACACAAACACAAACACAACACACAAACACAAACAAAAACACAAAAAACACAAACACAAACACAAACACACAACACAAACACAACACAAACACAAACACACAACACAACACACACAACACAAACACAAACACAAACACAAACACAAACACAAACACAAACACAAACACACAACACAACACAAAACACAAACAAACAAACACAAACACAAACACAAACACAAACACAAACACAAACACAAACACAAACAACAAACACAACAAACACAAACACAACACAAACACAAACACAAAACACAAACACAACACAAACACAAACACAAACACAAACACAAACACAAACACAACACAACACACAAACACAAACACAAACACAAACACAAACACAACACACAACACACAAACACAAACACAAACACAAACACAAACACAAAACAAAACACAAACACAAACACGAAACATAAACGAACACGAACACGAACACGACACGACGAACGAACACGGACAGCACGGAACACGACAGCAACGACACATGAGCACGATCACAGAACACGAACGACAGAACACGAGAACGAACACGACAGAACGACGAGCACGAGACACGACACGACAGCACAAACACAGAGACACAGAACAGGAACGACAAATACAAGTACGAAACACAATACAGAACAGCAGAACACAAACACAAACACAAAACAAACACATAACACAAACACAGAACACAAACACAAACACAAACACAAACACAAATACAAACACAAACGCAAACTCAACCGCAAACGCAAGTGCAAACGCAAACGGAGCCGCAGACCTAGGCACAGACGCAGACGCAGACACGTGGACATGGCCACGGACACGGGCACAGTCACAAGGACACAGAGACACAGATACACAGACACACGGACACGGACAAGAACACAGGCACACGGACACGGGCACAGACACGGACACGGACGCAGACACGCGGACACGGACAAGGACACAGACACACGGGCATGGGCACAGACACACGGACACGGACACAGATACAAGGGTACGGACACGGACATGTACACGGACACGGCACGGACACGGGTGCGAACACGGACAGATACAGACACATATACAGACACAGATACATACACAGATACAGACACGGATACAGACACAGACACAGATGCAGACACATATACAGAGACAGATAGACACAGATACAGACACGGATACAGATACAGATACAGATACAGACACAGATACAGACACAGATACAGACACAGATACATACTCAGATACAGACACAGATACAGACACAGATACAGACACAGATACAGACACAGATACAGGCACAGATACAGACACAGATACAGACACAGATACAGACAAAGATACAGACACAGATACAGACACAGATACAGACACAGGTACATACACAGATAGAGACACAGATACAGACACAGACACAGATACAGACACAGACACAGACACAGACACAGACACAGACACAGACACAGACACAGACACAGACACAGACACAGACACAGACACAGACACAGACACAGGCACAGGCACAGGCACAGATACAGGCACAGATACAGGCACAGACACAGGCACAGACAGACACAGACACAGACAGACACTGACGCAGACATATACGCAGATACAGATACAGAAACAGAAACAGGCACAGTTACAGACACAGGCATAGATACAGACACAGACACGATGATAGCCTTTATAATTATAATTTAGAGATCCTGTGTTATTAAATTTTTAAATTCACATAGCTGTTGATAGGGTTGAGCGATATTCCTTCACATATTACAGTCTGGAGTTGGCATACATTTCCATATAGCTTCAGTTGCCTCAAGTATAATCATTCCAATTGTACGACTTCCTCTGAGAAAGTATTCGACAAGTGACTTAAAGGTGCTTCCTGTAGCCAGATATCTGAAAACGACAATAATTTACAATCAGTAAAATCTACTTTTGTTGTACACTTTTAACTACAAATGTCCAATTACTTAAAAACTAAACTAAACTAATATTTTCTTTCAGCAAGGGAATGCAGAGAATCATGGAGAAATTTAAGAATCGTGTTTATTAGAAATCTAAAAGTACCAGCCTCCGGTTCCAAAGCAAAGAAGAAATGGCAATTCTTGGAAAACATAATGTTCTTAAGGCCGTTCGTGAAAGTAAAACCTAATGTTACATAGTAACCTTCCGTGCCGTTCATCTACATATGGTTATAAAGAAGAGGAAGTAAATGACAGTTGTTCTAATGAACCAGAAGTGGTTGCTGAAGTACATTAAGAAACTGGTAATGAGCAGCACGATGATGATTTCTCTACTATGAATACAGGGATCATTCCATAACGTTCAATAAGACCACCTGTAAGTACAAAGGGGAAAAATAAAGTGCCCGTTAGTGCTGCTGACGCTGACCAAGTTGTTGTCAACTACATAAAGGTAAAAAGTGGAAGTTCCATGGAAAACAATCCAAAAAAGCGGTTCCTTCTGAGCCCCCTTCCAGACTTAGAAGAGATGAATGCCACTCTATTTAGAGCGTTTCGACTAGACATTCTTAACACGATTAAGAACGAACTTCTATTTCTCATCAGCAATTTTCATGGGTCGATGCTAGTTCACATTCGTCTTCATCCTCAGTTTCTGAACAGCGTCCATATTTTACCTTTTCCAGCCCTTCGTATGACCAACAAAACCTTCTTACCTATGAACTGCAGCCGTACACTCAAAGAAAAGATTAAATTTGATATGTACGTAGTTAGGTAATAGTACTATGTAATAGTTGTTTATCTATCAATTAAGTTCTGTGTAAATAAAAATATTTCACTTACCTCAATGTTATAAGAAGTTTTTCCTCTGGGCTTACAGCCAATCTCCAGCGTGCGTCTCTTTTCTTTATTGACGGTCCAACTATCTCTAGCAATCGCAAAAAGAGAGACTTGGACATTCTATAATAACTTTGAAATTTGTTATCATAAAACTAGTTTCTAGAAACTAGTTTCTCAAGTGTAGAAGATATGTACTCTTATCCACGTTTACCCTATGTAGGGTGTGGTGATAAGTGGGTACTATTATTATTAACACTTAATTATAGAATAGATTACAATAAAATTTACAAGGAGGTGAGGGTATAAATTAATATGCATCATTTTTAAAAATCGTGGGAACGCGATCATTTAACCTTTGAAACTTGACTTAATTTGTTAATTGTGAATAAATGAAGAACAATATCATAGTTTTTACCTTTTGGGCAAAACCATCAGTAAAATCCGAAAATAATTTTTGTCCTTCAGTTTATTATGCATTTGAAAATATTAGAAATTTATGACGGCAGCCAAATTGTAGCACCTTTATGAAGGATGAAGCTATTAATGTAATGGATCATATCCTGTCTGATTTTCTCTAAACAATGTGACGAATTTTTAATTTTTAGGAAACACAAATATGTTTTTGAAACCATTAGCACTATTACGTTACCTGATTTTGCTCAAATAATAATTTTGACATGGGAAGTGTTGAATAATTTACGAAGTATAGATATTTATAACATTGGCAAATAAATTGCGCTGCTGATATATTCCAGAACCAATGTTTAAACACTTGTACAACATAGTAACTTGTATAGTGAATCATCAATGGGTTTTAGAAAAGAAAATTACAATAACTACAATGCGTTCGTATTTGCTTTTAACTTTTCTTAATTAAAATTAACTAAATTAGCGTAGATTAATTAATCAACCATGTTATTTAATTATAATTTTAACAAGAAATGCATGCCTCTTAACTGTTTACAAGTAAAAATTTGCGGATTTAAGAAACAGCGCAAATGTGTATAGCGTACAGTGAACTTTGTAACTCTAATTATATCTTTTTTAATGTCATAATTGTAGTGCCGATGAGATTACCGGACGTTAGCAAATTAAAAAATTTTGATTTATTCAAAGATATAAACCAATTTTGTTTTAATGTTTTCTCTAATTGCGTTAGCGCTAATATTTGAAAACATCTGTGAACCGGAAGGTGTGAAAGGAAACGGATCTAAATTTTTGTGGTTTTAACAAAGACATTAACGCTTTTTGTTTATGAAGTTCCTTAATTCAGTAACTTAAATCACATAATTTCATGAGAGATCTCACACAGTTGATTAAAAGGCAGATACATTCTTTCAAGAAGCTGGCTTATGAGTAATGTGAAAATTAAAAAAAAAGATAATGAACTAAAATGATTTTTTACAACTCCTACTTATCCTTGACAGATTAGGCGTGCGATGAAGATTAACATTGGCATAATTTACGAATAATTCACTTACTTATATTATTGCACACTTACCAATTATGGAAATTAAAAAAAAGTCATCTTGTTTCAGTGCGTGTGCGTAAAATAGAAACAGTCTAAATTTGATAGTTTAATACATAAACATAGAGCTGCGTAGGTATAAACATTTACTGCAAAATACAAATCTTTGGTTGAGGTATACTAAATAAAGGTAGACCAGCTTATGCATAATAATACAATCAATATAAATATGGAACTAAATCTAAATAAAATATGCAATATCTATTTAATGTGGGTGTTTATACATTATCTTTGTTTCAGATGCATTTAGTTAAGTGTCGAATCAGAAATGGATTTTACTACGTACATATTCCTTACGTTTATTCTTACCTGCACTTCTGGAATAAATCCTAACGATGAACACCGATTAGGTAAGTCAAGTGTTTTATTACACAAAGGATTATTTTAATTGAGCACCAAAATAATTATTGATCACCATTTTTTTTCAATAATTTTTATACTTGCCAAACGACCACCAGAATTGCACTACCACTTTATGGATTTTCTGTAAATCAGTAAATAAGATTCAGAAACAAATTTAATAAACAGTTTTTCATAATACTGACTAAGCCATAATTAAAATGAAATATAACCTAGGTAAATAAAGTGTCCCAAAAATTGCGATCGAGCAACAAAAAAAAAAATAGATGAACCTAAAAATATTGAAATAATAAATGGGCTTGACCCCCACCACTACAGGAAAATCTTTTATTCTGTTGAAAAGTTTCAAAACTCATGTTTTGTGCATCATAATCAGAACTGTTATTTTCGTTTGAAACAAAAATGCATTCAAAAACATGTGGATTTCTTTAAATGGTGATATACCCTGGTAATAGACTTATTTGATAGACATATTTACTATGTCCAATAATAATTTAAAAATTTTCAAAAAACTTCAAATACATTTTTTAACATCATCTTGGATAATTTTAGCGCAGTTCATTCATTTATTTATTTATTGGTGTTTAGAATGTATTTACATAACTACAAACTCTGTTTAACATTTTACACAAGTCAGGTACAATATTAGAGTCAGATCATAATTCTGCATATTTCAAATTATTGCCAAATTCATCAAGTGAGTACGGAGTCGTCTTTATTAGGTATTTCCTAATTCCCACCTCTGGGTCAGTGCTTCCCAATACGCCCTTGATGTGGTAAACCTCATCCAAAAAAGAGCTATAAGGCTTATAAATGTCCCGTCTCTGACTTCTGACCTATAGTCTTTTAAGCATATAAGAATAGTTTCGGTTCTTTTCTTGTTCTATCGCTATTACCATGGCAAGTGTGCCTCCGAAATACACTGCTTAATATCTTCGAAGGCCATCTTCGCTTGGAACACTCGGTTTGCCAATTCACACTATTAGTACGCACTAAAAATTCCATATTGTCCCACTAAACGGGCACAATCTACATTTTTCCACACGGCGACCAAATTGTTGAATACACTACCCAGTTCCTGTTTTCCTTCAAACTTTTGACTTCAGTCAATATTTCTCGGCAGCCTAACAATATTCCTAAACCCTCCCAGTGCTCCTGAGTGCTTTAGCGCCTTAGGAAAATCTTAGGTCGGGAATACTATAAGTAAAAACAAAAAGCAGGTTGAAAAGAAGAGAATATAGTCAGTTTCTTAAGAGAAAAATATTTTTTGAGATATTTCTGCCCAAGTGTTTGTTTTCGCGTGTTGCCGATACATCCACCTTTGGATTTTGAATTATAACGGCGGACTTCTTTAATTAAAAAGTCGTCCCATATCGTTATGTATACATTTAAATAATTTCAACTATTTAACAAGAACGTTTAT
Organism: Vesta saturnalis; assembly: GCA_036346205.1. Lineage (NCBI taxonomy): Eukaryota > Metazoa > Arthropoda > Insecta > Coleoptera > Lampyridae > Vesta > Vesta saturnalis. Next base: position 1,854,898 of record JARFJB010002232.1, on the reverse strand, counting down.
TTAACGAATGTCACATCTGTATTGTCCAGAGTCTGCCACAATTGCCGCGTTTCTACCCATTTTTTCATACAAAATCCTTTTCCCATTAAGGGCATACTTACTTCTGCGAACCAAGAATTAAGCGCATCTGGTTCACAAACGTTTCATGATTACCGACAGATTATATAACGGTCAACTAAAAATACCCTAAAACTAAGTTCTAAATCGCATATTTGAATGGGCTTAACAGTGTTCAGTGTGGGTTTTCCAGGACACGTTGGGGTCAATATGCACTCCAAACAGCTTGATACACGAGGAATGTTTTGGTCCCTCGTTTAAGTAATCTTTTTTTAAAGTAAAGATTTGAATTTGAGTTTTCTGAGAATTTAGTACAACAGTATTATCAGAAAGCCGTTTCCTTACATATGTCTCTAATATCTCAAGCGACCGATTTATGTCAGTTAGATTGTTGCTACTTTTAAAGTAGCTGGTATCATCGACATATTGTATAAACCTGGTATCCGGATCACAGTTACTGAGATCATTTATACATATGAGAAAAAGCGTCGGTCCGTGCACTGACCCTTGGGGCACGCCAAGATGTTATAAATTGGATGCTATGGGCACTTACACTATATTTGTGCAGTTTTACGATAAGCAAATTGTGCGGGACACAATCAAAGGTACGTGAAAGGTCGTATCAGACAGCTCCTGTGTACAATTTTTCTTCAAAGTTTTGTAGTATTATTTCGGTCAGTGTGCCAATGGCATCAAAAGTTCTCAGACCTGTTCGAAAACCAAACTGACAATCGGCAAGAAAATCGTTTTCTATCAGAAGTTGTTGATCATTTAAGGCTAGTTCAAATAATTTGCCTATAGTAGATATAAGTGAAATGGATCCAAATTCCCTGGATCATTTGGGTCACAATTTTTAGGGCAGGGATAACCATAGACATTTTTTAACAAGTGAGGAATACTCCTTCAGATATCGCTTGGTTGAACAAATTGGTTAGGAGATTCATTACGGTTTGCAACATTACAGTATTTATACCGTAACTATCAAAGCTCTTTGTATTTTTAAGTTTACCAAAATATTTACGCATTTCAACAAATGGCATTTTTAAGAAAGAAAAGGTTTGAATTGAAGTTTGGTTACAAATACTGTATGCTGGATCCAATGTCTACCCTAGTGAATTTTGTACTAACTTTGAAGGAGTATTTACAAAGCAGCTATTAAAGTCGTTACAGGAGACACGATTGTCGCTTATGAGACCGACTTTTTGTATTTTTGTGTTTATGATGCTCCATATGGCTTTAATTTTATTTGACAAATTTTTATAAAACAGTTATTTGCAATTTATTATGTCTAATTTCAGTGCGATGGGCTGCACAATACTCTCTATAAGCAGTTTTATTTTTGTTTGAGGGTATGAATTTAGATTTATCATAAAGGATATTCAACTTTACGAGCATATCTTTAAGTTTATTATCAAACCGTTTTACCTCATACCCACTTCTTTCAGCGGAATTCCTGTTTACAGGAAAGCATGTGGTAGCTGCGTTTGACAGCAATTGCAACACTCTTACAAATTTATCATTCAATGTTAAATTTCTAGATTGGATGAAGTTTAGATCTGCACTTTCAATTAGCGAGTGAAAATGAAATAGCCCTATCTGTGTTACGGGTCGACAGTACATTTCCTGTTTAACCTGGTTTCTGTCTTGAATTGGTAATTTTAGTATTACCCTTGTTTAAGTGTATATAAACAAGGGTGTCACAGTATTATGATCTGACACGTGGTGGTTTACAACGTAAAATTGATAGTCTTCTATGTCATGGCTGTGTATTTTATCAATGCATCTTGTTAATCTCGTGTTATCGTTTATCTTAACGGTATTTTGTATGTAATTTATCGAACTTAATACTTTTGTCAATACGAGGGACATTATTTATATTTTGATCCTTGGCAACACTGATTTCAGTTAGGCGCCGTTTTACGTTTCCATCGAAAAACGTCTGACATTATTGACAATAACATACTTCAAACTTTTTGCCAATACCGCTATTTATGTTGTTTGTGGTTACTTGAAGATTGCGTGTCAGCAAAGAAATGGAATTAAGTCGTGAAAATTTACGTGCGATGATGTATTACCATTTTCGACGTGGTTTATCAAGGCAAGAGTGCATCGATCAACTTCCACATTTGGCGATGCAGCTTTTCTTCGAAAAGGAAGTTCTCGGAAATTGTTGATTAAGCTGCTTGCTTTTCTTTCATCTTCTTTTTTGAGTTCAAGTTTACCTTCTATGTACAGAAAACTATCATAAGTAGCCGTAATTAGATCTTGACTTTGAATTAAGATGAGTATTTCTTCGGAGGGTCCATATTTAGAAGATCCATATGGAAGATAAGTGTGAATATCTGATGTAATTATAGTATCATAAAAATGTTCGTTTTGAAAGACGTTTAACGATTCTGCCATTTCGGTTGAGAACTTTTAAACCAATTGACGTTAAAAAGTATTTCTTTGCAGATGTTAACCGCAATGAAGGTTGATGACTAATTAATGACTTACTGTAGGGATGATGTCTTTTATATGAATTTTTGAAAGATGGAATTGGTTCTGGATTAATTCTCAGACCCATGTTCTTTTAGTTCTAAGCGTACAGTGAATGGTTCACTTTCACCAAAGTCTATTAATTCACCCCTTCGATTAGTCAAATTAATTGTTATATTACTAATAATGTCTAAATATTGAGTATTGCTTGGAGTTTTATCATCACCACCGCGGAATTCTTTCTCACGAACACGGCGGTAGTCAACAACTTGTTGTATGGACTTTTCATAAAAACACACCAGATTGTAAGATTCGAGAAATTCCAATCTATAGCTTATTATATCCTTTAAATTGAATAGTTCTTCTATACTATGTGAATTGAATGTGCAAGAACAGCAGTTGTAGTTTTCTATCAGAACAGTTTTCAAAATTCTGTCATGTCCTTTAATCAATTCCCAATTGTAATAAATACCAAGATTGCTAGGTAGAGATTCATAATGTTGAGCATAGATTATATCTTTTTCTTCGTTTACATATTCTTTACCTATATTAACGATATCATTATATCTTGTTATTTTTTGTGAAACCTTTCGTGGTATTATTTTGTGTAGTTCTTTTTCCATTTTTAATTTTATTTTCATAATTTTTCCGCAAAACAGTACTGTATAAAGTAGTTTTATTGCCCACAACTGGACTCGGCGATAAGACGTGCTCATGTGGTTTAGCGTTATCATTTTGATTAATGTTACGATGAATATTTACGTTTAACTTATTATTTGAATTATCTTGCAATTTCTCTTGTAGGGGTAGATTATTTTCAGTTAACTCCTTGATCGATGCGTCCTTTGTTTGTAGTAACAACTTTAGGTACTGGATTTCCACTATTTTAGGGGCACGTTCCTGCGAAATTCGAAGTGAATCCTGTACGATTTCGGTATCTTCCTCACAACACGTGATTCCTAGCTCGTGGGACTTCACATTAGTTTTTATTTTGGCTACCCAACTATTACGGTAGAAGTTATAACATTTTGAGCATTGTACACGTTTATTAACCGCGTTATTATTGCAAATTTATCTATAACAACAAATAAAAGGTAAGTCTAGCAAACTTATTTTAATTAAATAAATTAAAACAATTTATTTAATTAAATGTTGCCCGTTGACGGCGACGTCCTAATAGAACACAAAATCAGGCGTAGGATTGATTAACGAGTTGAGAATCTAACCAGTAAATCAACTTTAGAAACAAATTTAATCAACAGTATTTCATAATAGTGACTAAGCCTTAAATAAAATTTAACAAAACCTAAAGCAACAAAAAAATAGATGAACTCAAAAACCCTGAAATAGTAAATGGTTTTGACCCCCACCACCATATGAGGAATTGTTCAAGTGAAAGTTTTGAAAAACTTTTCATTCTGTTGAAAAGTTTCAAAGGAAATGAAACTTTTCAATTATTTGTGAAAACTCATGTTTTGTGCATCATAATCAGAATTGGTAATTCCCTTTGAAACAAAAGTGCACTCAAAAACATTTTGATTTTTTTAAATGGCGAAAAACCCTCAAATTATGCTTATTTGATAAACATTTTTATTACCCCTTCAGTAATAATTTAAAAAATTTCAAATAAATTTTTTTGACATCATGAATTATTTTAGCGCAGTTCATTAAATTTATTTGTAACAACAAATAATAAAAGGCAAATTTAACAAACTCCTAAATGAAAACAATTTATTTAAATACATGTTCAAAATGTTGTCTGTTAACGTCGATGTCCTAATCGACCACAAAAAGCACGAACGGCAGTTGAGGGTTATTTTCGCTGCATAAACTCCGTATGCACACAGGTATTCATGAAAGGAGGTACACGATAAGCATTGCAAATAAAATTTGGATGAGAATTATCAAACAAAATTAAGCAAACTGAAGAACGAAGTTACAGAAACATTTTTTAAACAACGTATGTATGTACGTATGTATGTATACAATAGATAAAGCTTAGGGGTGGGGATCATAAGTTTGAACAATAGGTAATCGATTACTGATTAAAGGATAATCAAATAATAGTTGAATTAAATAATCGATTAATCAAATAATCGATTAATTAAATAGTCGATTAGTCAAATAATCGATTGGTCATATAATTGTTTAATTAAATAATCAATTAATCGTATAATTCCATAATTAACCAATTGCTGAATCAATTGTTAGTTAACTGGAGAACGTTAGTCTTGAGGAAAATAACATAGTGCATGTATTAAGAATATAATTGGGTAAAAGTTAAATTTAGTTATGTATTTAAGTATTTACTGCAAATAATACATAGAACATAGTGAAATAGAATATATAAACTAGGACTGTATGGGCAGGAAATTTAGTATAGAATAAGGGTGGACGACTGTATATATCGAATAATCGATTATTTTTAAAAATTTGACCTGATTAATCGATTATAACCGATTAATTGATATTTTTGCCCAGCCCTAGTTTCTATATAATGGACAATAAGTGTTAAGAAATATTACGTAAATGAAGTTCGAGTGCAAATAATATAATCCTGTTGCGCTTATAGCTAAAGTATGGGTGACGTAAGAGACCAAGTATCAAACAAAATTATGTTCTGAATGCGAAAATTCGAACATTGTGGGATTCAGATAGTTCAAGTGCCAGTATGCTATCTTTCTTTCATGGTACCGTTATATTTAGCGCATCAAACATGATTGAGTTCTTTATTGTTTGACAATCTGATTTCAGCTTCATCAATTGAAATTGTTTCTCCAGTATATAATTTAATACTTCAGGATGCTTAATAGTAAGTGTTTTAGTAAAATTAACCCTGCTTGAAGCGGCTCTGGTAGCCAATTTTACACATTCGATGTTTAGATTCTAATCTCATTGACCATACACAGACTATACGACCGAAATATTTTATCATAGTCATGCAGTGAAATTTAGGCGACAATCTCCTATGGTTTAATGTGCTATACAATGCGTTACATTAATATATAAGGACACCAAGGTAACCACTAATATTGCGTCCTAAACTTGTTGATTATAGAATGTGAAGAATTTTTCTCGTGCCATACATTATCATCTATTGGAAAATACGTAAGTAAAATAGGGGTACCTCCCATTCCCACCTTTTTGTGACTTCATAGATCACGACCCTTTCCACACATGGCCCCGCCCACTTTTACCTGATTGATCTGTGGGTCCCTACCTTACACAGCGTGATCTGATTGGACGGTTGTCTTAAGCCTGGTTGGTAGCTTGGGGTTAACGCATGTTAATTGGTTACTTGTGGCGCCTTCTACTATTTTTAAAACTAATACGAGTATCCTGTAATACAGCCCGATCGTGGCTCCCTCTAGTGGTATATTGTAAAAGTAGATGTAGATTCCTGCAATTGTTACGGAGGAAAATCTTAAAATTTGAAATTGCATTTCGAAAGGAATACCCCATATCTTATAGGACTTTGCTAGGACTGCACAACTTGTCGCAGTCTTAACCCTATTGCAGTTGCCCCTTGTGTTTGTTCTGTGATGTCATCTAATAGGGAATTTGAAAAGCTAATGAAAGTTTCCTGTAATATTGACTGGTTATGGTTCTATTTACCGTTATGTTTTAGAAACATTCGATGGCGGTAAAACTTCAAATTTGAAATAGCATTCCAGAACTAGGGCCTCAGACCGTTTCATAGGACAGCGCTGGTCCACCGCACCTGGACTCAGAGTCTCAGCCCCACACGCTGGGCCCGTTGACTTGTATCCTTGAGCTTTTTTGTTTTGCTACCATCTTGTTTCCGTGTGACATTTTTTGTTTTTTTTTCACCATCTTGTTTCCGCTCGCCTTTTACTTTCAGCCATCTTAATTCCGTGTGCCTGTTTTATTTTCTGCCATCTTGTTTCCTTGGACATTACTATCCTCGTGTTTGCAATGACATTTCTGATAGTTGGGGCTCCATAAGGATTCCCTCTTCCACCAGCTGCTTCGATATCAAAATCTTCATGTGATCCGTCAACATAAAAACTTTTGAATTTGAATACAAAATTTACGCATATCAGGAAGATATTACATTTTTCTTGAAAACTGCAAGGAAAATTATTCCATTGCGTTGGTTCCGTCTTATATTTTCTTCTCGCCAAAATCGTGGGACATTTAAACCTCTTATTTTGACTTGGCGGCATAATATTTAATGCCGTTTTTAAGATGGTCTTGGTTATCTGCAAAAGAGCTGTGGTAGTATCAATTTGGAAGATTGTCAGCTAACTTTTGGTTATAACGGTCGTGCGTGACTTCGAAAAAAAAACGATCTGTACCAATTTACGTTCTAACAGTTAGTAGTGTAGTTGAAACATTGTCTGTTTTCTATCATATTCCATTTTGAGGGTGGAACATTAAAACCGTTTATAAGTAAAGTTAATCTTATACTGAGTTGTAAATTGTTTGTATTGTGAATATTTTCCAAAAATTTCAATAAAACGTTAAATATATTTGAATTAAAAAGAAACCGTTGTGCTAAGTGAATATTGTATAAATGAAAATCCGTGCGATAGTAAAAGAAACTTTTAAAATGACCCTTTATGACTAGGTGGAGAAGTAAATTAATAGTTAACACTATTTAATGTCGTTATTGCTGAATTCGTGCGATAGCAAAAGAAAATATTAAAGTGATCCTTTATGGCGAAGTAGATTTAGGACTATTAAATGTCATTGACGCTGAATTAGGTATGTGTACGTTTGTTAACGACTTATAATAAATCTAGTGTATACACAACTAAGAACCTGGTCACGAAGTGAATACAAATATTACGCCTAGTGAAAGACATTAAAGAAGGGACTTAGTAAAAATTACCTGATTAATGAGAGAGTAAAAGGACGTGTTTGTGGAACATTTTAATTAGCGCCGGTAATAGAAGACCCTCGTGTTTAACGTTAAAAGGCCGATTGAACGCGAGTGAGTACAATTCCAAGAATTACTTAACGGAGTTTAACCCCCCTAATTAGGATACCTCATTCAAAAAGAAGTAGAAAATTTATACGTAAGACGAATTTTGTGTATAGTTGGGTGGTAACAGACTGATTCTCTTAAAAAGAGGTCATTGCTAGTATTATAATTTTAATTAGGCTAAGACTAGCTTATGGTTAGTAGGAACAAATCAAGATATTTTTTTTGTTTTGTTATTACTTCATTGCGGAAGTTATGCACATTTATATTCATATTAAAACCTTGCGCTCATTGCACATTTGGTCTTTATGTCTTATCACGAACCCGTCTATTTTCGTTGTAGTTAGTCGGCACCGTGCTTATTTTATAAGCACCACACGACGATAGAGCTATTTGATTGTGTAACAAATGTTACTCCATTTCGTCTCCAACAAGAATGAAGAATTGGTTAGCTAAGTCAAATATTCGTCATATTTTGGTTGTTCTTCACTAATATTAACTGAAACAAAAATATTAACCTGTCATCATAGTTTTCAGAAGTAGTTGAAATATTAACAGGTTTCAATTTCCCAATTGATAAACATAAATTGCCAGTAGGTAACCATATAACAAACCTACTTCATTATTAAAAATATAAGACAGAACTCACTCAAGTTATATCGAACTCCTTAGCGTGAATTCTCAGTCCACTCCTAAGGATGGGGAGGAATTCGGCTGATTATTCCTCGTTTCCAGTACGAACGCTTTGTATTGTTATAGGAATCTTGCAATGTTACTGCCTCTACCTTACATAGGTCGATTTTTCTTAAGTAAGGGGCGTAATAAATGTAGTAGGTCTTGCTAGAAAAAGAATCAATTAATTAAGTGCAACTGGTGTGATTATGTTTTTTTGCGTAAAAAAACTGGATTCGGTAGATATAGTTAGAGATAATAAAAACAGGCTGCAAATTAAATATTTGGCGCAAGTTCATTTTGATTGATTTCTAATCTTGTTTCTAATATTAACTAATGATTCCTGTACGTTTTTAGATTTTTTCGACTTGGTCTAGATCCCTATTATAAATGCATGAAATGTTGGTAGACTTAAAAGGACCATTCTTACTTCTATATTTTGTGTTGCATTAAGATTGGGTTAGATCTGCTTCTGTCCTTTTTCTTTTATCAGATCCTATTCCGAGCAGATGTAGAGGGATACTCCCCTTCCTCAAAACTAATGTCGTCATTAAACGCCGTCCGGAATCTAAGTTCTATATTGTCGTGAAACCTTGAAAATAATTTAACATATTTATGGAGCTGTACTTACAGCACAATTATACCGCATGCTAATTAAAACTTGAATTCCATTTAATTTTTCTGCACAACCAAATATTGTTAAGCTTAACAATAATAGATTATATTGTTTATTTATAGAAATGCAAATATTGCACATGGAATAGTAAATCAAAAGGAAAATCTTTCAAAAAAACACAACGGCACCACAGATTTCTCGTGCAGACCAAAATAACTAGCAACAGTATATTGTATATCAAAGAACCAAAGTGTATGTTTTAAATGCCGCGAGGGTGCAAAGCATCCAATGGTTTAAGATGCACTTGTAGTATATTTCCCATTATTTGTATTCCGATAATAAATTATAGCAATTTAATTAAATGTTTGTAAAAGTACAAATTTGAAGGAAAAATTGCATTTGATTTGTGAGGTCACGTTACCTTGTAAATTTACTAATATTTTTAATAATAAACGGGTTTGTAAAAAACTATTGGGCAGAAATTTGAGATTACACAAGTGTAATTGTTAAATTCTGTTTGAAGTTTCATTGTTTACTGTCACTTTAAATCCGTCTTGTAACAAAATTGACACTTTAGTCCTTCAAATAGAAGTATCAAAAAAATTAATGATCTCCGGGTTGCAGCGAGAGTACTCCATAAAAATATAGTTATAACGTCGGTGGTGTTAACGTATAAAGCTCATAAGCAACGGAATATGTGACTTAGGCTATTGTGACGTTTGACAGTTACACGCAAATAATACCGGAACCGTTGTTGAATTTGAATTTACAATTATTTTACAAAGGTGATTTTCACAGAAAGCATTGTAATATATGCTACATACACAGTGCTGTATGCAGTTATTTTTACTTTTTCTTTGTGATTTCTACCGAATTGAATTTTGCAGTACTAAAATGTAGTAAACACGATGCAAATGCAAAATGAAATTTACCTTACACGGTTTTTCAATCCTCAAAATCGTACAGAAACTCATTGTTTCTGGCCTAGGCCGGCGAAACTCAAAAATGTTTAGATTGGTACCACTGACTTTTATACATTAAAGTTTGCAGTCATACATATTTGAGCGGTTTGACACGTAGTTGTTCAACGCTGCCAACATAACTTAAAATATGAGGGTGTTTTTGGCAGTATGAGCAGAATTGCGAATCGAGGCGTTAGCCTCATGTCTGGCCTAGTGATACAAATAACAAATATCAAAAAAGAAGGTGATAATCCTCATTTCTTTCATATAAGTCAATTTATTAGTTTTTACCTAAAATGATTCTCACCTGTATACAAATGCAATTAGCATAAGATAGACTTTTCTCAGTATAGCACGGTTCCTATATAATTGACTTTCAGGTGACCGCATAAAAAGTAATTGTATTTAGTTTCCGAGGAAGTTGCGTATGATTTTCTATCATCCAATGGGGGTTTTTCTATCAAGATCATCTTCTGACAGCTCTTATGCCAAAATAGGATTGTGAGGGAGTTGTTTTCCTTTACCAAAATGTTTTGAATGTAGTCCTTACCTAATAGCGTAATTTAAAGCTAGTTGAGAAATAGGAATATTCAGGTATCTCTAATAATATACCTAGCCTCATACCCTCGTTGGTTGCAACATTAAGTCACCGCTCTTCGGAACCAGAAACTTTTTGGTCTGACTGATTCGTGTTTCATTGGTTGTCAATTTGAATAGAGATCATTAAAGCAATCACACACTTCTCGTTCCTTTTTTGTAAGATTCCTGTAACCAGCCATTATTAAAATCATAATTCGTTATGCTTTTGTTAAATGAACCATTTTCTGTCAGCAATCTCCTCTACAAACGCTTGACAATTATACACAACTATTAACAGAAACAATAATTTTGTATATGTGCCGCTTTTTTAGTTATCAGCCCACTTTTTCAATACAAACTAACACTATCTCGAGAGAAGTTTATAACAAGAAAAAAACACAAAATTTGAAAAGCCTTTGCAAAAATATTGTAAACAATCGAAAATTTTACAAGAATAGAATTTATCTAATCACGCTACTCAAACAGCATCATCAACATAGTGTATGCACTATTGTTATAATTTAATTAAAAAAAATTGTATTTATAATTTAAAAAAATTTTAAAATTATTGAAAAGATAAGGCTAATATGGGGGTACATCTCTATTTAACAAAAATTAAATTATTTTCGCTGAACTCTTGTTTCAAATGGAAATAACGAATGAACTGAATTATGATGCACAAAAACATGTTGTAAAACTTTATTCAAAATATTTGTTGATAAAACCACACCTTACAGAGATATGCAGAGTATGCTATACTTTTTGGGACACTTTGTATGTGCAAAAACAATGCAATTCAAGTAACATTGTAATAAAATTTGCATAAATTTAAAGGTAAACTAAGCAGTGAAACTTGTACGTTACGTAATCTAATTACGTTAAAGTGTGAGTGTCCGTGGAACTGAAACAACTGGATTAGACTTAAAATGTCGCGAATATCAAAATCAATACGCACAAGCATTTTTACTCATTTAACATATTAACAGTACAGATAATTCGTTATCGGTAAAGTATGGTTTCAAACACTGTGGAATTTGGAAAACTACCGCGAACGCCATTGAAATGAAGGCATATATTGTCACGAAATGTAAAGCTGTATTAAACAGATTAAGAATGTATTTGGTGGATCAAAATCAGTAAAATTGGCCAAAGCTGTGGATTAGGGATGTAAGTTTTTGTGAAAAACTGAAAAGTTCCATGTAACTTTTCAAAAATATTCAAATTTTTCAAAGTAAATGTGAAATGATTTCAAAATTTACGAAAATAAAAAAACTACCTTCTTAAAGTCAACCCTTCATCGTTATTGATAGCCTTCACTCTGCACTACACTGTAGTCACTCTTACGACTTAATCTTCGTGCACGTCGCTGTGCCCGGCACTTCGTTCTTCTCATCTTCATGATTAGACGTATCCATATATTGTATTTTTTCTTTTGATTCTGTTTCTGGAGTAAACTGCCTCTCACTTACATTTCTATTTCTATGAATCCTTCTGATCGTTTGGCTGCTTAGTTCTAGAATTAAAGTCTACTGCCTAAACTCTGAGGTGTTCTCTCCTGCTTACATTTTTCTAAAACATTCAGTATATTAGTGCTGCTGCTAATATTGACTGCTGCAGACGATTGCAAATTACTTATGGTGGTGATGGAATTGGAATTGAGTGGTTTTACGTTATCGTTGAAAATAAAAACGTATGTGTTCTTTTATGAAAATGTAATCTTTCATCATAGTAGGTAAGATTGGAGACTTTTGGAACACACCACAATTCCAAGGTCCCACATTTCCAAGGTTACCACAATTTGAAGGTCCCACCAGCTGAATGTTATGAAAAAGTAGGTCATGTTTGCACACAACTTTCCCAAGGTCGCACATTTCTAAGAATACCACACTGTAAGGTGAAAAAAATACGAAGGTCACTAACACCCAACACATTCTCAAGGTTATTTGCTCACCCTACCTACTCAGATAGACATCTCATCATGTAATATTTTACACTTCTTTGATACCATACTTAGAACCAAATTAAAAAAGATAATGATATGCTAATATATTTATTTGTCGTATGTACACATGTAATCTGCGTATTATTCAGATATATTATTTTCTCTAGGAATAAAACATTTTTATTTAGTACAAGTGCAAAAGGTCCTTTCCACTTCTGTATCATTACATCTGGGAGGACGTGGTGCAAGTAATTGAGCGTACGTGCAGTGTGGTGCCCATCGGAGATGCTCTTGTAGTGGAGTGTCAGATGACCGCGATTGGTTTATTCGAACTCCACATATGAAGCATTCAACCGTATCGTCCGAAGATATGGAAATGAACCCTGCTGCTGCAAGCAATGTAGGTGAGTGAACTCCAGACCATGTTCCATACGTAAGTAAACGTTTATCGAAACAATTGTAATACTGAGGATAATAAAAGGTTGGTGTCACGTCGCACATCTTCTCACCCTAGAACACAGTAAAATAATAACAGGAAATAATTTATTATATACAATATATACATTATAAAAAAAGTAATTGTCCAAATAATACACTTCTCCGCAGAGTATGCATGAATCATCTTCATATACCTCGTGCAGCATTGTTGGGGCGCTCTACACGATGAGCACCAGTATTCTTGGTGTGACATGTGGTAAATTGCGACCCATCTATCCATATGTGTATGATGGTCAATAACTCGGCATTCACTTGGTTGCAATGTTTTATAACAGTCATAGCATAAATGAATATGTCCAGCAAGATGATAACGAGTATGAAGAGCAAATATGTGTGAATAGTATCCCAAATTACCCATGAAGGCATGATGGTGGAAGTAGCGAATTATTTTATCTAGGTTGGCAAACCATTCAGTATTCCGTTGCGCATCTTCATATGTATTCTTTATTGCTTCTAATGTAGTAGAACGCAGCCTTTTTTTTTCAAATTGCATCCAGTTGGGAATTAGTTCACGTGCTCGCCGCACACTTAGATTAAAAAGTGATAATGGTTGGTAGCACTCCCTATCATTCCAATTGTTCTGTACTGGGATAGCAGACATACTGACACTGGTGGAAATAACACCCTACTATATGTGTAGTTATCCCTACTTTTAAAGAAAGGAAAGACCTTGTGTAAACATATGTATAGTTAACCTTGAAGAATGACATGATTGATATCGACATTGTGTAACCTTGGAAAAGTGGTAAACGTGAGACGAGGAGGACATTGTAAATGTGGGAACCTTGAGGTTGTGACGACCTGGAGGGCGTATAAACCTTGAAACTGATAACATTAGAATAGTGGTAAACGTGAGAATGGAGGACATTGTAATGGAGTGAACCTGGAAAATGGGGGACCGGAAAGGTGAAGGAGACATCCTTGAAGTGATTGGTGGTATCCCGCCAACCTTTCAGAAACGTCGTGAATAAAGGCCTTGAAGCGGTAGGATTGCTGAAGTAACGTGAAATATGGCGGTCAAGGTGAATCAGGTAACCTTGACGGTAGAAATAGTGGAGAAATTAGGATATAAATGCAGAGGGAGTACATGTGAAACCAGTACTGTATGTAATGGAGAACATATTACGTCAGGCGGTAGAAAAGGCGCAGATTGTGAGTGTTATGAATTCAAGTGGATGTGATATTTTAATTTAAGTATTTTTAAATAAAAGTAAATCGAAGCATATTAGTGTCGGTCTGTCACCCCAATTCAATTTTGAACCAGCCGTGAAACTTGGTGGATCTAAGAGTAATGGAGTCGTGTTTGATAAGCAGGAATGGTACATACTTATGGACAATCAAGGGATAATTACAAATTATTTCTACACACCTGAAGGGACATGGCTACCTACTAAGATGGGTTCGAAAACGATATCGTATGAAACTATTAACAAGACGAAAATTATACGCATCTCTGATTGTGAAGAATCAGAAATCTATTTAGTATGGGAGTCTATAGAACAGTTATGGAGACTTCTCAAGATAGTCAGTTACCGATTGGATTTAGTACCTACTATGGAATTTCCTGTATTTTATAATAAAATAATACATGCGGCAGCGGAAATGCCTGATATTGACATACACAGGTTAATAGTTCCATTACAAGGTATATTTGATCTCAAAGTAGCATGTGTTATGGAAATTGTAGAATTTGCCAAGGACAAAATTGATATTGACGTAGAAGTTGCGAAAGCCGTTAAGTAATAAGTGGGGGTAACGACCAAAGCGAGAATAGGGATAATAATAAAACTTAGTCAATATGTGGATGTGTTATAGTCAGAGTCGTGGCCTAAGGCTGTGGATTGTGTTAGTGCAGTGGAAACACTAATATGCCAATTTCAATAACTAGAATTTGATGCTGAACATGAAAAAGTGTATGGTCGGGGTACGTTTAGTGATGACTATTTAGATAATCTAGTTTATAAGTATGGTAGTGGAATACGTCTGTGTGAGAGATATTTTCTATTGCATGACGATGGTGTAGAGTGCATTTGTTGTATTAAGTGGTTAATAGAAGACCTTAGAGAAATATCTCTGGAACAATTTGTAGATGAAATAGAATGTCATTTACCGAATTATATTTCAACAGATGATAACACGACAAGTGAAGGAGGTTTGCATTAATGAGATCAAAAACGTAGTTCACGATATACTAGAATGGGAGTGAAAAGGAGAATGGGAACAGTTAGCAAGAGACTCTGCGCGTTTTAGGAAAAGAATAGAAGAGTGTAGTCAAATACTTTCAGCTGTCCTGGAAAAGCAACATCGTGATTACGTATTTATGAAACGATTTAGTAGTGTATAGTATTGTATGTATTAATACTAAATAAAAAAATAGAAAAATAAAAAAGAGTTATTTATTACATCATAATATTACAATATATAAAAGGAATCGTACAGAGCGTATTATATAATGTCTTCGTTAGAAATCCATGAATTGTGAGAATTATCAAACCCTAACCATTTAACGAGAGACATATTCCCTCGTATTACACGTTTAACCAGGTGAATGTTAGGGTGTTTAACACTTTGAAGTGCTGGTTCATAGAAACGTCCCTGTATCTCTTCATCTCGACTATCACGTAATGTGTAGGTAATTGGACTGTAACGTTTCACTGCTGATATTCGAAAGACTTCGTAACTCCAATTAGGTGTGTAACCCTTAGAGAATATGCTTCTGTATTTGCTAATACGTGCATAAGTCCCCACTTAGGTGTCTTACGGTTAAGAACTTTATGACATTTTAAATGTTTCAAAATAGAGCCAGCATTCCTTTCCGTTACTTCTATAGGTTTGTATCCGGTGGTTCTATGCTTTCTTGAATTATAATCCACAACAATTTGAGGTAATATTGATAACCATTTATAGGAACCTTGCATACTGAATGTTTTCCACATTATTACTTTAAGAGTGCGATTTACACGTTCAACTATACTGCTCTTTAAGTTGGAATAACTACAGTAATGATTAATATTAAATTTTTTCAGAATTTTTTTAAATTCAGCATTATAAAACTCCGTTACCATGTCAGTTTGTATATGTGTAGGCATCCTTTGCAAACCAGACAAAATTTTATTCATTACATTTGCCCTTTATTTACCCGAGCGTAAAGTATCATTTCCACAAAATCAGCTTGATTTTTTCATTGTATTTCCTACTATTAGTTCCTTGGATTGTGTCATCTGGGTTATAATTACATCGAGTAGCATTTGTGGGGCGCAAAATGTCATTGTATTGCTGCAGATCACTCTTTTTGTATCCCATAGGAACTTTTTTAAATAGTAGCTCATATAATCCCGGGAGTTCCATCATAGTCTAATGATGATCCATCAGGAAGAGTGATACGAAAATTCTCTCCAACAAAGTCTAGTTCAGCATCACCAATAAAAGGATTCTCTTTTTCGGGAAGAAAGTGTACACCATATGTTAAATCATACTCGTCTTCGGGATCTCTAAATATACCTTCCACATAATATTTCGTTAATCCTTCATACTAACTAAGGTACACTTCAAAGGCCGGTTGTGATCCAGCAGCTAACAGTTCTCCCTCTCGTCATTATGTGTGGTATCAGCAACCACAGTTTCCTCTAAACTTGTGGAATGGAGTCAGGAACAAGAATACGTGGTGCCTTCCGAGTTCCAGATGTTTTTGGCGTATGATGTAAAAAAACTTCCTTTTCATGTGGAACAGGCTCAGTTTTTCTGAATTCTGATGTAAATGGTTCCGCTTTGACGAGAGAATCATCTTGTTTAGTAATAAATTGTTTCAATGGTTGTGTTATAGATTTAAAGTGCGCCTCCATTGCACGCTCTGTAAGTGCAGTATCTTCCTTTAAACTAGCACATTTTTGTTGTACATAATGCAATGTAACAATCAAATCTATTACGGAAACGACCTGCATTAACAGCACTTTTTTTATCAAACACAAGAATCAAATTTGCATCCACAACTTCTGTCATATGGGCTATCAGCAACAGAAACTGATGTCACTTACTGTTTCGGTGATCTTTGTTGAAACAGAACTTCATTTCAGTAGGTAAGCTGTTTTGGAATAGATGAATACGTTTGTTTAAAGTCAAGAACATTTGCGTAAGGTATGGTATTTGGTTTGATATAAGATTTGCATCGTATACATAATACATTTTCAAAACGTAAACCATTTTGTATGTTCAAGGTAATCATAACATTTGTTTTACAGCACTCTTGATGGACCGACAGATTATCACCATCGTGTTACTGAACCATACCTTTTAGTAGACACTATGCTTTGAGTAGTATTATATTTAAAAGTAATTCATAATTATTTATAGGTAATATCATATTTGATGGAACGAAATATGTCACCATTAGTAGTACTGATACATTAGTTAACTTGTAAATATATGATGTAATATATAAATATATATAATATAATATATAATATATATATATTATATATATATATATATATATATATATTTTATATAACATATGATTATATAATATATATATTACAATATTTAATATTCTATAATACAAAGTATTTAGTTAATATGTAAGATTATTTACAAATTTTATTGTATCTTATACAAATGTATGTGTTTAAAAAAGTTATAATGTTGATTTATAGTCTGTAACATGTTTAAATTTTTGCTATAATCAAAGCTGTAAGATTAAAATAAAGAATGTATATTTTTATAGTAATACAGTATCTTGTGGAACGAAATGATGTCACCATTGTTACTGAACTATACTGTATGGTGGTAATATATAAATATATATATATATATATATATATATATATATATATATATATATATATATATATATATATATATATATATATATATATATATATATATTACAATATTATAGTTAGTATAATACATCATATACAGATATATACTATAAAAATTATTACATCATATACTTGGGTACAGATATTGTGGTCCGGGTACCCGTTTACGAGAACGATTAGCTCGCGGTGACAGAGGTATTAACGAACTGGCGTATAAAGAACACGATACTGCATACTCGCAGTCAAACGATCTAAAGCATCGCCACATAGCTGATAAGGCTTTGCAACAAAAAGCTTGGAGTAGATATCGTTCCTCAAACGCTACCTTTGTAGAAAGAGCAGCTGCATTAACCATAGCCGGTATAATGAAAGAAAAAAGAACAATCAAGCAATGGAAGCAGCTACCTTAGGAAAAGGCTTATATATAAAACCATATCTTCGAGGTTTAGGCCTATATCTACAACCGTATAAAAAAAACTCCCACTGAAGCTACCACGTCACGCCTTAAGCAACGTTGAGCTCTAAAAATTTGTTGGGAAATTAGAAATCCACTATTTTAGAGGGATATACGTGCGAGATAAATTACCTACACGAATCCATACGAATGAATGTTGTATCGTGAATCTGGATGATCAAAATAACAGGGGAACACACTGGACGGCTTAGATCAAGCGCAATGGACATATTACATTCACTATTTTAAAAGTGATGCTAGCAGAAACACGATTGACTATAACTATACCAAGGTTCAAAACTTCAATACACACAATTGCGGTCATTTAGTATTACGATTTTTATATGACGGTTCGTTTTGATTCTCAGCAGTCGTTGCTTGATCGTAATGTCGTACACATTTACATTTGCCGTTGTAAGCGGAATCTGCAAGCCAACTTTAACCCACCGATTTATCTTGATTATGAGTCAGAATATGTAATGGGCTTAACTAGTTTTGAATCTTTCCATACTGAACAAAACGTTACTTTCGAGAATAACCAACTGATATTTGAAGGAACTAGAATTGCAATACCGCCAGGATCATACGAAATCGCGGATGTGAATAAACATATAAATGATACAATTTTTTAATTTACGGGCGAACAATAACATGAAAGCATTTATGAAAGCAACACATGATATTAACTTTAATGTAGAAAATTCTATAGGACCTATGCCGGGGTTTAACAAAAAAGCTTACAAAGGTCATGAATTACATACCTCTGAAAATCCTATTAACATTATTAAGATTAATTCGTTAATTATCGAATGCAATATAACAAGTGGAAGTTTTAAAAATGGGGAGGTGTCACATATTATTCATCAATTTTTTCCCAGTGTACCAGCGGGATACAAAATAATTGAATCCCCTCTACATGTTATCTATTTACCTATAAATACATCCACCATATCAACCATAACACATAAAATAGTATCATCAATTTTAACGGGGAAGTCATTACGATAGGATTACATTTGAAGAAAACATGGTGACGCGGTATAACACATGTGCGTGTAACCACAACAAGGTGAACTATAAAAGATCGAACTGTGGAAATACGAGAGTCAGTAAGCGGTCAACCCTCAAAGCCTTGACAGCGCAGAATAGAGCATACTTGCAAAGTCTTGGTTTCATAGTAATACAATGAGTATATTAAACGTAAACGAAAAAGTTGTTGTTGGTAATGAGATAATAAATTCCCACCTCCACACCCATCAACCATATACTACGAGATTTGGAAACAATGACGAAATCAGAATACCCATTCAGGAAGACATGTGCACTTTACCATCAGAAAGTTATATCTACGTAGAGGGAAGATTGCTGACGGAGGATGGTGCCGTCTCTAACAACGCGCGGTTTGTTAATAATGCCATTGCAATTTTATTCAGTGAAATTAGATACGAAATGAATGGAACAGTGGTAGATTCCGTGACGAAGGTTGGATTAACGTCTACAATGAAAGGATTGGTATCATTGACACTCAATGACCTCGCTCGTCATGAAAACTCAGGTTGGTTTCCTACCTCAAATAGCATACTAACAAATGCGTTAGGGTATTTTAATGTTTGTGTCTCTTTGCGAATGCTACTTGGCTTTGCGGAAGACTACAATAAAGTGATTTTGAACATCAGACAAGACTTTTGAACATCAGACAAGACTTGGTTTTAATTCCCAGTAACATTTATAGCGATGCGGTAATATATTGGAAAGTTCCGCACATCATTCCAGCATTAGCGGAGGAATTGGCGTTAACGAAGTACATTGATAAAAATGTGAATACTCCAGTAGCATTTAGAAGTTGAGAAACACATATATCCAGCAGTTCCCACAACAGATAAACATACATGGGCAATCAAAACATCGACTAGTATAGAAAACCTAGATACATTATTATCGGATTTGAAACGGGGCGAGAAAATGTTTCTCAAGATATGACCAAATGCGATAAATGTGCACTAAAGAATATTAGGGTATTTCTTAACACGGATCGTTATCCGTATGACAATTTAAACGTAAATTACGATAATAATTGCTTTGCTACATTGTATGACATGTTTGCTAAATTTCAAATGTCCTATTATCAAAGAGATGGTCAACCATTACTCACACCTAACAAATTTACGACAGTGGCATTGATAGTGGTAGACTGTTCGCTTCAAAAAGACACATTACACTCTAAAACAGTAGTACTTCGTGTAGAATTCGAAACAGCAGTCAACATACCCGCGAATACGACAGCATACTGTGTTATACTCCACGATCGCTTAGTTACGTATAACACGTTAACTAAAGCAGTAAGACAGCTGTAATACGATGCCCGTCATTGTCAACGTACAAGGCTTTAGAGTTTCAAAAGTTTTTATACCGAAAGGACTCGCAATATTTAATGGAACACAAGTAGCCCACTACATGTTTAAATCACCGTATCCACGGCATACGTTAGACATGGAGAGTAGCCGTCAAGCTACTTGGTTAATTCATAATCAACCCTGTATAAAATGGGAAAAGGGGCATACACCACCACACCAATTTCGCAGAATTCTCAGTCGCTTGATTCAACCTACAGATACTGTCCACGTCAAGGGTAGAGAGAAAGTGGATTACATCAGAAAATTTGTTACACAACCCGTTATAGAACTTAAGGAACATGCTACTCTTCCTGCTTTTCAACCAGTTTGTTATTATCATTGTAAATCATTATGTCACTGCGCTCTGTCTAATATATACCATCTGTCTAATACCATCTGTACGATACCTATGTAATACATTAAAGCTTGTACACTTTTTTAAATAAAAATTGTAAATATATTTTTTGTTTGTTTCTTTCATATATTACACAATATGAGTACACCATGTATATATATTCCCTCGATAATGAACTATGGCATAATAATAGTATGTATTCCACTAAAAAGTTACTATATTAACTAGCCGACCTGGAATGGTGTATCGTTATTATACATATTAACATGTTCATAGCTTCATTATGGAGATACTATATGCACAACTAAAACTAACAAGCATCAGTACCCAAACTATTAGTTACTAACTGAATTGTAAAAATTCATGTACCTAGCAACCTCTAGTAGACCACTCAAACGATCGGCGTTCTCCAATTCCGGAATTCGTCAATGTCCCCACGCCTATGTTGTACACGTGCCACGCAATCGACGCCGCTTGCCATCCTGGGACCGAATATCGGTTTTGTTTAACATCTCATGCAAAGTTGATCTAAACACGAACATTTTACACATTACTGTTTTATCAGACGCCTCCGCAACAGATTTGTAGTCTACCTCCGTCAGAACTTTTTGAATAACGATTTTCTTAACACCTTTCGCTTTCTTAACCACTTGATCATCAGCAATCTTTAGACAATAAGATTTTGATCCTGCGCCATAAAAATATTGAATAGCTTTCCCTGCATACTCATCTTTCATACTCCCGACGACGGATGTATTCGTTGTAATACCATGCAGACCGTTTTGATAGTTAGATGTGTCATATTCATCAACATTATTCCGCATATGGGCATACACATCATCAGTTGTTATCTCGACAAAGAATCTGTGCCTGTATAGAGTAACGTTACATTATTACCGTAATGACTGCTCAAGACATCGTAAAAAAATCGATACATTATAATTTTGGAAATATCTAAAATACTAAATCCAACATATACGGGTTTGCCATGGGTAACGACCTGTTTGGACAATTCCACTGCAAATAATTTATCAGTAAATTGAATGAAATTCTTAAATTGCGATTTAGCGACGTACCGTGCTAGACCCAAGCGACGTCCGTTATTTTCCCAATGTGTTAATAACTTTATTACTCTTCTTTTGTCGACATTCTCCATTGTTTTACCAAATACACCATTGTTCATGCATTTAAAGAAATCCTTTTCGAAATTGTTCTTGGCTTGATTTCGAAGAGTTGTATTAAGGTCTATGTATGGTACTAGCCAAGGACTTTGACGAAACCGTACAACTCTATGAATATGAGTAACAATTAACCCATGATGTATACATTGTTTTAAATATCGGTAATGTATAACATAGTTAGTTTTATCACATAAGTTAGGAATTAATTTTTCCCCCTTGGAATGTGGCGCGCAGATCATTTCGGGACAAAAAGAATAATCATTGTGATCATCATGCAGGTGGTGCGGATATTCTATATCTACCTCTAGCACATACCCAATATCAGCAACATCATTAATCTTCAGTACATGAAAGTTTTCAATTTCCTCTTCAGTTAACCACATAAACCCATTATGAGGTAGGTGTTGCCGCATACTCCATCCGTATAAATTCGTGGTATATAAATACTGTAAAAAGACTTTTGGACTGGTTAGTAATACTTCTTCGCTTAACGCAAGTATTCACTCCACCACGAATACCTTTCTTAAAAAAGTGGTACATATCCATATCAGTCAATAATTCTAACTCTACTTTAGTACATTTCTACATGGCATCCCACGCCAATCCAGGTATTGTAACTACTGCGCTAGTTCTAATCCATACATGTCTATACATAACCGCCTAAAGGTTTCGAACACGTCAGCCAACAGCAACACGTCTGATTTTAAATATATGTCAGCATAATCCCCGACTGTATTACACTTAAGGTGATTCCACACCAGTAGGACGCGACAGTATTCTTCATCGGATATATTTTCATCCTGAATTTTATCATTGTATTTGTTATAGGAAGGTACTGTGACATCGTTTAATTTATTAAAATTGTTCACGTACGCGTAGGGGAAATTACCTTTCTTTCTAACTAATCTAAAGCCATTATCATCAACAAAATATTTTCTTCCCTCTCTACATTGATAATCTGATAAATTATGAGATAGAGTATCTAAGGATGCCGCCATGAACCTACAACTATCGACGAATCGCAAATTTATGTACTTCTTTTCCCTATAGCCGCGACCATTTATGAATTCGTCTACATAAATATGCTTACCGAACGTTACATATTTCTCACTATTAACAGGGAGTACGGTAGTTTCTTCACTTTCACTCGCTAACTGTTAGATGAACAGGTGGACATCATAACCACTGAGATTATGGAAAAAAACTGGGATAAATGTAGGGAATTGATAGTTTAAATTGCAATTTGAATGTGCCGCACCACGATATACAAACAAATGTTTTAAATAAAAGTTGTTATGTTTGCGCAGATACACATTTCTAAAATATTTTGAGATATACAGGGTGTTCAGCCTGATCGAGACAACATGAAGTTTACTTTTTTTTAATAGTACATTCTGTATATTTGTTTACCATCGAATTCAGCGTAAAATTCTGCATCTAGCC
Source organism: Vesta saturnalis (assembly GCA_036346205.1). Lineage (NCBI taxonomy): Eukaryota > Metazoa > Arthropoda > Insecta > Coleoptera > Lampyridae > Vesta > Vesta saturnalis. Next base: position 1,831,503 of record JARFJB010002232.1, on the reverse strand, counting down.
CTACCTTTTCTTTTCCCGTTAATTGCGGCGTTGCCAAGCTGGGGCGAAAAATATGAAGATTTGACGAAAATTGGTGCACTATAAATGCTGCCAAATAAACGTTATCAGTGATAGGCAAATAAACTTATTTGGTAGGTGCGAAGGTAAAGGATGGCTAAAATGTCTGAACATAGTAGAAGTTTCGTTTGGGGTTCGGGGTGTTTTTTGGATAAGCATTAATTCAGGAGATTTCTATTAGCGAAAACTTTTTTTTTTAAATGGAACACCAAGTATTTTATTTTACCATCTTGTAAAACTACTTTATCCCTTCGAATTATGTCTGTATAATGTACTCTCTAAAATTGATTGTTTTAAAGAAAATTGCATTTTTAGTTAATGATTTAAATGTATTCATGTTTTTAACAAGCAAGCTCTGAATGTCACGTTTAGAATACTTCTACTGTCTATAATTTTTTGTGACAAAATCAAACCAGTAATTTTCTACCTTTAAAAACTGTCATAAAATAAATAGGATATCTACAAAACGTAATTAAGCAAAAATAACCTTACCAACAAGTGAAATGAAAATATCCATAGTTTTAACAAGTAACCTGTGAATTTGAAGTTTGCGCAAGTCAGAGTCATTAGTTATTATCTAGACGTGTTGTAAATGTGTAGCTATTAAGAACAAGAAAGCAATTAAAATCATGAATTTTCCGATAGAAGAATTTACAGATATGATTTTTGTAGTGGGTGCCAGTGATAAAAACTGTTTACTCGCTCAAAGTATTTATCAACAGAAATTTCCAGATAGAAGACAGCCAAGAAAAGAGACATGGGAAAATGTGCTTCAACGATTTACCAGAACTGGCAGTGTAACTTACGAAAAAAGCGAAAGGTTGAAGACTGCAATAACATAGGACAACGAGATGACCGTAATGTTAAAAGTTACGGAATATCCTCATATCTCGACACGGGAAATAACAAAACAAACCGACATAAGTCGTACTGTCGTCCAAAAAATTCTGTCTAAGGACAAAATGTATCCTTACCATATACAGCGAATGCGGGAACTATTGGATGATGATTATGAAAAGCAGTTAACCTCCTGTGAGTGGGCTCAACAACAGATTGAGCAAAACAGAGATTTTTTCAATTTTGTATTATTTGCCGATGAAGCAACTTTTCATAAAAATGGGTTTGCTAATGGACACATTTTCCATTATTATGCAACAAATCAACCGCATTGTATACCGACTATCAGTCAAAAAAGGTGATCATTAAATGTATGGGGTGGAATAATTGGGAATCATGTCATAGACCCATATTTCTTTGACGAAACTGTTAATGGGCAAGTTTATTTAAATTTCTTACAAAACGAATTACCACAACTACTTCAGCTATTACCTGCTCATGTTAGGCAGCGAATGTGGTACCTACATAACGGAGCACCAGTTCACCATACCCACCTGATCAATACACATTTAAATAATGAATTTCCCGGACGATGTATAGATAGAGGAGGACCCCATAAATGGTCACCTCGTTCACCAGAACTTACAAAAATTGATTTTTTTTGGTGGGATTATGTCAAAGAACAAGTATACAAAACACCCGCGACTACTAAGGAAGACATGAAGAATAGAATTAGCGAGGTTTTCCGAACTGCTGAAGTCGATATGTTACATCGTGCTAGTAGAGCTTTTGAACATCGCATATATTATTGTATGGAAGTAAATGGTGGTCATTTTGAACATTTAATAAAATAGTTATCTGACGTTTTCAGTTTTTTCTTACTTGTTGTTAGTTATTTTTGTTTAATTTGTATATTTTGAGTTTTGTAGATACTCTATTTATATTATTCCATGTGTAAAGGTAGAAAATTACTGGTTTGATTTTGTCACAAAAAATTAGCGAAAGTAGAAGTATTATAAACGTCACATTCAGAGCTTGCTTGTTAAAAACATGAATATTTTTAAATCATAAACTAAAAATGCAATTTTCTTAAAAACAATCAATTTTAGAGAGTACATTATACGGACATAGTTCGAAGGCATAAAATAGTTTTACAAGATGGTAACACAATATACTGGGTGTTTAAAAAAATTAAGTTTTTGCTAATTGAAATCTCCTGAATTAATGATTAACCAAAAAACACCCCGAACCCCAAACGAAACTTCTACTATGTTCAGACATTTCAGCCATCCTTTACCTTCGTACCTACTAAATAAGTTTAGTTGCTTATCACTGATAACGTTTATTTGGCAGCATTTATAGTGCACCAATGTTCGTCAAATCTTCATATTTTTCGCTCCAGCTTGGCAACGTCGCAATTTATGGTAAAAGAAAAGATAGGGCTAGATGCAGAATTTTACGTTGGATTCGATGGTAAACAAATATACAGGGTGTCCTATTAATAAAAAGTAAACTTCATGTTGTCTCGCTTAGGCTGAACACCCTGTATATTCCAAAATATTTTAGAAATGTGTATCTGCGCAAACATAACATTTGTTTGTATTTTTGATTCTAAGTTAAGTTATTGCACTTCCACACACTAGTGGGCAACCCTGTATACCAGTGACATGGCAGTAATCTAGTACTTTGGAATTTGTAAGATCGTCCGTATAAAGCTTGTCGCATATATAACAATTACGACTTTGGTCATGTATCACCAGTTGTCCATCAGTTAGTGGTAACATTGGAACAATAGTTTTCAAATGCTCATTATATATCCGTTTCACATCACTCACGAGTCGTGTAATAAATACCTCCGCGGAATTAACCCCCCTATAAAGTTCTAATTTGGACCAAGTATCGTTTACACCGCACTTAATATAATAACTGAATGAGTATGGTTCATGTTTACACGTTTTTATCGTGAACGGTTGTTCGGGATCGGGTTCAGCCGTATTTACCGGTACTAATACCGCTTCAAAATCTGCATATATTACGAACGGCAGAAACATCTGTTTTTGATAGTTTCGAAACGCAAGTATATTTTCCGCATAGAACTCCCCGGTTCTGCCTTTCCTTTACATTACGCCAGGTAATTTAGTGTATACGAAATTACAGTCATGAGACACGTGTCGAGTTAATTGCTCCTGCCTTCTAAAGTAATGAATACATGAACCACAAAAATATTTTGCCCCATTACGTCGACTTATTTGGTTTCTAAGTAAACGAGAAACATTTTTTATCCATACATAATGCTGATTTTGGTTACTGACTAATAGCAACAAATTAACATGAATAGGTTGTTTAGCTCTTGTATTGTAGAGAGGACCCACTACCCCAGGAATACGACAACCATCACGATACGTATCCTCTAGCCCATAAAAATTGATGGACATATTATTGTTGGACTCAAACGTTGAGATGTTAGTCAGCTTAACAGGAAATTCTACACCGTTCCAGTTGAATAACGTCCTGAAATCAGGGTAAGAAGTCGTCCGTTGTGATAACCCCGTCGGTGTCACTAATGCTGATACAATAGCTCACGCAAAGCAGCAATTATAAATATTCTTCACATTCACTATGGCATGTTTATGCGAAATTTCAGGCGGGACATTCATATAAGATGACCCCGTAGTGGGAGAAAATTTCAACATGTTTATCTCTAAATATACGAAATTCACCAGCGACCACCCTACGAAACAACATATATTAATAATTTACTACCCTACTACTCATAACTCGCACTTACCAGAATATTTATGCTGAAATTCTGATTGCTTAGCATCCAAGATTTCCACTACTCTTTGAAAAGGCTCTTCCAACACCATCCCGACACTCAATATATCATATTTCGTTAGATTTCAACGAGAAGTGTTTCTGCAATTGAATTTGTATTAGTTCCAAAACATTCACTTTTAACGTCACCCATAAACGTCTGCACACCCGTATGGGTAATGCATGGTGATAGTCTATACGAAACAATGCGTTGTTTAAAAGCATTGCGAATCACTTCAACACCAATATCAACGAGTAGACACACATTTGATTTGTGCCTATTGCTTCTAAGGTGTCCTTGATAAGCATATGGAGGAACATGAATCGAACAATCAGTGCAGAGCACAATTTCAACACTTTTGCTACTTTCATTTTGTACTGGTTCGCTGCTTTGGTCTGACTTACGATTCCGTGAGTTGTTCAAATCCGATGGTCCTGGTTCTGCAAAGGAATCATTTGCATGCCTGTGTTGCACATTATTCTTTAAGTTGTTTAACCCTGATGGTCCAGGTTGTGCAAGACGTTCAGCAATATGGCTATGTTCCGTTCTGTTCGCATCGGAAGTACTTGGTTGCACCACATTCCTAAGTGCGGTACGATTTTGCGGTACAGCCTTCGGCATCTCTGAAGGTGGGGTAGTTGGAATACTTATCCAACACGCAGTTTTTTGATGTCGCAGTAGAGAGTCTTTTCTGGAAAGTTCTTCAGACATTCACATTGAAACGTTTTACTGCGATCTGTAACAGAGAGAATGTATAAACAATGTATAAGTGAACGGGTAGAGTTACGTGTTTTGTTTTAATTCCTTTTTTTAACTCCTTATTGCTCTTTATTAGTTTGTAGCATTACTCTCATGTATTACAAATGTTAAGAAAATAAGTTATATCGAGCGATGCGAACGAGGACGCAACGTAACATATCACCAGGAATAGGATAATGTATGTGATGGATATATCCGGTTGAGGGGTAGAGTAGTGTACGGGCAAGGAAACAATAACAATGATAGTCTGGATAGAGCTGAGCACACATCTCTGATGAATTATCCATGCTCTCCACCTGTACCGAAGAGTTCATAGGACTCCACTCTTCAGCGTACTCTGCAATACAAGTAGGGCTCAGGATACTGTCAGAAACCTCTGACCTCTCCTCCTACCGTAAAACCACTGTACGACCACTCCTCCATAAATTATACGGTAGAAGCAGGGCTCAGCAAACCTTCAAATGGATTCCCTACTATTCTGCCCTCTGCATATGTTGCAGATGTGGACGATTGCTCATCTGCAACGTATGCAGGTGTCAGAGTAATCGGAGATTCCTCTTTCCCCAGTACGAGCTACACCACAGAGCTTGACGATGAACGGTCTTCCGCAAGTGGAGACCATTCATCCCCAAACTCTGCAATGCAGTCAGGACTTAAGACATGATACAATACTAACTGATCTTCACTCACGGGTGACTGCATCCTCTCATACGACTCACGTACAGGTTGTAAGGTGAGCAGTACTTCGTCCACGTCTGCCTGCTCGTACGTGTGTGATAATACCACATCCAAATCGTCCGCTGGAGGTGGTGTATCCAAAAACCGCAACGCTATTTCACAGTCATCCTGGTGGAAATACTGCTCGCTCTCCACCCGGTCACCGGCAGCGTCTCCTTCCTGGAGCAGCTACATCACATCCTGTGCGTGATTCGTATGAGGCCGTTTCCCCAGCGACCTCCTCAGGATGGGAGTGTCATCCCGCGGTGGTATCACAATATGGCTTATGATATTAACCCGTCCACCCACCGCTACGGGAATATCATAAGCCACGCATGCTCGTGACCTACCTAAAAACAAAAAAAATTAAATTACTCATCTGTGGCAGTAATACATGAAAGCGCTTTCTTACCTCTGTTTACGGTTGACGTAGTATTCTCCACTACGGTGACGGCTACACTTGGGTTTACAGCATCTAAAAGTGATTACTATTACTAATATAAAAAAGATGAAGCCAACAAAAATAACCTTTGCACATTTTACAAGTCCCTTAAAGATTTTATTGAAAATGATTCTAAGTTCACAAAATAACTTTTGAAAAATTTTATAAGTCCGACGATTATGACAATGACGCATTACGACAACAGCGACTACTTCGCGAAACACATACTACTTTTGTAACGAAATCATTGTTGAATAGAGTACCGATGAGGAGAACTTTATGAACACTCCCACCAACAACATGCAACAACTGGAACGTAGCGCTCACGAACTGTCAGACGTAGTACAACAACTAAGTGCACAGGAATAGTCACATAACAGCATACAGGACGAGAACAATAACAATGGCAGCACTCCAGACCCGCAGGTCTAGGGTCACGGAAATAACGAAAACGCTGATGACGTGCAAGACAACGACGACGAAGAACTTGACGATGACTGGTTTTGGGCTACACATATCCCTATGACCATTGGTCGCACTAAGCTTCCACCCCTATATAACGTTATGTGTGCGATGGAGTCGGGAGACAGTACCACTCAACGCAATTCTGTGTTTCTAATTATTGCCGGGTGGTACTGGCTATTCTGCGCATATCGCGTCATCACATGGGACCGTCTCACATTCACGGTATGTATTGTCTAGATACTACTTTATTTATATTTATAATTCTTTCTTTCATTACAGCTGACAACCATAGTGACATTCGTCCGGAATTATGATGTCTTGATTACGGAGAGCTCTTTAGAAGAGCAGCTCAACCGGGCCCACACTAGGATTGTAACATTATACCTTGACTGGCATAGTGTTATAAGCCTAGCTTTACTAAGTGGGTATGACCACGCCATTGTACATCTGGAGATGATACTGGAAACTGTCGAAGAGCTTGGTGGACTTTACGAACTCATCCTAGTTCGTAATGCAGCTCTTCGACAAGTGGTGTTTGCAAGTGATCGAGACAGGCATAGTAAGTATAACTGATAGAGCTCTCCTTCTACTTTATTTCTGATTTACTTCCAGAAAAACGTCGACCCCAGACCATGCAGACTGATACTAACTGACTGAGCGCGGCGACTACTATACAGACAGACAAACAGACGGGTAGACATATAGATAGACAGAAAGACATACAGACAGAGAGATGGACAGACAGACAGATACATACCACACGGTGTATATGCTCAAATATATCAATCATACTGTGATGGTATGCCATCATGTACCGCTGCTGAACATCTGCTAGTCCTCTAGAGGAGCATCTTCAGACGATACGGTTGAATGCTTCATGTGTGGAGTTCGAATAAACCAAGGCCGGTGATCTGACACTCCGCAACAGGAGCATCTCCGTTGGGCACCACACTGCACGTACGCTCAATTACTTGCACCACGTTCTCGCAGGTGTAATGATACAGAAGTGGAAAGGACCTTTTGCACTTGTACTAAATCAGAACGTTTTATTCTTAGAGAAAATCATATATTTGAATAATACACTGATTACATTTGTACATACAACAAATAAATGTATTAGCATATCATTATGTTTTTTTAATTTGGTTCTAAGTAAGGTATCAAAGATGTGTAAAAAAATTACATGAGCAAGTGAGATATCTATATGAGTAGGTAGGGTGCGCAAATAGTCTTGTGTTTAGTGTTAGTGACCTTACAGTGTGGTATTCTTAGAAATGTGCGACCTTGGGAAAGTTGTGTGCAAACATGACCTACTTTTTCGTAACCTTAAGCTGGTGGGACGTTGAAATTGTGGTAACCTTGAAAATGTGGGACCTTGGAATTGTGGTGTGTTCCAAAAGTCTCCAATCTTACCTACTCATCATTATTACACATAATTAGTTATGTGTTCTTGTGTTTGTTAATTTGATTTTTGCGTTTTGAGCATTTCGAAGCAAACTAACGAAACTCGTGCAAGCTGCTGATGTAGCATAAGCTCTTAATGTCTTCAAAGCCGTTTTATAAAGATTGACATGGCATAAAATGGTTTTTTCCGAGTGAGTACCAACACGAAACTCACACGATCTCTAGAATGTCACCTTTGACTCTGAAGTGAGCTAATTCTGAAAGCAGCGTTTCGACATCTATGCCTGGGGAATTAAATTCAATTTTAATTATGTACCACCACATGGATTTAATATCCCCCCTTGTTTTAAAACCTGAATTGACAGTCTAGAGTGTACGGAAAAACTGGGTCTATAATTAAATAATTCTGTTATTTTGTTTTTAAGACTGGTGCAGTTTAATTAAGTCTGCAAACGAACCTTCCAGATCTTTAAAAACCTGTGGTATTAAACTTAGCGAAGGTTTATGATATTTTACAGATGTGAAAAATATTTGAAGCGAGTTTAAAAATGGTAGAAATTCGGAATTTTGATCCAGAAAACATCGTTCAGAATAGCATCCTCATTTTCATTCTGCATATTTTGACTACCCATTTCGCCATTGCATAACTCTTTTCAAATTTGATTAATTTTTAACAAAACTTTCTAAAGACGTTATATTCAACCTCCACCTTGTCGGTATTGGGAGTTTCAAGATAATGCCCTTTTTAAGCACCGCCATTAACCTGTGTGAATTTCTTAGTTCATTGATGGTGCCTTTTGTGTCACTTGTAATGTTTTTCAGTAAACTTATTTTTACAATATCCTGCGCCAGATTGTGGATACTTTACATAGCATGTTCGTTGCATTGTGTGTTCCGATTCTGAAAATTTACCTATCTCTTTTAAAACATCCATTAACATTTGGCTGTTATTTTCAAAGCTATGCCTTTTCTTCACTTAACAGATTCAAACAAAATGGAAAAGGGATTATTTCTATGATACAGTTTCTTTTTATATTTGTCTGTCCATCATACATTGTGTCAAGTGCATATACAGAATTAATTTTGTTCAAGATGGCTTCTTTCGTTTTGTCATACTCAGCACTAAGTAGCTCAAATTCCATTCTACATTTTTTGAAAGAAATGATGCCCACCACCACATGTAAGGGTGGGTTAAAAATAGCATACAACTTTTCTTGATATTACTGCAAAAAAAATGTGCCTAAGAGCATTTTTGTCAAAGATATTAACTTGGCAAAAAAATTAAATATTTCATCGGTCCCCAGGAAGGTAAATATTTCTTTTTTGGCTTGTTAAAATTATTGCGGCTAGTCAGACAATATAAGTTTATATCGAAATCAACGTTTATACATAATATGGCCCAATATTTATTTCTTAGTCGAGCCCCGGAGCACTAAAGTTCCTTTCCCGATATAACTACATAAGAAATCATAATATCTTGTGCTGCTCTTCGCTTAATCATAGTTCCACCGCATACCCTCCAAACGGTTTTCCTTCTCGTTTACAAACACTGACGCTTATTTTTAAATTTAGCCATTTTTTCTCCTGTTCGTTCTTTTCTCGTATGTAACAATCGCTTTTCGTTGATGAAGCATCAGTATTTAACTTTACGCAATTTTTCGAGTGTGGCAGGGAAACTACAAAAAAGTAGTATTTCATTAAATTTACGAATTCCTGACAGTTACTTTTCCTCTTACTGCTTCTGCTTAAGTAACTGCTTACACTATAAATCATATGTTATTTTGGGAGCATTAGTCATATATTTTGAAGCTCACATACTGTTGCTCAAATAAGATTCCCGGTACAAAAACTAAAATATATGATGCGTAAACTAATATATAGACTGCAAAACTGAGGCCACATACGAACAATGTAGTGCTCAAATTCTGGAGCATGAGTGTGACGTTTGGTGATAAGAGACAAATGTTTAAAAGTTTAAATCAATATTACTTTGGTGCTCGCTTAAATACAATATTTACAAAAATAGACATAATACAAAATCGTTGAGTGAAAATGAATAAGAGGTGCTGCCTTAAAAATTTTAATGTAGTCTTTACCAAGTCTGGAATTTAAAACCTTCGAATATGCAAAAAAAAAAATTGACCGGGCTTGGTCCACAATCATTCTAAAGTCCTTTATATACTTCCCTTGAAGGAATATTATTATTAGTGGCACTATAGTTCATAAAATGGTTAACTGTCAGTTACGGATTAGCGCTTATATTTACACTATTCATCAGACTATATACCTTTCTCGTTCTAACACTTGCCATTTGAGGTAGAGCGGTGGTAGCGTAAAATGATTAATTACTATGTTCTACCTCAAATGTGTTAGAATGTGAAGGATATACACTATGACGAGTAGTATAGATATAAGCGCTAATCCGAAATCGAAAGCTATTCGTTTGACAAACTATAGCTGTTTCTATGAGGCTGTTTGGAAATTGATTAATGGGATTTAAATTCTCAGCGTAACTATGTCGTTGGTTATGCTATACCCATTATTGTCTGGCTTGTATCATCTTTATACTTGTGAAGCCAAATCTGAGTTCTTAAAATATTGGTTTCAATTGGTTCTGTGTATATTAAACACAATGGTAAATCATGGCAGCTTTCATATTCAGAGTATAACATATGAAATGTTTGCAGTAAGTATTCTGAACGTTTAAGCACTTATGGACCTGCAAAAGTTAGCAATATATTTGAGCAGCACATGTTTGAAGACGGTCTGCTGCAGTCCTTTTGAAAATTGAAGAGCATAAGTTAAAAAAATTGGGCGGAGGAGCGATGAAAAATAAAGGTAATGTGGTTGGTGATTTCCAATTATTATTAAAGGTGAAAGGCATGTATATCCCATGACAGCCTTCTTAATATAGGCTTCTGAATTTGTGGGCTCAGTAAAGGCTACCGGTTACGTTTTTCTTATCCTTAGTTTATTCTCATCCTATTCTTCTTCTCGCCCTCACTGTCGTTCGTTTCTATCTGAAACACAAGTCTCCTCTGAAAACTTCCATTTATCCGACTTGTAATATCCCCAATACACTCTTCACTCTAACTTTCGGTACAAAGGAGGAGTGTGCCTCTATCTTTATTCGACGTGATTAGGTTCAAACGTTTTGGTCCTAAATTTGTAAAATTCGGCATTTATAGATCTCCCAACAACAAAAACTTTCAAGGCTTCTTTAATTACCTTAGTTTGAAAGCAGACTATTTTCTGTCTTAGATTACGCCTTGAAATATCTCAATTCTGGCAGAATTCAATTTTCATCTACTACTAATCGTGTTGGTCATAGTGCAGAAACTTTTACCATTTAATGTAATTTCACACAAATAATTTTTGAACCCACATGAACCCTTGATAACCTTAACCATACTCTACATCTTGCTTGACCATTGCTTAATAGAGATAGCTTATACTGTCTCGAATTCCTCTGTTGCTTAGGACACTGCGTGGGGTGCTTTTAGTCAGCTATATGGAGAGATTTACGGGATTTATTTGCACCTTTTCCATGGCGTGAATATTGTTTTAACTCGTCCTCATCTTGGGACATTGATCTTTCAGTATGTGAAGTTATCCTCATGGGCAAGTAGTTATACATTGTGCTGATTCAATATCTTTGAAAAATAAATCTTACACCCAATGGAAATCCAATAAAACGGTCGAGAGTTATACAGACTGCGTTGGTGTTGGAAATACCTGCAAAAGTGTTATCACTAAAGCTAAAAAGTTCTTTGAACAACGAAAGTGCAATGAACTAGCTACATTTTTTTTTGCCGTTGTAAATTATGGTCTTGGGCCAAAACTAACAGTAAAAACTTTAATACATCTTTATTTCCCCCAATAATGTCTTTTGGCGGTTCTGTAGATGCTGATTCTGTAGACAAACCCAATGTTTTTGGATTTATTTGTCTTAATGATTCTAGACAAGATGTACCCCTAATCAACTCTCCTTCATAAACTATCAAACCAATTCATTGTCGATACAAGCCCCTAGAATCGAGCATCAGTAGACTTGATCAAATAAGACGACTGGTCCAGACGGTATCCCAGCGATTGCCTTAAAGGAAAGTCCCTAGAACTAGTGCAAGTCCTATCTAAGCTCTATTTGATGTATTTTGGGGGTTTTCGTTAGTTGTGGAACTTAGCAAGTGTTCAACTTCCAAAAAAGACGAGAAAACTTATCCCTCTAACTACCGACCAAATATTCTCTTTCCTTGAGTCTAACAAACTTCTTAGTGCCACTAGTATGGTTTTAGGCACAATCGTTCAACAAGTTATCTTCTTTTATATGTTACCCAATCCGTTGAATGAGTTTCAGTCGCTTTAGATATCTGAAAAGCGTTTGACCAAGTTTGGTGTGAGTGTTTACTTGCTAAACTTACCTCGTTTGAGTTAGCTGGTACGCTCATCACTTGTGTTTTCAGTTTAGATAAAAGGCGATTACGTGTCGTAATTGATGGTTTCTTTTAAGAAGAAGCAGGTGTGTAACAGGGATTAGTTATAGCTCCTACACTCTTTATGCTATACATAAGCGAACCTACTGCTTCGACAATTAACCCATCCATTGCCTTGCTTTGTGGTTCATCTCATTCTACTCATAACACTAATCTCAAATCAAGATATTACAGCCGAAATAGCCATTTCAATCAACAAAGAAATTCAACGTATGGTTGAATGGGGAAATAATAATCTAGTTAGATTTAATGCTAATAAAACTCAGTGTTTCTTTATGTCCGCCAAAAAAGATCGAAAATTTCCTGTTGTAGCAACGAATTTTAACTTTTCCGAGTCTAGTACTATATTCGGAACTGTATCTTCAATTTGTCATAGGTTGACAATCCTTTGTCAGTTACTAAAACAGCTGTTCGTAAAATAGACTTTTTGTACAGTTTTCTAAGCAGTAATTTACCTCCCGACAAGTATTTCTGCTGTATAAGGCCCAAATTCTATTGCATCTAGAATATAACTCTTATCTCTGGGTTGGTGATCTCAATACACTCTTGATATCCTTTATCGTAGTAGGCTTCCTTAACTTCTTTGAGCATAGGAGAATCGTTTCAATCCTTTCTTTGTGCTATCGGTACTACACTGGCTATTGCTCTGGTGAATTGCATTCTTTTATACCATCTCGGTCCACTTTCGCTTTAAATATTCCGTTTGCTAATTCACATCATCAATGTGCAGTACAAGTCTCCACTTTTACCAAACTGGCGCAATCCACATTCTTCTCCACGGCTTATAAACTGTGGAATAATCTTCCTAGTGCCTGTTTTCCTCTCACTTGTGATATGAAACTACTGTAAGGTACATAATATAAAATTTATTAATAATCCAATGTTGTTACGTGTTAATCAAATTATAAAGTACGCATACCCAGAATGACTTAGTGTATCAAAGGCCAATTGACACTTAATGCACCATTATTAGAGTTCTCAATTTAGTACAAAAAAAAAATAAATAAGAAATGTAAGCCTTCTGCATTTCACAATTATTTCAATTCTAACTATAGAATATTCAATTTTTTTTATTTTATGAATTGAATATGTTGAACAAGGCAACAAAGGCTGACAGAAAATTATAAAGGGGAAGTCTTCTTAGTGCTATTATTATTTGATGTATAATTAGAGAACTCGACCAATAGATAAATATAGAAATCGTTCACATTCATATTGACATTTTTTTTGTTACAAAATTATACAAATGTAATTTCTGCCCATTTTATAATTAATCCAATTTTAATATCTGTATTCAGTTAATATATGGTATAGAATTCATTGAAATAACTATATTTCATGGATATTTTTTGTTTGGTGTATTGAGCACATTAGAAGCATTTTTAATCGTATAATGTAAGTCGCTCAAGTTAGCGCGGTTAATAAAATCATTAACGACGTGGCATTCACGGATTCTTGCAAGTTAGTGTATTTGAAGCAGCACGATCGGCTAATTGCAAGAAAACGACACCCTTTTGTGCATTGTCGGCTTCCTATAACTCATTGGAAACACTAACATGGGAGTTGTATAATTAGCTAGTGCGTCGGTAGTTCTTTATGGTTGTTTATACTTTTTGTAGTCACAGCTTTGTACTCTTGTTTGAAACGTTAACACGCGGTCGCGGTGACCTACGCCACATATCTACAAAAGAAACAAGCAATCTGCATCTGAATGCTTTCAATAATAGTACGAAGTGCAGAAGGAGTTGTCGTTTCCTTAGAAATACCCATCGGATCGTGCCCGTACACGTCCCAAAAAGCACTAACACAATGAGCGTCGATCTTGTTGTTAGTAATATTGGAAATACGTCAGCACTTTGTTAAAGAAAGATGAGGTATTACTGGCTGATGTTCAATTGCTTATCTCTGAATGAAATAAATTTTGAATAGAAAGTGAGATCATTGATTCTATGTAGACTATAGACTATAATCTTTTTACGTGGGCATTGCCTCTGGTTTTCACTCAACGGTTTATACCAGATACCTTTAAATACTGTTTAACTACAGCACGTACATACTATTGTTAGAAATCTATTATAATTGATGCATACCAAACCTTATTCTTCTAATATATGCAGTATAATACAATTTAGAATTACCTTTTAGGAACGACCCATCCCTCTATTGAATCCCCATATATCGATCAGAATGCCCAAGACGACGATGATATACACGATGTTGTGGACAAAGCAACAGATGGTTTGCCCAAAGAGAAACCACCACAGTTTGTAAATACCAAAAAAATGTACCCCACTCAAGTGAAACCGGCTGGAAATATGGTTAGTTTGAAATGTAAAGCCACCGGATATCCAACTCCAACAATAAGATGGACCAAAAATAATGAAGAGCCTACTAGGCACTTGGGAAACATTAAATATGGTCTCTGGGCTTTAACGTTAGAAGATTTAGTTACCGATGATAGTGGGACATACACTTGCACCGTTTGTAACAAATTAGGATGCATTTCTCATAATTATACAGTAGAAGTTATCGGTAAGTAGAAATTGACGAATACTTCTCAGTTATATTTGCGTATTATTCAACTAATGGTACATTAACATTGAAACAGAACGTTATCCATCCAAACCGTATATTAGAGATGGTTATCCACAAAATACCACGGTGCTAATAAATACAAACGCCAGTTTGGAATGCCCACAACTAATATCTGATCTTGAGCCTTTTTTACAATGGATAAGGCCAAGCAGCTTTCCACCGGAATTTATGAATAACAACGAAACTGTTAATGGAACCGTTATAAAGGTACTAACCTACTCGGTAGTGCGGTGCCTTTTTTGTTTCGAAAGGTGGTTCTTGGTGGAGGGAATATTTGTATAAAATATTTTGTTTGTTGTAATACGGTTTTGGGTGGTGAAGGATAATCTAAATCTTAGATTTATGTATACTAAGCATAACGATACAAATTTTTAGAAACTGATCACAAATCTATTAATGTGATGCTTCGTAAAAATGTCTTTATATCTGAAATTAAAATCCTGCTTTATCATTGTAACAACTGAAAAATCACATTACACATATAATAACATAGCATTTGTCTAATTAAATTGATTTACTTAACACATTTTGGTTTTTAGAACGGTATCACAATAGACCACTTCTAACTGATCGCCCACAAAACAAAACTGTGTTAATTGGCAGCAATGTCAATTTCAGTTGTACATATGTTTCTGATCTAAATCCTGTCGTATACTGGGTTGCTGGAACTCAAGTTGAAGATGGTTCTGTTGTTAATGTTAAGGTATTTCTTATAATCTCTAACGTATTAAGTTTCCTTTTATAGTAAAAATTGGAAGTTATTAATTTTTTTAATCAACTTTAAAGCAATTTGGCAAACATTTTGACATGTACATTTGGGTGTTCAAAAATTAATAGCGGTTTCCGAGTATTTATATTTAAATACCTTCGCATCATAATTACAACCAAAGCTGGGTTTTTATTTTGGTATACTGAATGAATTGTTTAAATTAAAATATTAAAATTACACCAACATTTATTAACATAAATTACTGTCGATATACTTTAAAATATTGCAACAGCTGCAATGTATTTATTTTAGGAATTTTATAAGTTCACTTCAATAAATGTTTGATATTTTTAACATCCACGTGCTACTCGGATTTTACATTCAAAATTACACCGAAACACTAAATTAAATCGATCATATTTGGAAGAAACCGTCCATAACGTTTAAAATTGTCCTCTGCAGTGAAAATGATGGCTGTTCCGGCATTTGCAAAAATCTATGACTAAGTTGGAAAGTTCCAGTTATGGCAGATGTAGTTATAATAGGAATGTCAAACTGTTTGCTTTTTTGTGTACTGACACGAACGTAATATAAACTTGTAACTAACACTGTATGTAGTTAATAATGAAATTTTAGTAATGTTTAATAATTATTTTATACGTATGTAGACTAGCGCCGATATGCAAAATCCCGAATTACTACAATTAAATCATGTTACATATGCAGATGAAGGATGGTACACGTGTATAGCTGCAAATAGTTTAGGAATGAGTAGTGCTAGCGCATATTTAAGAGTAGTGGATAGTAAGTATAGACATGGCTTAAATTTCCATCATAATGTTAAAAATTTTAGCTTTGGAAGAAGACTATCAAGCACCATCATTATTAGTACTTGGATTAGCGGCTGTAGTAACTCTATTTACTGTGCTTGGTGTAATTGTAGTACTAGTAATTTTAAGAAAACTTAAACAGTAAGAAAAAGCTAGTTTTGTGTACATTTTATTTACATATTTCTTTAAGAGAGAAAATGAAAAAACTTCTTGCTATTGAAACAGCTAGAGCAGCTGTCGTTACTCAATGGACAAAAAAAGTGATTGTCGAAAAATTCCAGAACAACTCTTCAAGTGCAGTTGAACCATTGGTAATATCACTTATTAATATTCTGGAGTTGATCCCTTTGCTCCACTTCTGATTCCCATGCAAACCAATGTTGATAAAGACGTTATTTTTGTTTTTCAACGTAATTTCAACTTATTTACACGGTGTACTATAAGGACTGACCACTTGTTCCCTGTGATCACAGTATTGCTACGCGATTATTTTTAATTCAATAACCGATTCAAAGATAGTTGGTGTCCTAAGGGAAATTTTGTAATGACATCCTTTCGAAGTGATTAATGAGGCAACCACATTTTGTCAAAAATTGAAGCATGTGTAGGTATAAAACGTACCGAAGACAAAAAAGTAGTGTAAATAACTATTGTAAAAAATTAACAAAGATTATGAACTTGCATTCATACAATACTTACAATTGAAACTAATATTACTTTAAACCGGAGTATAAACAACGAATTATTTCGTTTTTTCTGGATTGTTTTTACCTCCTTATTCGAAGATTTTGAAATATAAATAAATGTATGTAGATATTTGGGTACTAAGTAAAATTCGCTCCTTCAGTAATACCGCCGTAGGCCATGGCTCATTTTGCTTCATGGAACAGATTGTACTGATTGGAAGTAAACAATAAGCCCTAGAGGGCTACGCCGCGCTAACAAACAAATCATGAGTCTAAGGTGAAATGTCTAATCATGCATGTATATACTAGAGAGGTGAATGCAAGTTTTTGTGCGTATAATTTTTTTTTTATCTTAGTGTTACTGCCGGCTTTGAAATATATATTATATCCAACATTTTTACACCAAATAATCTGGTTATATGCACTTAAATAAGAGAAGCGTGCACTCCAGAAAGGCTAAGGCTTGGCACAAATATAATACTCGTCCTTTTTGCTTGCGGGCCTGTACTTCCTTGTACTTTCTTCTAACTGTTAGGCTACATTATATTTTATGTTAACCAAATAATACATAGGGGCAGCAGTAGACTGATGACACAGAAAAATTGTGTTGGCTGCCCTGTATAGTCATGAAGCTCAGTTTTTTCTGAACTTTACGTTTACCTACTTTGTGTCCTACTCCAGTTATTGGTAAAGTTACTGCGGTTTCAATTATAATTACTAGAGCGCACGAGTTACCTCTTCAATAGACGTTACAGGTGGATGTGTAAATGAAACACAGAAAAAAAAATTATTGAACCACTAGCTACCTGTACTTACCTTTGTCGAGCTAGCCCCTCTCCTTTACGAAAACTACAAAAACACATAGCTCCAATTTAAGAGCTCTGTAAGCTTTCATATTCTGTTTAAGGCCTTTGGGTGTACATCGACTTACCTAATATAAATCCAAATTTGGGGCAAACATCCCTAACAAGAGGCAATTGTGCAAATAAATTAGCTGCTTATGAGCGTACAAAGTGGGCACGGTTTAATTTTTGAGCTACCACCCTTTGTACGAAAACAACCCCACATGAAGCCATAACAAGAAGGAGTATGCTTAAAATGAAAATAATTAACTGCTTAGTAAAAAAAATCGAACACGACATGCACAAAACGTATTTCAATCATTTCCATCATTGAGGGGGGGAGGCAGGATAGAGATGGTAAGAGGAGATAGACTTAATACCTCCAGAAATTATACTTTTGAATCAAAGTTTATACGCGTTCATTCATTAGTTCAACGTTCACCTCGCTTTCATTTTAACACCAAAATCTGCGTTGTAGCTGAATTATTATTTTTACTTTATTCTTCGTCTGGTTTGGATAGCGAATATTGGGGGACTAGGGGCGCTAAATGGAGGTTTACCTTTTGACGACGAATATACAGACGAGTGGATTGGCGAACGGATGGACAGAAGTATGTACCACCAGACAAAGTAGGGACAATAGTGTGTTTTTAAATTGTATTGAAATGCGCTAAAAACGAAATTATTCGGAATAAAATATTTGTAGATTTATAAATTCCAAATAATGAATTTACATTTCTCTATGTTTTAATAAAACTAGGTGTAAAATAGCCAAATTGCACTTTAATTTACTTTCTGCTAGACTACTTAAAAAATAATAAAGACTAGGTACTTTATTAAATTTAAAGTGCTTATTCAAGACATAAATGTCTTAAATCTCCGTAACGTTTGGTATGATATACTTGATGGTGCGTTACATTACGTATCATATGACTTTCAATGCAAATATTGGCTTCCTAATTAGTACCCCATAGTTTTAAAATGAAACCAAAAGAAATTTTTACCTTATTGCTTACTATGTATACCCAAAATGAGAACATCTAAGAGTAAACCGATGTGGTTAAGCGGCTATATACTCACGCGGGTTTACTCTTTGGCGTTTCCGTAAAGAAATAAATAAGTTAAAGGAATCGGAATATTTTTAGGTTACGTCCTAAAATTGTTGACATTTGAGCATTGAGTGGACAACTTGGATGGATATTAACTGTAGGGGAACTTTTTAAAAATAAAATGCATATTTGCACAGTTTCTGTTACATAACTAGGCGAGGGTACAGGAACTTAGACATTAATGTCTTGAATAAATATTACCCTTACCCTTACTACTTTCTTGGGCAGCTTTGCCCCAATTTTACAAAAAAAGTAAAATGTGAATTACGCGTATTTTATAGGCTCGCGTATGAATTGACGATACTGCAAAACAGCTAATCTCTCTTATTTTAAAGGGACAGCAGGTTAAAAATCAGAATGCGTTTCCTTTATGAATTCATAAATCGACAGTTATTTTTTTAAATTTTGATGGTTCTGTCATGCCAGTGATAGATGCGGAGTGTAGTACGGCCGATCTCCACCCAGTTGTATTAAAAAACTGAAACGTGAATTGCGTGTATTTTTGGGGATTATTAATCCGCGGATTATGTCTAGTTAATATCTTCCGTCTAAAGTAAATTTCTCTCATCACGGATAAATGTAGACTAGTGTTATTACAAAGGGGCTGCGATGCAATACATGAAATGCGCATGTTGTAAACTTATAAATTTAAAATTAAAAGTCACATGATGGGTAGTTTAACGCACCACTCGATATACCTCATACCAAAAATTACTGAAATTTATGCCTTAAATATTTTTTCTTGAGTAGCGTTTATTATTTTGAGTTGACTCCGACGAAGCAGAAATACACACACACACATATATATATATATATATATATATATATATATATATATATATATATATATATATATATATATGTACATATATAACTGCAAAACAGTTAATTTTTTTAAACTTTTAAGCATAGTTCTCTCTAGTTTATGCAGGGTGTTATTATTGCAAAGGTGTTGTGGCTCAACAATGAAGCTTTGTAAGCTCATAAATCTATTATGATACCTATGTTATTTTAAAACTTCTCCTGGTCCAAAGTATATTCTCGGTTGTTTTATTTCTAAAGGGTTGCAGCCAAAGTCGAATTTTGCATATTCTATTATCGTATGCATCTACAAATGATTTCTTATTGCAAGCAAATAAATAAAATAAATCGCAAATTTGTATCACAGATTCGTCGATCTTGCTTGACATTAGTAGGTGATGTTTTACTTCACCCCTTCATTTAAAAATATTTTCTCGCAATACCCAGCAATTAAGAATGTTTCAGTATTGAGAAGACAGGTTTGTATCAAATTTTGAAACATGAAGTTATAGTGATGCAATGGCTTTATAATACTCATAGAAGACCGAGTTATATTAGGGCTGAAGCAGAGGGATCAACCTTTGTACGCATTGTTTGATTTTTATCATTTTAGTTAATGCCAGTTGTGAAAATCGAAAAGCAAAAAACTCAAAGCAATAATGGTAATGATATTATATCAGAATACGAGCTACCGATGGATTCAGAGTGGGAAATTCCAAGAGAATCGCTATCGTTAGGCAAAATTTTAGGTGAAGGCGCATTTGGAAAAGTTGTAAAAGCTGATTCATTAGGACTACTGAAACCTGGTCAAAACTCTGTAGTTGCAGTGAAAATGCTCAAAGGTATTGTTTGTTTTATACTTTATGTGTTTGCATTTTTATGCGGATTTTAGAGGGCCATACGGATAATGAAATGATGGATTTAGTTTCCGAAATGGAAATGATGAAAATGATTGGAAAACATATCAATATCATAAATTTATTGGGTTGTTGTACCCAAAGTGGACCCTTATATGTGGTAGTTGAATATGCTCCACATGGTAATCTTCGAGATTTCTTACGACAGCATAGGTCGTCATCAGGATATGAACCTGCAATTGGAATAGTTGAAAAGGAAAAGAAAACGTTAACACAGAAAGATTTAGTATCATTTGCTTACCAAGTTGCGAAAGGCATGGAGTATTTAGCATCTAGACGAGTAAGTTGAATACATAGTATTGTCTACTGTAACAATAATTATTTTAGTGCATTCATCGTGATTTAGCAGCAAGAAATGTTCTTGTAAGTGATGATTTTATTTTAAAAATTGCTGATTTTGGTTTAGCCCGGGATGTACATTGCAACGATTACTACAGAAAAACAACAGATGGCAGATTACCAGTGAAATGGATGGCACCAGAAGCTCTATTTCATCGAGTGTATACCACGCAATCTGATGTGTGGTCGTATGGTATTCTGCTCTGGGAAATTATGACTCTTGGAGGTAATTTGGTAAAAATGAATTTATGCACTTCATTTACATGTGAAATATTAGGTACGCCATATCCATCAGTACCGAGTGTTGAAAAACTATTTCAATTACTAAGAAATGGACATCGAATGGAGAAACCAGCATGTTGCTCATTAGAAATATATCTATTAATGAGAGATTGCTGGAGCTACCAACCAAATGAACGACCGGTGTTTTCTGAATTGGTTGAAGACTTAGATAGGATTTTAACTATAACTGCTAATGAAGAATATTTAGATTTGGGCCTTCCTCAGCTCGATACGCCACCTTCGAGTTTAGAATCCAGTGGAGATGAAGTCCCTTTTCCATTCTAAAAACTAGTCAATTTAGTCCAATGGTTGAGTGATAAAAAATGTTTTAAAGTTATGATGTATTTCTATGATATATATATATATATATATATATATATATATATATATATATATATATATATATATAATGTACCATGTTAATGTTGATAGTCAGTGTTATAAGCAAATTATTGGAATGTACAGTAAATACTTAAGAGATGTTAGATTAATGGAATTTTAACAGAATTAGTGTTAACTATCGTTCAATAACGGCAGAAAACATTTTAGTTTGTCTTTATTAAAGTTTAATAGGTTGATAAAATTAACTTAAAGCGGTATAGTAATTAAATAAACCTAATAAATGAACATGAATGAACTGTGGAAAATTTAAAAATTTAGCAACCCGTATTTGTGCAATCGTTTTGTTCTTCTCCATTGAATTTTGTCTTATGTGCAATAACTGCAATTGTTGAGAAAGTTTTTGCTTACTGGCTTATTTTTTGCAGGAAACTTTAGTTTCGATAAATTACTATATAGAGTATCATAGAAAAAGGTTCCATTGGACTAGTACGTTTACTATTAAGGTGAATATTTTTTGGCGGGGTATTATATCCCACTACGTTAATGTACAATTATTAATTACGTACGCAGTATTAAATTTATGTGACTAAAATAATTATAAAAATAGTTTGCAACAATTGTTTTTATTTTGTATGTATATATAGTATTATAAGTAGTATTGTTTTGTTCTGTTTGTGAGACTGTAACAAAAAATCTATTGTATAGTTCTTATAGAACAAGATGTCGTTTAGGATCGCTTTTTATAGGATAACTAAATTTAGTGCATTTACCTTTTTGTTGTCTAAACCTCCCTCGTTTAAATTATCTGATGCAATTGAAGAAAACGTTTTCAAAACAAACAAAATGAATTTGTAACTATTACGGATACGGAGTATACTGTTTAGAATTGCATTTTCGCATTTATGTTTAAAAAAAGAAGTTGATCTCGAGTTTTGTAGGTTCCTTCAAAGAGCTACCTACCCAAAAAGTTTTATAAAATAGCTTCAAATTTTCTCTAATATTATTAAGCTCATTATAAATGCTTTGATGTTTATACAAGGAAAGGACTTGCAAAAAGTATGTGTGTTTTAAAATACAGCAAAACACAAATATGAAAATTATGTAGAGATGTTGAATTCACAAATGGTAATCAGATTTATACTAATCTTTAAGTGTACCTGTACATGTACTCTTATAAAAAAAATTCTTTATTGTTCCTTAGTGTAATGTATCTGTCATTAGCTAAAATAACAGAAAAATTAGGAGCCTAACTTCTTACTTCTGGAGCTGCTGTCAAACGCACTAAACAATATATATTTTCAATGGTTGATGTAAGTGTATGTTTCTAAACGTAAAAATGATAAAATTTCAATGTTGAAATGTTGTGTATCACTTTTATGTATCAAACGTTAAATTTTTTGATATGTTACACATATATCCCGAATGTGTGTTATACCATACAGCAAACACAAATATGAAAATATATGGAGATGTTAAATTTGTAAATGGTAATCAGCTTTGTATTAATATTTAAGCGTACATGTACCTACCTTTAAAAGAAATTCTTTATTGTTACTTAGTGTTATGTGTTTGGAATTTGCTAAAGTAACAGAAAAGTGAGGAGCCTAATTATTACTTCTGAAGCTGCTATTAAACGCACTGAACCGTGTATATTTTCAATGGTTAATGTATGTATATGTTTCTAAACATAATAATAATAAAATATCAATGTTGAAATGTTGTGTATCACTTTTACGTATCAAACGTTCAAAATTTTGTGTTAAATATATCCAGAATGTGTATTGTGTATGCTGGTTTCACTTTCAAATCAAGGGTAAGATCTGCATATCGGTTTTTTTTATGTTATAGAATAATTATTTAGACTTGTATGTACCACCTTTAAAAAAAAATTCTTTATTGTTCCTTAATGTTATGTGTTTGGAATTTGCTAAAGTAACAGAAAAGTGAGGAGCCTAAATTATTACTTCTGAAGCTGCTGTTAAACGCACTCAACCGTGTATATTTTCAACGGTTAATGTATGTATATGTTTCTAAACATAATAATAATAAAATATCAATGTTGAAATGTTGTGTATCACTTTTACGTATCAAACGTTCAAATTTTTGTGTTAAATATATCCAGAATGTGTATTGTTTATGCAGGTTTCACTTTCAAATCAAGGTTAAGATCTGCATATCGGTTTTTTTATGGTATAGAATAATTATTTAGACTTGTATGTAATGTACTGCTAAGACTGTGAATTTTATAAATAAATATAGTAACCGTTAATATGTTGATTTATTAATCTAAATCGATTAATGATGGTCAAATTGAAACTTGGTTTAATTGTTCACTTACTCATTATATTTCCAGATAAAATTCTAAACCAGTGCGCGACCAAATTTTTCAGGTTTGATATCTATTGAAATAAAAGTAAAATATGAAATGCAATTAATACATATTGTCGCCTAAACTGCAAGACCTCGTATATGCATTTTTTGTCAAAAATGATATTTTCAGTCAGTTGGATAGCCATTAGTCTAATGCATATGTGTGCAAAACCCTGCAACGCTCAGACGCCTACATTTTGAGATATTTCACTGTGCATTACCTCGTATATAGAACACAAGAAGACATAGTGAACATTACCTCTTATACACACATGGGGCAGTGTAAAAGGATCAGAGTGATTTCAGTGTTACATTTTTCAGTGAAACAAAGGGAATAATACCAGGCTAAGTCAATCACTCAATGCCATTTCAAATAACAGACCTTAACGATAAAGTATTAGACAATTAACATCATTAGTAGAAGATATTTGAATTCGTAAACAACCTGTGAAAATGTTTCAACATATACGTGTTTTTGAACAAATGAATTTTGCAAGAAATATATCGTATACGTGCTTTTGTACATTGTAAACTTGAAAAAGATTCTTAAATGAATAATTATGTATTATAAGTAACGTAATAAAAAATTAACGTGGGTTTACACTAGAATATGCACTCATCAGTTTATAAAATACATAATTTTCTTTCTTTAAATATTGCATACTAGCACTAATAATAATACGATAATCCAACAGGTTGTTTATTGTTGCAGAATGGCTTTTTCTCGAGGCAAGATTCTTGTTCAAATGGCATTAAAGGAACAAGAAAAGACAGGACCACGTGTTAATGAGAAAGTAGGGTCAGATATTTCGCGCGACAATGTGCCTCGGGACCTTTCAATACCACATGAAAATATAGAAATTGCTGATGTGCAGACATCTGAACGGATTGACTGTATTCCGGTGTTGTTTGCAGACACAAGCCAACTTGTTTACCGTCTAGTCAATTAGTGCAGAACGTCATTATCGAAGAGGTTTGCACCAACATTCCATCTGCGGAAATTCAGGAAAATACACAATGTGCAGCAGATGAAAAGAACAAAGACGAAATTTCTCCTGATCGCGACGAAGATGATATCAACTTTGGAACAGTTGATAGCGAAAACATAAATACCCACGAGGAACGATTTTTTGATGTCGAAATAAATAACACAGAGAGTCATCAAAGGTGGATAGAAAAAGAGCAGCAAAGGCAGAATGATAACACGAATGAAGAACAAAATGAAGAAGACTACAATTAGTCGAGCAGTGAAGAAAATTGCGATCCGAATGAAGGTTTCTCAAAAAAAGTTAAAATTTCCCGAGAACAACAAAGACATTAAAACAAGAGGCTAAGAATTCTTGGGAAAGAGTATAAAGGCTTGAAGAAGAATAACTCTGGAAACTATGAATTTCAAGATAGACCTGCTCGTAAGATGGGCCCTAGATGCACGTCCAATACCTGTAAGAAATCCAAGGCGTTTTTTTGTATGTCTTTTGACGAATATGATAGAAAAGCTTTATTTGAAAATTTTTGGAATATGTTAACATGGGATATGAAGCGCACCTACAGTAGCTCTTTAGTTGATTTTGTACCCAGCAAAAGAAGAAAAGAAAACTCAAGGAGAAATGGTACTTTAGTCAATTACTTGAAGAAGGGCACTCAGAAGCTTAGAGTATGCAAGAAAATGTTTTTGTCAACACTGAGTGTCAAAGAGTGGACTGTGAGAGAATATAGTAGGAAACCTTATGGTATGAATGAAGCCGAACAAAATGTTTCTACTAATGGGCGCAATCGACATTCCAAGAGCATCAGAAGAAATATAATGAGAGACTTTTTACAAGAGATTCCCACACTACCCTCTCATTAGTCCTTCATCTACATCCAGCCTCTATTTGGAACCTACATTTCAGAGTAAGGCTGAACTAGATAGAGAATATAAGAACTACTGCGTTAGAAAAGAAGAAATTCCTCTGATACAACTAATGTTTAATGACGAAATGAAGAAAATGAACATTAAGATATTTAGACCTCGAAAAGATCGTTGCGACGTCTGCATATCACATGAGCTTGGCAATATAGACGACGATACATACCAGAAACATCAAACCAACAAAATTCAAGCACGCATATCAAAACAAGCAGACAAAGATCTTTGTAAGACAAATCCTAACGAGGTTGCTGTTTTTATGGTAGACGTTCAAGCTGTTAAGTTGGCTCCTATGTTAAACGCTAGTGCGATATACTACAAAACTAAGTTATGTGTCCATAACTATACTATTTATAATTTGCATAATTCAGAGGTGCTTTGTCATCTATGGGATGAAACCCAAGGAGGCCTGAAAGCAAATAATTTCGCTACAATGTTGTGGGATTTTTTAGAAAGCCATTTACTAAGAGTACCCAGAACCAAAACTATGATTATTTATAGCGATGGATGCGGATACCAAAACAAGAATGCTACATTATCAAATCCCTTACTAAAATTTGCTATTGAAAAAAAAGTTATTATTATTCAAAAATATTTTTAGAAGGGACATTACCAAATGGAAGTTGACTGTACATAGCGCGATTAAGAGGAAATTAAAAAATAGAGACATATGCCTGCCCACGGATTTTATCGCTGTCTGCAGAGAATCGCGATGTAAAATGCCCTATAACGTGAAGTACATGAGATACTCAGATTTTCGCGATTACTCAAAAGTTAAGTATTATTCAAGTATACATCCAGGCATCACTGTTGGAGATCCCCACGTAACAGATGTTCATTCCTTTATGTACGTGCCAGAAGGTTTTATAAAATATAAACTGTTACTTAGATGAATGGGAAAACTTGCCTAAAAGACCCAAAGTTGCAGAATACTCCGTCACCAAATTATACAAATCTCGACAAAAAATCAAAGTAGAGAAATTCCATCATTTACTGCAGTTAAAGCAGGTGTTGGACAAACAGTTCTGGAATTACTACAATAGCTTACCACACTATTGTCTATACTGTACCCTATTCAAAACCTCGTAAACTTTTTTTTGTTATTGATTTTAAGTTCAAATACTCGTATGTGATTTTACCAAGTAATAATTTATTATTTTTTCTGTTTTTGCGATGTTATAATACTAATTATGCATTTTTAGTTTAAATAAATCCATATCTCCATATAAAATGTAATCAAGTCTTATTACAGTATGTTTTTACCTCTCCTGAAAAATTTGACAAACCGCGCATACGAGGTTTTGCAGTTTAGGCGACGATATGTAAACCTTCACCATTAATACACATAATTAAAATACTTGTTTTTTTTTGTGTTTTTAATAGTGTATTTTTGTATGTACTGCACAAATCTATAAGCTTTGATACTGGGTAATATGAAATATGAAAACGCAAACATAAGCCTGCTGTTAATATAACATTATGATAAACGTATAAGTCAGCTATGGAATACAGTTTTCGTAAAGAATAACGGTCGAAGACTAACAGTGAAAAATGTCATAATCAAAGAGCAAATTTACACAATTTAACCAAATTATGATGTAAGTGTAATGTTGTGAAAAGTTTGAAATTGATATTTTACAGTGAAAACACAATGAGGTACGTTTAATGTAATTTTATTTCAACTACATATGTTACATTATAGTGCTGTGGTAATTTAACGTATAATTGGTAAAACATTTACTTCAAGGTCTAAGAAAAAACAGCAAGAAACCTATAAAACCAAAAGCTAAAATTAAGACGTACCATTGTGACTTTCTTTAAATTTTAAGATACCAAAACCTATTTAAACGGAGATTTTTTTCTTGCCTATTTAAGTTATTAGAATGTTTATATACCTGAATAGCTTCACGTATTATCGAATTGAATGTCACAGTTTAAACTATTTAAAGCATGGTTAGCTACAGCAGATTTCTCTTATATCTTCTTTACAGCTTGTATCAACGCTACGTTTTGTGGTTCCAATGTATACTTCCCCACATGAACAAGGTAACCTATACACTCCAGAAGATGATAATAGATTTTAAACACCCTTAGATGACCCTAAGTTTTTCTTGTAGATTTAAAAACTGTCCTAATGCCATGATTAATTACGATTTTTTTTAATTACATCTGTAATATTTGTTATAAAAGGAAGAAAAGACTACCAACATTAAGCACTGGTTTTTCTTTGTGGTTATGTCTAGCAAGTGTTATAACATTATTATCATTAACTGAATATCCATTAGCTTGTAACGATTTTGTTAAATATTTATATACATCTTTCAAAAATTCAGCATCACAATTTCCTTTTGCTCGATCCACTAAAGATTTAAGTACACCAATTTTTTGACGTGGATAGTGGTTTGATAATTTATGAAGGTATTTGTCAGTGTGTGTCGGCTTTTTGTAACCCTTAAAAGATAGTGAATTATTAGTTTTATTTATTAGTATCTCAAGAATTGGTAAACCTCCATTAGTTTTCTTTTCCATGGTAAACTGGATGCTAGGATGTATACCATTCATAAAAATTAATAATTTATGTAGTGCTTCGTCTCGATATTTCTAAATAACAAATGCATCATCTACATATGTACACCAAAGTAACAGTTTTTTAGATGCATTTCGTAACGCTAATGTTTAAAATTTATCTGTTTAAAAATTAGCTATAACAGGACTAAGAGGGCTGCCTATTGCTACACCATCAAGCTGTTCATAGAATTTATTATTCCACTGAAAATAAGTTGTAGTAAGACAGTCCTGGAAAAGAATTCTTATATCTTGTGGAAAAATATGGTCAATGCATTCAATAGTTTATTTTAGAGTGCTTTTGTAAAAAGTGAAACATCAAGACTGACCATTATATCACTCTCTTCAATTTCTTTTCAATTAAGTCGGCTGACTTTTTAATATAATTCGGTATTTTACCTATATGAGGTTGTAATAGAAATGTAAAATGTTTTGCACCTAACAATAGGCCTTAAAGGAACATTAGGTTTATGGATTTTGGCAGATCCTATAGTTTCGGTGAAAGAGCTTCACAGTTAGTTATTTTTATTTCTTTAGGAATAGGCGATAATTTAATAATTATTTTTTGTAGAATCTTTTTGTGGTTCCAACAGTTCTTCCTCTTTAGCGTTATAGTCGTTTATATTTAATATAACAATTATTACCTTTATTTGATGGTCATACTACTGTATTTTCATTACGTTTAAGCTCAAGTGAAGCAGGGCGCTGAGGAAATGTAAGTTGCTCTTTGAAGGTTTTAATTTACGTATTTTGTTTTTACTCTAACTTCATTCACACTCAAAAGCTAACGATTTAATAGAGTTCTCATTATTGGACATTATCTTCTTGGTGTTGTCGCATTAGAAAGTACTGGAAAATATGATCAGAAAGGTTTATAACTGATTTTTTGTTATCAAAAATTGTCTATTATATTGCTGCTTGAATAATTTATCAAATTTTGCATTTTGACGTTTACATGAGGTGACAAAATTTATTTCAATACATTTAAATGTTAATAAATCAATTTCATCCCAATCTCTCTATTTAATATAGATGACATTTCTAAATGTAATTATAAAAGGTCTCTAACGGTTTTATCCTGTATGGAAAGTGCTTCAGTAGCATTATAATTTAACATATGTAGTTGAAATTAAAATGATATTAAACGTACTGGACTTTGTTTTCATTGTAACGTAACACTTACAATTATTAACAAAACTATTTCTTTGTTAGATTTGACTAGATTTTTAATTGGTATGTCAAGTTTCTATTTGTGAATGCTTTCATCAATTTCAAATTAAAGTTTTTTAAATTACCACAGCGCTATAATTTAACATATTTAGTTGAAATTAAAATTAAAAATTATATTACTCGTACTACATTGTGTTTTCAGTAGTAATATCACAAGAGAGTGAGAACAAATTGAAAATAATTTGACAGATTTTCAAAACCTGTTGTCAGGCAATAGATACGCGAGCCGGAAGGGCTCGAGTGACTATTGCCGAACGGCAACAGGTTTGCAAAAAAACCTAAATAATTATTTTCAAATTTATCGAACTCTCGTGTGGTATTCGTTAGATTATTTTTGACGTTACAATAAGAAACACGTTTTCAATATTATATTTTTATTTTAACAAATTAGGGTTTCTGAACTCACTATAAACAAATTAAAATATCAAAATTAAGATGCATTAAAGTTTTGAACATGAAAAATACAATTACAAATGCTGTGTTCCTGAGTGGAAGATTTTGCAACACTGTTTTGTTCCGTTTCCTCAGTTTCTCTTAGATTATTTATTAAATTTGAATGATGTTCATTGTCTAACTGTAGGTAAGGTTTCAATGAATTAGATGAGCTGTGACCTGTAATTTTTATAATTTCCTGCTCATTGATACCTGCTTTTGCAAAACGAGACACTGCTGTTGATCGTGCGGAATGGTTCGTTATTTTAATTTTATTGATATTGAGCCCTATCATCTCTGCAGATTATTTCACTCATTTCGACATTATGTTTACCCCAATCACCATATATTTGTACTATCATGAAGGATATGTTTTATCCCAAGCAATGTTCACTGTTAGAAAAAGCCTGTCAATATTAATATTTGCGTTCCGCTTACTTAACAATTTCTTAAGCAATCGAACAGGACAAATATTAGGGTCTCTGGTATTTGGTATTAACTATCTACTGTTAGCACATCTTCGTGTTCCATCTAGCGCTGTTTTGGAGAATATCGGGTTATACTCCATTCTTTCAGTGGCCAAACCGGCATTGTTCGTCTCGTCTTTAAAATAATGCCTAAACATTGACCACCTTCTCCACCGCGCCATGCTAGTTCATATGAGGCAATAAGGTGGAACTTTTGCAAGCCAGACGGTGTGTTCTCGTCGTAGCATTTGATCGTTTCCAAGATTTCATGTTTACTTAAAATTTCAGAACTATGTTTTCTTTTTTCAGGCTTTTTATGTAGTAACTTACGCTTTGTGTTTTTAGCATCTCTCGCGGATTTAAATTCTATATCTTTAAAAGGGTCCAATTTTCTGTTAAATTTGTCGTAATACATATATTGCTTTAGTTTGGCAGCTTTGTTCCACATCGTTTTAATAACGGCTTCTTTATAGTCTTCTCCATTTTGCTTTTTCATTTAAATCCATAGTCCTTTAAAAGGTCGGTTAGTTTTGTTGTTGGTGTATTATCTTCCGATTTGTAGCCCCTTTGCTCGCAAATGATTGAAATTGCTTCTAAATCGACATGTTGCTTCTCATAGTATTCTTACATGTATTATCCATT
Source organism: Vesta saturnalis (assembly GCA_036346205.1). NCBI lineage: Eukaryota > Metazoa > Arthropoda > Insecta > Coleoptera > Lampyridae > Vesta > Vesta saturnalis. The sequence continues at coordinate 1,800,447 of JARFJB010002232.1, read as the reverse complement.
ATTTTATTACTGATTTCATCGACTGACGACGTATTGAAGCGTTTTTGATTCATGTTTACAAATTTTTAGTTAAATTGATGACGGAAGTCAAATAAAAAAAAATCGTTGTCATTTAATAAAAACAAAATACTTAAAATTATTCTCGCGGCAATAATCTCCAGTATATTATTCTTACTATAATAATCGTACTACTGAAATTGAAAGTTTCTATTGTTTCTTAGAAAAATCAAAAATAATCACTGGAAAGTATCAATTTCAAATTAAAGTTTTTCACAACTTTACACCTAGCCCATTAGGCCGTTTAATTTTTTTATGTAAAAGTGCTTGGGATTGCATAATTAAAATATAATGGTAAAAATATGTCCTTTATTTAAAAGTTTGTATTTTTTAGGTTTGTTTTTAGGAGGCCAAGTAATAATTCAGAAATCCAAAGTGGCTGCATGTGTCCAATGTGTCACCCCGGTTTCCCTACCACACAACCACCGCCGCTTTGGCCTTCAGATACTGCGTGCAATAGCCCAGGAAATATCGAGTGGGATGTAATCGGGAAGCGCGAGTAAAACTGGTTTGGTCCTCTGTAGACGTTTGCAATCGTTTTATGGCTCGTTACAAATTCCATAGATTTATTTAGTTCCCGTCAGAATTTTGTAGTGAAAGTAGTGTGAAAAACAAAGACAAACGTCGTACGGAAAAAAAACAGAAGCGCCTAAATGCCTTATGGCAGGAAATCATGTCAGATGAAGAAGAGTGTGATCCATTTCAAAATGATGCGTCTTCTGACGAATATCAGCTAATTTCCTGTGAAGAATTAGATGACCGATGTAAGTTTACCCCTTACAAAAAATTCGTCAAACGAACAAAATACAAGTTGATCCCTGTACGTCTCGTGGGGGTATCACCACACAAGTTGATGTCTGTACATCTCTTGGGGCCATGACTACACTAGTTGATCCCTAACATCTCTTGGTGGCACGACCTTACAAATTGATACAATAATCGACACCATATAAAGTGTTGTACCATCATTTCCGCCAATCGATTCCGATGAAGGAGAAAATGATATATAAGAAAGGGGCCAAAACAAGGATATAAATTGGGTACCTGCGACTGCAACTGCAAATGTATGATAACTATGAGAAAACGCCGTGCAAGTTTTATATCATGTTTGTTACTAATGACATTATTGAACTTATTGTAAGTACATCTTTTATTTTTGTTTTATTAGTAGTATATTATATAATATTTCGTAGGTAAGGGAAGCTAATCTGTATACTACCCAGGGTCAACAAAAAAATGATCATCCAAAAGCACGTGTACACACATAGAAGCCAACAAATTTATAATAACTTCTTGTCAGAACTTATTTTTAGAAATATGCTTCAACTTCTAAAAATGCTACATTTCAGCAACAATGAGGTCATAACCGAAGATAGGTTACAAAAACTGAAGCCATTAGTAATCAAAATACGTCAAAACTTCCGAATCACTGTCCCTTTTCGGGGAGCATTGTCCTTTTTACAGTACATTAGCAACAAGAGGCACAAGTTGTACAACGGTTTTAAAGTTTATTGTGGCAAATCAAGATCGAAAATGTTAGTGCACCACCAAAACCGTGAAAATTAGCTTTAGAAATACTGATTGGAACAGCCCTGCTAAATGCTTTTGTAGTTTATCAAGAAGTTACCAAAAATAAAGTAAAGACAACAACTTTTAGAGAAGAGATAGTTGAAAGCTTACTCAAACTGAATTCCTAACAATGTCAATCTAATATTTCGTAGGAACGCAGCATAGAATAACATCGCCTTGGAGATGTAGGTCTCACTAAGAGACGTCGATGTGTAGTTTTTTATACTTTAGTTCGCGGGGCATTCCTTTAGCATTCCTGTAAGGATCGACCTTATGGATCTATTGCTTCGGCGTGGTGTTAGACTTCACCCCTATGGAACCGGGCTTCTAAACTTAAGAATGGTGTCTATAGGGTTTGTCTGGATGTTTCCCAACTCTGTACCAGAAGGTACAAGAGTTGTTATTCGGTGCCCACTAGGGCCTTACACTTAAGTAGTACTTGTTCCGCTGTTCCTTCTTCCATGTCACACCACCTACACGATCTACTGCCACAGTAGACTTTGATTTTGTAAAGGTGATACCTTAATTGACAGTGTCCTGTCACAATCCCCACTATTTTCCTTGCTGAGATACCGAAGCCTTTCTGTGAGTTTTTAGAGGGCCGTATCGACAACTTGTTGAGATTGCGAGTGTCTGGCATTTTGCTCCAGCTTTCGTTTTGCGTGAGTTCAGCCAGTGGGCTACCTCCATTCGGACCTGTCCATATGATATCCCGTGGAGGGGTTCTTGTCCAAACGGTTGGTCTCAGCGTCCAGTTTGGCTAACTCGTCCGCACGTTCATTTCCTTCTACTCCAGAATGGCTAAGAACCCTTTCCAGAACTGTCCTGTTGGTGCAGCCAAGTCTTAGTAGAAGTTGTTTTCATTTCAAAACCATATTAGACGTGGCTCTCTAGGCTTCAAGTACTAGAATAGCAGCTTTTCACTGTCTGTGAAAATGCGTATGGTCTTACTGCTACATTCCTAATTTAGGTTTACACGGAAGCACTCTGATAAGGCACATACCTCAGCCTGGAAGACTGTGCTTTGCCAGGCTAATGTTGATGGATTTCGACGCATTGACTTTAATCCCAGCTCATGTGCCTTTTGTTGTTTTGGAGTCATATATATGGCATATTTGTTCTCCAGGTTTAGGTCTCTGCAGTTATTGCTCCAATTTTCCCTGTGTCAGATTCTTGTTTTAAGTGGTCGCTTAAAACAATACTTGGGCACCATATAGCCGGATGGCATTAGTAGGCTATACCTCACTATTGTGGAGTTTACTCTGGAGTGACCTCGTTTGGAGTTTGTCCACCCGTCTGTCTTCTCCAGCCTGTATGAGCTCAGCCTGGCCTGTCCCAAAATGAACGAGTTCAGTGTTGGGAGATTCAGTAGAGCATTTAAGGCACCCGTGGGCACAGTCAACGTTGCAAGAGTTACCCTGATGCAAGCCAGCCTCTGCACACCTCCTAGCCTGTTGTTTGTTGTGATCTGGTTGGATTTTGGCCACCAGACTATTTCTGCATAGCTTATCATTGGCCTGATGACTGCTTTACACAGCAATGCTGCCTTCGAGTTTTTGCTCCATGTGGGCATTCCAAGTAAGAGTACGGTCCAAAGTGACCCTTCGATACTTGGCCTTATTTGCCCACACAAGCTTGTGTCCAAATAACATTGAAGGTCGTTCCATTAGTATACTGCTTGTCGGGTAAAGGGAACGATTTTTGTCTTCCCTGGATTGATTCTTAGGAACCCCTCCAGGCACCACTCTTCCACCTTATTTAGAGCTTTTTGTGTGAGCTGGACAGTAGTAGCGGCGAACTTCCCTTGATGAACTATGACAATGCAATACGTATAGCGTTGGCCATATACACCTTCGCTGTTGAAGCTAATCAGCAGTCTATTTGCCACCAGGTTCCATAGGAGTGGGGAGAGAACCCCCCCCCCTCCCACTGCGCACAACTTTTGGTGGCTGTAACCTCGACTGATTCGCCGAACAGGGAACAGGGAAGTTTGTATCTTCCTTCTGTGCAGCATGTTCGATATCCAGCGACAGATGGTCTTATTAACTCCTGCTTCGTCTACCGCTCGAATCACCGAGTTATAGGAAGTGTTGTTAAAGGCTCCCTCAATCTCTAGAAAAGCCGTGAGAGCAATTTCCTTGTATTCCAGGCTTTCTTCAATTTTACTGACTAGCTTATGTAGTGCAGTTTCAGTTGATTTGCCTGGTATATATGCAAACTGGTTTTTGTGAAGGATGGACTTTTCCTTCATATTCTTTTTGATTTATTTGTCTAGGACTTTCTCCAATGCTTTAAGCAGAAAAGAGTTAAGAGATATTGGGCGATACGAATTGTCATTATCATTAGCGTTATCTGTATCGTTTTCGTTGTTGTTATCATTGCCGTTGCCGTTGTCGTAGTCGCTATTGCTATCGCTTTCGCTTATGGTTACCGTTATCTTTATCGTTAGCGTCATCGTTATCGTAATTACTCTAATTTCTTTCCCTAGCGGTCCATAGAAATGTTATACATGTACTGGTACATAATAAAAGACATCAATTACGATTTTGCGGAAATTCATTTCAATGTTTTTAATTTTCTTTTTGACGCCAAACTTGTTGTGCGGTCTGCAATTACATTATTTTTTAGTTTTTCATAGTTAGATAAAACAATATTACGTGCATTGCAAACAAACTGCGTCAGCATGTTTCATAGATATTGTATCGATTCATTAATTGATAGAAACTGTAGTAAATAGCTGGTAAACCTATTCCTATTATTAATCAATCACATTTCTTAAACTTAGTAAAATGTCCATGTATTTTTTTCTAAATAAATATGTAACTGCAATTTCAGTAAATACAACAATTAATTAGACTTTTATTGCAATGCTTTAAATTTTCACTATGATATTAAACTTTTTTGACGCCCACAATTGATTTATAGAGGTTTTTTTAATTTTTTTATAATTATACAATGCAATATATTGTAACATTAAATAAAGTAGTACCGTTGACTGAACGAATGGTACAGTCAACGGTAGTATGACAGGAATTTCAAAAATCAGGTACTGGCATTTGCGAATCATACTCCGACATTATTAGAATTTGTTGGTGCAGCCTAAAACTCCACGATTTCTATACGTTACTGCATGAATTTCATTACAATTCTAGGCCTACTGACGTCACGTCTACCACTCCTATATTCCCGCTTGGTATAGATTAAGCCGTGGCTGAACAGTTTGAGCTAAATCAGTAAAATTTTCTAGTATCCCAATTTTGCTGCATAAATTATAACTTGTCTTGTTGCTCCGGGTTGGAATTATATTTAACACTGAGAAATTAGAATGCTTGAGATATCGATGTATAGCACATTGCAGACAGACGAATGGATAGGAATCCTAGTTTCGATAAGTATTTTAAGTGAAAGCTTGTCACTAAATAAAGCTGCTAATATTTTTTTGTTTTGTTACAAACAACTTATTTTGCATTACTTATTTTTCCATGTTTATAACTACAATGCACAATTATCACAACCGCGATCATCTATTGCTGAATAGTTTAGATAAAGCGCATACATCCTTATTATGTCAAAATTCCCCTTGGAAGTGTGGTAATACGCGTAGTCCATCTATCCCCTTACAAATGTGATGTGTAAAGGTCTTATATAAAATTTTTCTGTTGCGTTAGGTTGTCTAATTAAGATAAGTAAATTTGTTAGTGGTAATAAACTTATTTTTCTTTTGGATTTTATGTATGTCGTACTATAAAAGGGTACAAGTTTGTATCAATTTATTTACGACATTACATTTTCTGCCAATAAAGTATCCATTTAATATTTTAGTCAATAAATATTATGTTAAATGAATTTGAGACAAAGTATTATTTTGTATTTCTGAAGTACGTAGATATGCAATAAAACTACTTTAGATTCATAACACAGAAATTCAACTGTGCTTTACGAGTACAAATAGCCAAATGCATGTAGCAATTTGCAAGTCAGACTGTAAAACTACAATTCTTGGCTTCAGTAAAACTCGAATTATGATTCTTTTCTCAACTTCTGATTTCATCACAGTAAAAAATATAATCGGAATAAATATGACCCACCTTTAACATATAATTCAGCAAATAGAAAGTGAGTATAAAATAGAAAACAAGTAAAAAAGTGGGGAAATTAGGGACACATGCTCCCTTCTATTCAAGAAGTTTCTTTGTTGGAGAAAATAGAAACGGAAATTTCAATCTAAGTAATTGTGGAAACTTTCTGTAAACCTGCTTGTCGACAAACTTCGAATATCACACGAAATGCTTTATATTGTTCTTTATATGTCCACACTGATGCCAATCTTGCATACTCAAACGCAATTTGCAGATTAAACATTTCAGAACCACCAGAAAAGTTTTCTGACGACTATCATATTTTCTCTAATAGAATGGCAGTTTCATTATTGTTTCTAAATTATTTATGAGAATATATACTTTTTTGAAGAAAACAAGACTTCTGTCTTTGTACCCATCTATCGCTGAAAATGTCACGTGCAGACAGTTCGACGTGCTCTGATATGGTTTACGTTGCCCTTATAATACAAATACTAAAAAACAAGTTAATTTGATCCAGTTCTGTTCAAAGAAGAAAATGCAATTGCTTTTAAATGGACAACGTAAAATCTGAAAAAAGTACTTACAAAAACTTTGTAATTTTTTCTCCTAATCTCTATATTTCGCATTTTATTCAACTAACACCTTATTTATTTTACGAAAGCAGGCAGTTCATGAAAGCATTCTACTTAGGGCTTTAAGGTTTGCCTTTTCCTGAACCGAGTTCATTCAATTTTCCTATTTAATCTACAAGATTTGCTTAACTTTTTAGAAAATATTTGAATATGTGGTTTAACTTTTCTCGTGCATGAAAATAAAATTTTAGATTAAATACTTATTTTCTTAACTTTAGTTTCATCGTACATCTACGATTGTGAAAATTTTCGATGCCTTCACATGCTTTAGGATACACATTTCAAACGTTTCCAATATACGATGCACATACTCTACTTAATCTTAAGATTCCCTCAGTTAACTGCAACTTTTAGCTATTTAAGTTGAGCTTTTCTCACCAGCTCTTTTTATCTACTGCCTACTTTTCTAGAGTCTTCCATAATCCCAACATTTCATATCGCACGTGATGCAGAGCCACCTGAGTAACCATACGCAATTTCTTCAATTGTTGTATTAATTTGACATCGTATTTAAAATTATCTTTTATAATTCTTTACCTTTTAGTTTTATCATCATACGAGCTATCTGTGCTGCTCCCCGGTTAGAGTTAATCTGAATCTTGCTCACGATCTGAGCTATCAGATCTGTGAGTTGTAGCTGAATATATCCGCATCACAGACGTTCACATAGTAAATTATAGCACTCTATGCTGCCTTTTGCACACAGCATGCCCACACATATCATTTTACTAGTACACGAGCTAGCTATCTGTGCTGCTCCACTACTAAGAATCAAAATCAATCTTGCTCATTATCTGAGCAATCACATGTGTGAGATGTAGCTGAAGACATCCGCACCAGGGTCACTCACATAGTAAATTATAGCACTCCATGTCGCATTTTGCACACATAATGCCCAGACACGTCCTTTCTTACACCACACACTCATACAACGACATAGCTTCAGATAACGCAAGAGACCCAAAAAACAGGTTTATAGCAGGCGTTAGTCGTGTTCACTATGAAGCAGAATGGTTCTAGATGGCGCTACGGGTTCCCATAAACTTATGTTACTTATTCCCTAATTACACTCTCTAAATCACAAGACTTACTGATCAAATACGATTTACCTATTGTTTACACATGCACCTTTTTCTCATTTCAAAATATTTTAGTGCATTTCAATTTAATTGAGAATCATTTAGAATTAGCAAATTTAGTATTAAGTAAACTAGTAATAGTGCAAGGAGTAGGGTAAGTGAACATAAATTTCACATCAAGCATAAAATATTTAGTTTATTTCTAGCTTTCAGAAAAGTATCGTCATGTAAAAGTTAATAACCAAAATTTACCCTCGACACTAATGCGTCGTAAATTTTGCGATGCTTACTACTTAGGTATCAGTTTGCGTGGAAAGTATCTTCCTATTATTCGTAACCTAGTGCATGGTGAGTCTTCACGCACATATAGTTGAAATTATGAAAGAATTCCGATATCGGATTTATTCAAGCACTACGGTCGAACATGCAACTTTGTCGTTTTTACACACGTTATATGACGAATGACGAAGACTGAATGAAATTTGTTGTGTATAACCCCGCGGGTGGTGAACTAAAACCTACAATGGCAAATATGGCGATATAAACAATTAAGTTCCTAAAAGTAAAACAATTAAAACACAATTTCTAATGAGCCTGAATAGCTACATAAAATATTAATGTACAATTTATATAAAATCGTTTTACTTTGTACTTGCTTACGGTTTTATTCCTTAGTTCCTTAATACCATAGGTGGAAGGCATGCCGCCCGGTGAAATACCACCACTTTTACCATGGGCTCCTTAATATTGGTGCTCCAATTTTCTGAGTTCGGTAAGGGCTGCCGGTCACTTTCTCCTTTATTCCTTATGTACTCGCCAACTCGCAGCAGCCAAGCGTGGCGTTTTACCGGCTGAACCCTTAAAATGACGAGTTCTGAAACAGATGCTATACCCCGGGTGAGTAGGGTGAGACGCTCACATTCTCACATCGATTCGTCGATCCGTCCCAAGGTTACTGGGGGGAATAAAAATTCGTCAATGCTAAAATCAAGACTAAGAAGTGCAAGATCTGCCAAGAATAAAATTCTGCCCCGTTCGGGTGCCCGGGAGGGCAGGTCTCAAGCTAAAGTACCAACATTCGGATTCATTACTACAACATACGTGGTATCAGGTCGAATCTTAACGCTGTTCACCAACACATTGAACAAGTGCAACTGGACATTCTGTTTTTATCAAAAACACAAGTCTCCCCTGGAAGCACTGATTCGTCTGACCTGCAATTTATCAGATACAACCTCCACTCTAACTTTCACCTTAAAGGCGGAGTATATGCGTACACCAAGGACAACGTACGTTGTAAGAGGATGCCCACTTTGCAAAACAACAAATTTGACGTGATTTGGTTCAAACATTCTAGGCCCCAATTTGTGAAGTTCTACTGTTGTTTGTATAGGTCTCTCAATAATAATAACAGTTTCAATTTCATCTACCACTAATCCCGCAGGTCATGGTGCAGAATCATTTGCTGTATCCTGTGTACTCGCACAAATCATTTCCGAACCAACCAGAATCCCTGACAACCCGAACCATACTCTACATCTCCTGGAATTATTCCTAACCCACTTGTCTATAAAACAAGTTTTTTCCCCACTTGGTCAATCAGACCACTTCCTAATCGAAATAAGTTCCCCTGTACCCAATCCCACTGTTACTCGAAAAACCGATAGAACTATGTGGTGTTTTAAATCAGCTAAGTGGAGCTAACGGCGAGATTTTTTGCAACCTTTCCCTGGCGTGAGTATTGCTTTAAACGGTCTTCCTCTTCAAACATTGCACTTTCTATAACTGAAGTTATCGTGATGGGTATGGAGTTATACATTCTCAAAAAACATAATCGTGTAGGTCATGCCTGTTCCGAACCCTGGTTTAACAGGGCTTGTACTGATGCATTATCTCAAAAGCATAAACTCTATACCAAATGGAAATCAAATAAATCTGTCGAAAATTGCGCCTACTATATTGCCGCAAGTAATAGTTGCAAAAGCATCATCATCAAGGCCAAAAAAGAGCTATAAGGCTTATAAATGACCCGTCTCTGACTTCTGACCTTCAGCCTCTTGAGCATAGAAGAATAGTTTCGGTTCTTTCCTTGTTGTGTCGCTATTACCATGGCAAGTGTGCCTTCGAAATACACTCCTTAGTACCTTCGCAGGCCACCTTCGCTAGGAACACCCGGTTTGCCCATTCACATCATAATTATGCACTCAATATTTCATCTTGTCATACTAAACGGGCGCAATCTACATTTTTCCGCACGGCGACCGGTGTTCCTGAACACTTTAGCACATTAGGCAAAACAGCCCGTTCGGGAATACTATAAGCAAAAAAAATTCGGAACCTTTTACAAGCCGCTTAAATTTTAAATTATATTTTTTTCAAATTGACAATTATTATTTTCAGTTATTTGTTGTAACTTTTAACTATAATTGTACACAAAAAATTCCAGTTAAGAAAATTGAAATTAGAAGGTTTTTGGTTCCGAAAAGCGTTTTAAATTTCAATTTTACACACAAAAACGTACTTTACAAAATTTATAACCTGAAATTTTACAGTTTTTTGTCTTTCAAAAAAACTTTTTAACGATAATCGTACACAAAACAATTAGCAGATTCCCTAATAACTGTCATTATAATTCCAATCACTGTCTTCTGTATCACTCCCACCGACAGAAATTATCAACGGTTCTACTATTACATTCACGTGACCACCCATTCAAAATAAGTTTTTGAACATGAAAAGTCTCCTCCCATATTTTTAGTACATTATCATCAGGATATCCACTTCTACCAATGTTTTTATCATAAATGATTTGCAAATTCTCCAAATGTTTTCAATGGCATTGAATTGACATTGGTATAGAGGTAATCTGAGAATAGAATGACCATGTTCTTGAATAATGTTATCAACTACGTAGCATTTTTCACCTTTATGTTGCTTGGCAAGATTCAACAGATCTACCTTCAGGTCACTTTCACAAAAGGAATATTTTTTTGCCAGTTTTTTAAATCAACTTTTCTCCAACTAGAAGATGGCATCCGTTACACAAGGCGGGAATGATATGATGCATTTATCCATCACGATTATAGATGGTTCGTTTAACTTTGGTAATAGCTGCTCCTTTAACTACTTCTCGAAGACTATTGCTTGCATCCATACATGATAATTGGCTGACTGATTTTGCAGCGATATTAAACTTGCATCCTCAATGAAACCATTTGAATTACCGGAAATGTAGGATGATATATATACCTTCCGAGTGGAAGAACATTGTGTATTTTTCACAGACTTTGGAGTATGATCTTGCCAAGACCGTTTAACTGACCCTTTACTAAATATCCAAGCTTCATATAGAAACACGACGGAAAGAGGTCATTCTTTTTGCATATTTTGGACATATTTTTTTAAAAATTCTACTACATACCACATCTCGCTTTTCGCAAAGTGTTCTGCGGTTGCAGTCGTTTTTATATTTAAACCCGATGCTATGTACAATATTTCTTATAGTTGTACATGATGCTTCCAATAATCCTCTATTATGCAATATATTTTTAACCGCTTGTATTGTAACATGCCTTTCTAGCATACATGTCGTATACAATATCTCTAATTGTATGTTTCAATCTTTCGGGCATGTCTTCACTTTTGGATTTTTAACGGGATCTCTTAATTGTTGTTGGCAGTGGATTGCCCGTCCGTTTGCTCAAAACAATCTTTCTAATTGTTTTATCACAAACTTTTAAAGCATTGGATGTTCTTTGGAACACTGCCTCAAGATTACCCAACATGCCAAAGTTATCTCTTTCTCAGCAGAAGTATTCGTAAACATTAAAAATTGACTCCCGACAACGTTCGTTTAAAAACTTTCCGGACATTTTAAATTTTATTCAAGGACAAAAATGACCTAAACGAATTATAACTGATACATAATTCAAGCAAATTTATTTTCCTCCTTTAATTTATATTATTCCTAATTACTAACTGTATTAATTCAAAGAAAGACATTGCAAATCAGATAATTTTAATTTTCCTAGAAATTTGATTGCTTTTTAATTGCAGAGGTACGTTTACGAACTTGAAAGTTTATATCGTCATAATGAAAGTATTTATGTATATTTTAAAATTAAATTTCAGTTTTTTAATTTTGTGAAGTGAAGTTCGTCTTTTTTTGTGTAAAATTTAAATTTAAAACACTGCGAAACCAAAAAAACCTTAGAATTTCAATTTTTTTGAGTACAATTACAGCTAAAAGTTACAAAAATAATTGAAAATAATAATTGTCAATTTGTAAAAAATATTATAATTGAAAATTTACGCGGCTTGTTGAAGGTTCAGATTAAGGAATAAACCGTAAGCAATTAGATAGGAAAACGATTTTATACAAATTGTATATTAATATTTTATGTAGGTACTAGGGCTCATCAGAAATTGTTTTTTAATTGTGTAGGTACTTTTAGGAACTTAACTGTTTATATAGTCATAATGAATTTATGTATGCATTAAGTAAATGAGAATTATTCAATGATGCACATTTGCATGACGTTACTATTATTGGCACATTCTACAGAGCTTGCTGAACGGTTTGAATTCCTCGCTAATTGCTTGCCATTCGATGAGAAACAAACTAGACAAGAAAGGGCAATGATGATGCATTTGCGCCCATTGGTGAGATATGGGACAGATTTATCGGAATCTGTAAAATGTTACATACACCCTCATCACATGTTACAACTGACGAAAAACTCTTAGCTTTTAGGGGTAGATTCCCATTCAGGATGTTTATACCTAATTATCCTGCAAGGTACGGAATTAAAATAGTGATGGTGTGCGACAAATCATCAAATTATACGATTGATGTGATGCCGTACTTGGTAAGAAATGTCAAAACAAACCGTTCTTAGTTTTTTCTGTAAAAGAGCTGACGAGAACAATTTATGGAGGTAGCCGAAACGTTACGATGGATAACTGGTTCATTTCAGTTAGCCTTGCGGATGAGCTATTGGATAATCCCTATAAGTTAAGACTTTTAGGAACTTTACGCAAGAATAAAAAAGAAATTCCTGCAGAACTTTTAGGAATCAATGTTTTGCTTTGATAAAAAAAACATTACCATATGCTACAAGGAAAGGTAAAGTTGTGTTAATTCTCTTAATGCTTTACGCTACACAGACTGATAAACCAGCGATCGTTGTGCATATGTAGCGGTATGAGTTGCAATAGAAAAAAGCCGAAGATGGCCCTTATGCATATTTTATGGCATGCTCGATGAAGCTGGTATTAATTTCTATGTTGTATACTACCCTAATGAATTGAAGACAAATGTTAAATCACTTTCTCGCTGTGACTACATGATTGACATAGCACATCTACTTGACAAGACATGGATGGAGGCAGGACTTTGAATCCCAAAATTACGCAAATATCTTCGCCAGGATATCAGGTGCGTTCTAAAAATTACTCAGGAACCTGAACCTGTGCCTCTCCGAAAGAAGAAACGTAAGATCTGCTATTACTGTCGATTAAGGCGTATGGCAACCACATACCCTGTCAAATGCGGACATGAAATATGCGGTGAGCACCGCGGGAGTTATTGCACTGAGTGTACTATATAAATGTATTATTTTTCAAGGATATCACTACTTTAGGATGTAGAATACAACACTTTTATGTAATCTTATTTAAAAAAATAATTGATATCAATTTCTCGTAAACTCGTAACATTTACGACACATAGTATTTACGTGTTCTAGGGTTAATATAAACATTTATTATATGCACAGACTTGTATAATTTCGATGACAATTTTGAGTTGGGATCTGTAACCCTTTTTCTTTTTTCAACCTTGGATAAGTTGATAGTGGTACACCGGCACTATCCTCCACTTTTTTACGTCACAAGCCCGCCCCTTTCACTTTTTATATGCCCACGTATTTTCTACCCTTATTTTTATGGTTTCTTTTCGGAGGCCTTTTCAACCCTAATTTTTACACACCCACGTGTGAGACCGTATTTTCAACCCTTTTTTATCCCTAATTATTTTTTACACACCCACGTGTAGGACGTGTTTTTTCATCCCTATTTTATGACAGTTCACGTATAGAACGCGTATTTTCAACCCTTATGGTTTCTTTTCGAGGTCAACCCTAATTAGAGCCTTTTTGCACATGCTCACGTGAGGGCTGGTCTTGGTGCTGGGGCTGGACCTGGACCTGGGTCTTGGACTTGGAGTTGGTCTTAGGGTTATTTTTGATGGTCATCTAATTAAGGTCCTTTTGGCTATATTAAGAGCAGGGCCCCTGGAGGTTAGGCAAACGCACGCGCATACAATGTTGGAAATTGCATAATTAATAAGACATTATTATTAAAATTATCGATCCTATTGTTTTAAAATGGTCAAATATTATTGGATGATCTTTTACCTATACGAGAAAACGTTGTATTTCTAATAAGGAGGTTCTTGTAAGACACATGTAGGGCTTCGCAACTTGTTCTCAGGCCTTCGCCCCTAACCGGAGGTGGTGTGGGAACCTAACCTTATAAGACAAGTGTAGAGCTTAGCCCCTATCGTGGTCCCCTTGATGCAATTGTATGAGGTTCCAACTTAATCTTACAACTTAGGCCTTCGTCCCATCATACAAAATTGTATTCTAACAAGGAGGTTCTTGTAAGACAAGATTTGTAACAGGGTCTGCGCCCTGGCCCCTTTGAGTAAAAATTGATTTTAGCGCCATCTAGTGGCGTATAGACTAATGAACATTTTCTATAATAGAAGCTGATAATGCACACCTCTCTCTTGCTCTATCTTGTTTCTTCCTCCCCCTCTCTCTTTCTCACACACACACACAAACAAATCAATTAATTAATCAATCTCAAACAAATCACGCTCGATCACCAGATCAATCTCAATCAACTGAAATTATGTCTTACAGTTTGCGGAAACCAGATTACAGTCAAACTGAATACATTAAAGTCTAATTAAATATGGCGTGAAATAATAAATAATTTCTACCCTAATGCAATTATGCTTTATGTATAGGCAGATCCTCTAAACAGTCACCACCTATACATTCGGAAATTATATCTGATTTATATATAACATAGAGTTAAATTAAATGAATATGTTTTTAAGAATATCAAACTGATATAACAAAAATAAAAGGCAAAAGGTTTTAATGGTTTTATTATTATACGTGAATTAACAATACCTACAAGTTTAAAGTCCACGAATACGTAACAGCTATTTTGAGAGTTGATCTTATGACGTCATCCTATAAGAATAATAACACATTTTAAAAATCTCTATCGACATTTTTGTTAGCAATATCACGTAAAAACATATATTAAAAATAATACGCTTACCTTTAAAAGTTTTTTTCCTTCAACGTTGAACTGAAATTTTTTATACAACGTGTTCTCGCTAAAATACGATTTGTGAATGGCTGGATATAAATAGGCCATTACATACCGATCATTAACTATTTTAGAAAGTAATACACAAAAAACCTGATTACAGCTACTCGTATTTAACAATCATGTTGTACTTACAAAAATTTACATTCAAAACACTTACAAATATTTTAAAATTTGGCTAACGCAGAAATTACTTTAAATAATTGAATCTTCAGATTACATAAAACTATTGTATACTCAATTACCCACACACACACACACACACACACACACACAACACACACACACACACACACACACACACACACACACACACACAACACACACACACGACACAGCACACACACACACACATATATGTGATTCACTTTATATGGATTTTATCAGTTGGGATTAATAGCAATGTCAATTAAATATTTAAAAAATTTTCTAATCTGAAATAAGAGTGACGTAATCTAATTTTATCTGAAATTTCAAGGAGAGCATCATCATCATCGAAATTTTGAGATACAATCACCTCATCATCTTCACCTTGAACGATTATATTGTAACAACCTATAAAAGTAGCTAATAACCCCTGACAGCTTTTATCAGACACTATTATTATTTTATTATTATTACATGCACATGAGGTTAGCCCTAAATTAACTGGTTTCAACACGCTCTGGAAATGCTGCACACGCTTCAAATCTTTCAGTTCGTTCGCAGAAGTTGTACCGTATTAATTTCCTTCAATTTTTATCTGCATTCTGTTTCGAGACTGTAGTACGTTTTCTAATACATAAATAGAATCTTCAATACTGTGATACGTGTAGCAGCAAAACACATTAGCTAGTTAGTTTCACTTCTATATTATTTTACTTGCAAGCCTGACCTTATCATAAATACATCTGTCAAAAGTTAATTAAACATAACTACGGACTGGGCATAGTAAGCAGCGTTTCCAATTATAGCTTTTAGTCAACACAATATAGCCTACAATTACATATAATCGACTAGCACTGCTTTAGCACGAGGATCAAACGAAAACACGCACGTACGCACGCACGCACATACGCACGCACGCACGTACGCGCGCACGTACGCACGCACGTACGAACGCATGTACGCACGCACGCTCGCACGTACGCATGCACGTACGCTCGCACGCACGCAGCGCACGCGCACGTACGCACGCACGCTCGCACGCACGACGCAGCGCTCGCACGCTCGTACCACACGCACGCACGCATGCACGCACGCACTGCACGCACACACCACGTACACACACACACGCCGCGCGCACACACACGCACACACACACACACACACACACACACACACACACACACACACACGAGCGCGAAAACACGCAAACACAAAACACACTAACACGAAAACACGCTAACTCGAAAACACGCTAACACAAGAATACACAAACGAAAAACGCTATCACGAAAACACGCTAACACGAAAATACACAAACGCGAAGACATACAAATGCGAAAACACGTAAAACAAAACACACAAATACGAAAACACACAAACGAAAACACGCTAACACAAAAACACGCAAAACGAAAACACGCTAAAGCGAAAACTCGTAAACCTTCAAACATTAATCAAGACGTTGGAGCACCGTTAGGATAAAAAACAAGTTTATTAACAAAATTGAACGAAAGCTTAACGTTTGAAAATATATTATTATTATTATTATAAACAACAATACATCATTATTATTTAATAACGTGCTTTATCGGCTTTCTTCTTCTTCTTGAACCGTGATTCGTCCTCATCATCATCATGATCTTGAGATTCGCCCTTCTCCCCTACCTCATCGCTCTTCTTTCTCTTCTGTGAACCATCTCCTTCACCTTGGATGTGAGATACATTCAGCTCAACCATGTCATCACTTCATCATTATCTTGAACGGTTATGTTGTAATAGATTATTAACAAGTCAGTAAAATCTTTAATGTCCGCTGATGTTGGTTCATAAACAGGAAAATACATTATAATAATGCTCACTCTATGACACTTTAAAGAGCGAAACACACGAGAAACAGTATGCGCTCGTCAATGTTCGGTAGAATCGGTTATCTTGGCGGGATGTCTAAAGTATTGACCTAACACACTCTAATATCGCCCTAGGGACATATTTATAAATCTAAATGCCCTTTTATGGTTGAGGTATTTTCTCCTAAGACGGCGCCAGAAAGACGAGCGATGAGGTAGGGAAGGGCGAATCTCAAAATCATGATGATGATGACGACGAATCACGGTTCAAGAAGAAGAAAATCCGATAAAGCATGTCATTAAATAATAATGATGTATTGTGTTTATAATAATAATAATATATTTTCAAACGTTTAGCTTTCCTTCAATTTTGTTAATAAACTTGATTTTTCCTAACGGTGCTCCACCTATCAGTGTGTGTGTGTGTGTGTGTGTGTGTGTGTGTGTGTGTGTGTGTGTGTGTGTGTGTGTGTGTGTGTGTTGTGTGTGTGTTGTGGTGTGGTGTGTGTGTGTGTGCGCGTGTGCGTTTGTGTGTGTGTGTGTGGTGTGCGTGCGAGCGTGCGTACGTGCGTGCGTGCGTCCGAGCGAGCGTGCGTACGTGCGTGTGCATGCGTGGTGTGTATGCGTACGAGCGTGCGTACGTGCGTGCGGCGTGCGAACGTGCGTACGTGCGAGCGTGTGTGTGCGTGCGTACGTGCGTGCGTTCGTGCGTGCGTACGTGCGAGCGTGCTACGTCCGTACGTACGTGCCAGCGTGCGTACTGCGTGCGTGCGTACGTGCGTGCGTTCGTGCGCGCGCGTGTTTTCGTTTGATCCTCGTGCTAAAGCAGTGCTAGTCGATTGTATGTAATTGTAGGCTATATTGTGTTGACTAAAAGCTATAATTGGAAACGCTGCTTGCTATGCCCAGTCCCTGGAGTTATGTTTAATTAGCTTTTGTTATTAAATAATAATGATGTATTGTTGTTTATAATAATAATAATAATATATTTCAAACGTTAAGCTTTCCTTCAATTTTGTTAATAAACTTGTTTTATCCTAACGGTGCTCCAACGTCTTGATTAATGTTTGAAGGTTTACGAGTTTTCGCTTTAGCGTGTTTTCGTTTTGCGTGTTTTTTGTGTTGGCGTGTTTTCGTTTGTGTGTTTTCGTATTTGCGTGTTTTCGTTTTACGTGTTTTCGCATTTGTATGTCTTCGCGTTTGTGTATTTTCGTGTTAACGTGTTTTCGTGATAGCGTTTTCGTTTGTGTATTCTTGTGTTAGCGTGTTTTCGAGTTAGCGTGTTTTCGTGTTAGTGTGTTTTGTGTTTGCGTGTTTCGCGCTCTCGTGTGTGTGTGTGTGTGTGTGTGTGTGTGTGTGTGTGTGTGTGTGTGTGTGTGTGTGTGTGTGTGGTGTCGCGTGTGTGTGGCGCGCGTCGTGTGTGTGTGTGTGTGGTGTGTGCGTGCATGCGTGCCTGCGTGCATGCGTGCGTGCGTGTGTGGCGTTCGTGCGTGCGTACGTGCCAGCGTGCGTACGTGCGTGCGTGCGTACGTGCGTGCGTGCGTGCGCGCGCGCGTGTTTTCGTTTGATCCTCGTGCTAAAGCAGTGCTAGTCGATTGTATGTAATTGTAGGCTATATTGTGTTGACTAAAAGCTATAATTGGAAACGCTGCTTGCTATGCCCAGTCCCTGGAGTTATGTTTAATTAGCTTTTGACAGATGTATTTATGATAAGGTCAGGCTTGCGTGTACAATAATATAGAGGTGAAACTAACTAGCTAATGTGTTTTGCTGCTACACGTATCACAGTATTGAAGATTCTGTTTATGTATTACAAAATGTACTACAGTCTCGAAACAGAATGCAGATAAAAATTGAAGGAAATGAATACGGTACAACTTCTGCGAACGAACTGAAAGATTTGAAGCGTGTGCAGCATTTCCAGAGGCGTGTTAAAACCAGTTAATTTAGGGCTAACCTTCATTAAGATTTAACGTAACGCAGAAGTAAAGTTAATAAAATTAATAACCGATCAGCTGGCCTATTAGCGCGTCTTCTATTGTGGTTACGTGCAAATATTCAGCTGTGGAATACTGGCATATAGGTATTTAGACCCCGATACTATCGATTAAATATAAACTGGCGCCCATATGATTTCTGACTTATCCTTATTGTATCTTATGTATTACGAACTATCCTAATCGCAAAATTAATAACACACCCACGCCCTTTATTCCACTAACCTATCGACCCCTTCCGTATCTGTTACTTCCTATTCTATTGCCATTTTCGCCCGTAACATTTTCAGATACGTTACAAAAGTGCTCACTAAAAATGACTGCTTTATTATATTAAAATATTGGTTTACCAAGCATGTAAATACACAATCAACCTGTATGATTAAGAACGTTCAACCAAACAAAACCATTTTGACACAACTGGATATAAAATGAAATTACTAGCACAATAACTACTTTTATTTTGGAGGTTGTTCAAAATGGCTCATTCCAACACACATTTGAGCGGCCTTCAACCGAATAAGTAGTATTTTGTATTATATTAACTTTGATATGTTGGAAAACGTTTACAATTCGTTCTTCGCATTATATCTGGTTGGAGATGCTTGTATAGCAAAGCTTTAAGTAAACCCCCAAAAAAATCCACTAGTGCAAGATCCTTCCCTAACAATGTAGCTGTTTGGGTACTGATTATTGATTATTTAGTAGGATTAATGTACACTGGAACTTACCCAATAATAGAAGATGTTCTTCCAAATGAGGAGGCAGGTTTTCGTTCAAGTTGAAATTGTTGTGATGAAATTCTTGTGTTGTCAACATACATGGAATCAGGTGAACAAAAGAAGCTAAGAACTGGCGTAGTTTTTATAGATTTATCATCTACATGTGACACAGTTTGGAAAGATGGTTTATTACATGTTGTAAAAAACGATACCCCACAAACAAGTGGTAAGTAAGGCTTTACAATAGAGCATTGACAGTTTTCATTCATTAATAGAAGTAGTAAAATTTTTTTGTCCTTTGATTTTTAACCTTTTAGTGATTCGCCAAACACTTATTGTTGAAAATTTTTATATGCGGATGATTTAATATTGTCGTGTCAAAATCAAAACAACATATAAAAAAGGTTCGGGAAAAACTAAAAACAAGGAATAACATTTTGTTTGAACTTGCTGGTTCATACGGGGGTGTTAATGCAAATATTTTAAGAATAACAGCTCTAATATGTTCTGAGACAGAACACTGTTGTCAAGTTTGGTTAAATAATGCGCATGTACAGAAAATTGGTGCAAAATTAAACACCGCAATGAGAATTATCACTGCTACACTTAAATCAATTCTTACAGCATAGATACCTGTTCTGTCAAATATTCCGCAACTAAATTTAAGCCGAAAGCAAACAAGTAAAAAATTATGGGAACAATTTTCAAATCCTAGTAACAGCCAGGAAAGAATATTACGAAAGAAACGGATATGCATAAGAAGAAGTAGAAAGACTAAGAAGGGAAGGAGTGAACGTGAGAGAGGACATAATTAGAAGAGATAGAGATGTGCAAAAGCAGGAAAGATGGTCGAAGGTAAAAGAAGGAAAATACAATGTAAACTATAGGAACATTAAGGGTGAAGGGATACCGAGATATTTGATTGGGGTAGGGAGGAGGGAAATAAAGAAAATGATAGCGAGATTTAGATGTGGAAACGAAGAAAGGGGAAATAGGTACTGGGGAAGGGACGAAGAGAGAAAATGTAGGCTGTGCGGAGAAGAGATATAGTCGAGTGAGCGCATGTTGCAAGAATGCAGGGAATTAAAGGAGGAGGACTGTGGAAGAGATACTAGAAGAAGGAGGAAGGGGAGCGGAGTGGATGCAAGAAACATGGAACAGAAGAAGACAGTTAATGGGAGAAGACAAAAGAGAAAAGAAGTTAGTGTAAATGAAGTAAAGAAAGGAGAGACTGTAAAGAGTGTAAATAGAGAAGGTAAATGTAAATAGTAAACGCAAGCACTTTGCAAAATTTGATTATAAACCATACAAAATCGATTCCTGGCTTTGAATCTTCAGCTCAAATCGTTATCGAAAATGGTCTATGTTTTTTAGATAGGTATAAAGTGCATTGTGCGGTTGTGGTGAAGAAGAAACTATCGATCATATGGTCAATCACGGTGCAATAATCATGTGGTTTCTTAGAATTACACGAACTTTTATGAGCAGCTCACGGTAGGTTACGCTCTTCTAGAAATTGGTAATTTATTGTGGTTGTACTGCAATATTCATTTAGGATGACCCTCTGGGAGCTGCGTGGATAAATATTGCGAAAATTATAAATTTGAGAATTATGAATATTTAGCAGTATGAGAATGAAATTGCCATTCAGCTAAAATAGTTTATTACAGATTTATATTCTCCATCAAGCTCTGGATCTATTTCATACAGCACACTTCTTACCGCTTACACAGCTTCTGAAATATTTGATCTTCAATGTAAAAAATGACATTTGCAAGACCTCCTTAATTTAAATAAATTCCTCATTACTATTTGTTTTCCAGTTTCTATTACGAAACATTTAGGGAAAGTTGAAGAAGTAACAGCTCGAAAATCATAAACTTTTTATATTGAGTGTCTATAAAAATGATTGAAAATTAATATTTAAAAACTGCTGAAAGTCAGTTTTTTTAATACAACCCCTATCTTTTTATTATTTTATTGTGATTAAGTTTAAACATAAAGATAATTTTGGCAATCATTTCATTAAACCTTGATTATTAACGAAAAGAATACACAATATGATAATTTTATGCTACTAGCGTCATCTTTGAAGATTTCTCTACACCTTGGTTAATTGGCATATTCAGTTGGCAAAACTGTTTTCGTATTACATCAAGTCATGTGCATGTGTGCTTTTGAGGTGCTGGTTATCCTGTGTTTTACTAGAAAATTGCTAAGAAGAGATATTGTTTTGAAGATAAATTATGACAGTTTAGCTATAATAAAAATAAGTAAAAAAAACATTTTTAAAAAAACGCTTTTATTTCCAAATGTACTAAAAAGAATAAAATATTTTTTTTATCTACCCAGTAACATCAAAAATGTTTGTGACTAAAAATAAAAGTGCGAGGCGCTCTTGTAGTGCCTTGCACTTCATTGTTTGAATTTATAGGTGTTGATAGGATTTGTTATAACTTATAAGTATAAGATATCATTGTATTTTTAGTCATAAAAATTTTTGATATTACTGGGTAGATAAAAAAACTTATTTTATTCTTTTTAGTACATTTGGAAATGAAGGCGTTTTTTAAAAATGTTTTTTTTACTTATTTCTATTTTCTACTTTTTAGTCGCTTAGGTGTCAGTTCCGACAAAGAAAGAAACTCTATTTTTTAAGACCCTAGTTTTATAAACAAAAAATTCGAACTTACATGGCCAATATACACATGTATGCCGAATTTCAGCTCAACCGGAGATCGGAAAATAGTTGACTGTTTCTGACCGAATACAATACTTCGAGCCCCCCAGGCGCAGCCCCCTGATCTTGAACTCAACTTGTCATATATTTTTATACATTTTTCATGAAACCAGATTATATCAGAAAATGCATAAGAGAGAAAAGCAAAGTAATTTACAGAGCGAAGAACCATATAAAGCTAAAGAAAATCAAACAGGAAAAAATTTTATAACCGAAGAAAATGCTGATCAGAACATCCCAAACTCACATCACAACCTCTGTACCATAAATATAGAAGAAATTCCAATAGTATTTGCTGGTTCTGATGATTTTCGAAAGAATATATTAGTTGTTTTAATAAAAGCGATGATAATGGTTCTACGGGAAACGTTGTACATACAGTTAGTAATTTTGATGAAAATGAGACAATGGATAAAACTTTCAATTCATGGAAAATTTACTTGAAATTTTAAAAATTCCAAAATCACCATTAAGAACGTGTAAAAGAAATGCGATAAAACGACCTTTGTTATCACTGGAATGGTTTGGAGAGAACTAAAGTAAGAAGAAGAGGAAACAAATTCTTAAAAAATAGAGGAAAGAGCTGAAATAAAAAAGAAACAAGAAAAGAGAAAACAGAAAAACAAGAAAACAGAAGAATGACCAGGATAAACATTTCAAAACACAAAAATTTAAAATTAAACAAAAAAAAAACCAGAAAGATAACACAAATGAAAAAGTATCAGACGTTCTTGATGACAAGCAAGAAAAAAAAGTATCTTTATTAAAATCAGTTCCAGTAAAATCAGTTCCATTAAAATCCGTAATTCTAGCTAACGTTCAAAGAGCTTCGAAGAATATATTTGCAGATATTAACATCTTTGCTGATTATAATACAGGTAAGCAAAAAAGTTCGTACGGTTTTTGTATCCAGCAGAGTGCCATGATCGATAGCATATGTTTGTTATGTGTCATTCACTTTAGTACGAATTCTTCTTTTGTCGACAATTGATTAGTTCTGATTTTGAATCGTTGAAAATGGAAACGAATAAAACCTTAATTCGCGGTTATTTACTCTATGAGTACAAACTTCGCAGTGGCGGCGAGAAAAATATGTACCGCATTCGGAGATGATGTCGTAAGTCATCTAATAGCACAGAGGTGGTTCAAGAAATTTCCTTCGGGAGATTTCACCTTGATTGATGAAGCACGCTCTGGGAGGCCGAAGATCATAAACAACGAGGATCTTCTACAGGTTGAGGAGACAAATTCCAGTATAACGTGCCTAGAGCTTGCAGAAACGTTCAATGTGAGTGAAGAAACTATTCGTTTGCACCTTTATCAGTTAGGAAAGGCGTGGAAGTTAAGCAAATGCACATGAATTATCAAACGATAACAAATTAAGTCGTCTTACCGTTTGCTCGGAAAACATTTTACGCAGCAATATTGATCCATTTCTTGATCCGTTGTTAACCGTAAAAGTGGATATTTTACTCCACTTCTAAGAGTTCGTACCATTGGTTGTTGCCTACTGATTCGGTACCACACACTCCTCAGGTTTCCTTGCACCCAACAAGATTTTATTGAGTGTTTGGTGAACAGAGACCGGAATAGTCCATTACGAATTTGTGAAAAGGGGCAAACCATCACTTCGAACTTATATTGTGAACAGCTTCAGCAAGGACAAGCAGCACTCATACAAAAATAGCCTACTTTAGTCAATCGAAAGAAAGTGCTATTCTTACAGGGTAACACCAGACCGCATACCGCAAGATTGACCCGGGTTTAATACCATTAACCAACATTAACACATTCATGTGAGTATCAATAATTACTTAATCCAGTCTTAATATTAAGTTACAGTATCCAAAACCCTTAGTTATAAAGGATCACTTGAAAAGTTTCTCTTACTATCACGCGGATTTTACACACAGCATTTTCTATTAACACAACGGGTTCTGTTTATCTCAAATCTGTTTAAGAGTATTTAAATTCTTGGGAAAGTCTCACAAGAATTTTCAACTCCACACATTATCAACTTTACTTTTAACGTTTTAATGTTCTATCCCCAAAAATGGCAGCAAACAAACATCATTTTTAACTGCACTATTTACTGTTACAACATAAATTAGCACAAATTGTTATGTACCTTATTTTCTGTAAATCACACGTAACCGCTTCAGTTGAACCATTACTGAAAAATATGTCTCATGCCTTCTAAACTTGCCATTTTATAGATAATCGCGTCCATCTTGAAAACGTCACCAATTATTAACCCGGTAAGTCAAAACCAACTGCTCTTAAAGGGCGTCAGATGACTTTGTCCTGCAGAAAATATAAAACGGAACCAACGCAAATGAGGATCTGTCCATCTACGCCATCTTGAAATTTTTAAGAAAAATGTAATAACTCTGTGAAATGTTCGAATTTGATATTCAAATTTATTCAATATAGCGTTCAGAACCAAACTCAAGTATTTATGAAAGTCTCACATATGCGTGAAATCTCCTTACGAAAAATTCAATAAATTTAAACACTATTTGCCCTTGAATCATATCTAAAAGTTTCCTTTGTGAATCTCAACCTATTTATATGAATAAAGATGCATACAAATTCTTTCCACACTTTAATCTAATACTAACATATCGTTAATTCACTTACGTTACCCATTCATAGCAATTCAAACCTAAATTTCTGAAAATGCAGAAGCTACACATAGTGGAACACATTATCGTTCTAATGGGGATTTACTAAAATATTAATTCTCATTCAAATTTAATTCTTTCACAATCTTTAATACAATATCTAAATATGTTATTTCGTAATACTCAACGTTTTACTACAAATTCCAACGGCGTAACAATTACACCAAACTTACATTATACTCAAACAGAAAATGACGTCCATTCCGTATCAGAAATGTGTCGTACGCACAATACAACACTAAATATACCCAGTGCGTCAAAATATCTCACACTAGGACTGTTAATTCACATCAAGTTTATAAATCTCTCCGTAATAAGCTTCAATTAAAATCTTTAATGGAATTTAAGGATATATCACTTGAAAACGACGAAACTCGATATCGAATTAGTACAGAAAAGCAGATGTTTACGAAAGTGAGAGATGTTAAAACAAATCTTAAAATAAAATATGTTAATGGTTTTCCTAAAATTGAAAAAAAAGCTAAATAACTCTAGCAGCAAAAGTTTAATACGATATTATCAGAACGTTCGTAGCATGTATGATAAAGTACCCCAATTCAATGTAAGTTTCAGTGGTTACGATATTATCACACCAAGCGAAATATGGTCATATAATGATATATGATGTCCTGAGTACTTTTCCAATGACATTTATAGTGTTTTCGGAAAGGATCGATTTTTTTAGAAAATTAGCTCATGAGGAAGTGATGGAGTATTATCGTGGTTAAAAAAATATTTGCCCGAAGATTTAGATCTACCGAGTTTAGAAAATCTTACCTGCATTTGATATCGGCAAATGCTCTTGGAATGCATGAAGTTTGTTTGGGCGCATGGTATACATTCCCCGTACACCGCATATTACTTAAACATAATATTACTAATGATTTATTATTAGGTGATTTTAACATTCCTACATTTTGCTGATCTAAAATATCCGATGGTTTGTATGCTACAGTCACCAGTTTTGTGGATGTAATGAATTTGAAACCGTTCAATTATGTTTTATATAATTAAGATAAATTAAGATAAATTGCTCGGTCTTATATGTTAGCTTTAATGTCTCTGTTGATAAGAAAAGATCATCCATTATTAAAGGGAGACATATTATCATCCAGCAGTAGTTTTTCCTTTCATTTAACTATAAGATTATCTATCAATTTTTCTCGATCTTGATGCAGTAGCAAAGGTATAGCTTTCCAAAGGTAATTGAATGTACTAATGTAAATGGAGAATGCAGACACCTGACCTTGCACTTAAATTGATTTAGCTGATTTCAAACGAACATCTTAAACTTGCATCTTGTTTCTATATTTAGCATCTTCTGACTAAAACTGGTTCAGTTGACCATATGGATAAGTCGAATTAGGTTCTTGGGTTGAAATGAACACCTTGAAACTTGTTTATAAATCTAATGTCCGTTTGACAGAGACTAGTATCACATCAACTTCTTTGGCTTGGATTTTGAATCCTGTTTCTATATCTAAGACGTTTTGATAGAAATTTATTTCAATTAACATCTTAAATTTACTTCTAATGATACTTAACATCCTGCATCTTGCTTCAACATCTAAGGTCCTTTTGGAGAAGGAAAATGTGATTTTAATAGTAATAATAGTAAACGCTAAAAAGCACACGGAAACAACATGATGATTAGAGGTGATATCTACAAAAGAACACCCGGCAATGGGTTTAGCATAGGCTTATTTTCAAGATGTCAAACCCACAACAAAAGGGCGGGGCTGACCAAAATGTGACCCCAAGATACCGGTTGAAACCAACTTGATCCAAAAAGAAGCCTAGGTACGGCTGCATCCCTCAATACAAGATACTGATTTAAACCAGCCAAAAGCATCCTAGATACGGGTGCAGCCCCAAGATAGTGATTGAAATTAGCCAAAAGGATCTAGATACGGGTGTAACTCTCAATTCGAGAATAAATTAATCTACATCAGACAATTTTGAGCATTAATTTTTAATTAAACTCTAAACAGCGACTTTCGAATCTGCAAACACAAATAAGCCATTATGGATAAGTCATTAAGGAAAAATCCAGAAGTCGTTTGGATAATAACCTAGGAAACATCGAAAACGTTATAGGGAAAATTCCAAAAGTTATTTCGATGATGACCTTGAAAAAAACACGTCATTATGTGGAATTCCAAAAAGTCGTAAGACAATTAAGGTCAAGTGTCGGCATTGTACTTGTAAATGATGCATCTGATGAGTTTTATCAGATTTTATATAAAAAAATTTGATGCACATGTGCTCTGTTACCAAAATTTTAGAATTAACCAAAGGTGGTCTTTATGGTTTTCTAAATAAATTATATCAAACGATAATTAAGCAACAAACCTACGATGAGTATGCCCGAAAGGGCGACAATTCTATTACTTGTAATAGCAAGACCTCCTGGTCGTTTTTTAAAGCTAAAAAGGGTTCCTAAAGAATACAATCTTGGAAAGCTATATGTAAATAATAATATTTTTGCTAATCCACTAAATGTAGCAAATACTTTTGCGCTTGAATTTTAAAAGGTGTAAGATTTGAGGTTGTACGAGAATCAACAACACGTTAATCTTGATTTAAATAATTATTTTTAAATAATAATTTTTCAAATATATCAGAAAATGATATTAGGTTTCAATCAAGTTCCGACCTATCCTATCAAAGATTGCTCAGACATATTTATGCAACCATACTAGCAATCTTTAACCTACGTTTAAAAACCGCAACTTTTCCGGATTATAGGAAAATCACCAAAATCTGTCCTATGCTGAAATCTAAAGATACTGCTTGATATGCGTAATTATCAGCCGGTTGTAATTCTGCCCAATTTTTAAAAGTGAAAGAAATCATACATATCAACACATCAACATGGTTTTACTGTTCGACTTGTACAAATCTTTGTTCTGCCTCTTGGTTTACTGCTAAAAATGTAGACACTCAAAAACTGGTGGATGTGGTCCATACAGACCTATCTAAAGCTTTTGATTGTATTGATCACCACCTATTATTAATTAGAATTGAAAGTTACGACTATAGTAATTTATTCATTAGATTTTTTACTTCTTATTCAGAATCAAATAGTAGTACACAATGGTTATGAATCACTTCCATATGTAGCAAAGTGCGGCGTGCCGCATGGTTCACATTTAGGTCCATTGCTTTTTTTTGTTATTTATTGTTGTTCTCGATGAAAAATTTTTCGTTTTTTAGAAAGTGCTGTCCGATATAATACGTATATGAAATTGATTCAATTACAATGGATCAATGTACAGATATGAAAGATCTAGGCGTTCATTTTTATTATGAATTATCTTTTAATGCTAGAAATCGTTTCATCAGCTAATAATTTGTTAGGGTTTGTAATACGTCAGTCAAAGCTCCGTACTATTAGATATTTTTTATACCTTTATGCGATCTCGACTAGAATGTATAAATTCACTCAATGAAATACTCAAAACCAAAGTTTTTATGTGAAATTTCTTTCCGTTAAATTTAATAAATATCAATGCTATTTGCTCTTCAGTAATACGCACAATTTTGATTTTACATACTCAAGTTATATTTTATCTTGACTTCAAACATTATTCGATTATGCGCTACTCTTTTACGTTAATTTTAAATATAAATTCTTTTGTATACAGTAGCTACACGGTTTCTTCAGTGCCGTTCTTGCGGGTCTACATTTACATTAAAAATTCAGAATAAAAATTATCATGTTAAATCCCTATATAATTATTTTCTAAGATTAAAAAGTATCAGCACATTCCAGTGGAGTAACAATTACACCAATGCACTCGAAATAAAAACTTTCTCGTACAAACACCCGTTCATACGGCATCATAAATGCGTGCTGCGCACAATATAACACTAAATATTCCTAGCACCTCAAAACATTATCACATCTACGTCACAAGGAGTATTTGTTCCCGAAAACATCAAAAACACTGACCCACAAGACCAAGACAGCACACAACACTTCAACAAGAAAAGCTCGAAAAGTTACAATAAGCAAAATTAAACACAAATAACGTTAAATCCGGGAACGAACAAGTCATAAATCATCAAAAAGAAAATATCCAACACACAATAATATAAACTAACAGCAACGACAGAAATTCAAGAGCGAAATTCTTCAAAATCGTTACAAAAGCTCACCACTCAGTAATGTCTTCTCCAAACCAAACAAAGCCAATAACAATGCATTAATAAAAAATTGTATAAAGGTCTTGGTCCGCGTTTCCAGAACCTCTATCCTAACTCAAACTTACCTAAAGGTAAGTCTATCTAATCTACCTACACACTAAACCTAACTCTAATCTACGCGAAATAACTAACTGAAACAAAAATTACTAACCAAGGACCCAAAATAACCTAACGAAAATAAACCTAATGCAAATAAAGCTAGACCTAAGACCAAGTATACTCAACGCCAATCATGCTGCTCGTTCTGAGTGTGGAGGTGACGAAGCTGTATCACCACATCAAAATCCAATCGTCACAAGGACAACCACTAATTACCAAAGTTGACTCAAAGGTCCGTTACATTACATACCCACAAAAACAAATAGAAGGCATTAGACAGCTTAAACACTCATACGGTGTAGCGTCCTAAGTCCGACAAACGTTTCACCCCTCTCCCTAACTCGCCACTACCCAATTCACACTTATCAGACCCTGAACATTCACAACAAACCATCATTCCTAAAAATATTTTAGCCTAACATAAATTTTTGGAACGCATTTGATTCGGGCCCTGAAATCCCATCTCTAGATATACCTACGGCAAGCAGCTGGCCTTTGCTATAGGCAAATTCTTATTCCGCTCCTACACAGCGCCGACGTGTCCCTAGAACACGCTAAAATGCATACCAATCTAACATAACAAAATGGAAATTCAACAGTCTCAAATTGCCTACTATTAGCGGTCCATATCTCAATCAACAGTAAAGTTTCAATCGTAAAGGTCAAAATCCGGTACATGCATACAAAAAATCCCAGTTTGGTAAATACGTATAACAATCCGGCAGGGATGCACAAAGATCAAGCTCAAAAGCTACCATACCCAACACTTGTACAAAAACATGCTAATCTATAACACCATGTGAAGCGGCTTAAAGTCACTCCGCTGTTAATGGTAAATTTACGCAATGCAATACGTAGCCCGTAAATCTGACAAATTTAATGACTAATAACGAATTTTGATGTCTAAAAACAAATTTTAAATAATGTCATCATCAATTACATCCGATTATGAAAACAAGAGTGATCCACAGTACCTTACACAATTGGTTACCCGGGTCATGAATGATATTAAATTACGCCACACTTGGACAAATATTTATACCGACAAATTGGTTATGATCGCATATCTGCTTCTAGTGCACCTGCCAAGAGTGAATTTAACAAAATAGAAATCTTACTGATAATTATCCCTTATTATGGATCAGTTCACTTATTCCAAACACCTAAATTATTTATGATCATATTGCCAGCTCCACCGATTCAGCCGTACTGATATGGAATTGTGACAGCGCTCTCCAGAAGAGGCTATACTAATAACTCGGCATGAAAAATACTACAGATTGTAGGTAGCAGACATTTTCATTATTAATGACAACAGGTTAGTGCTATGCCAATAAGTCGTAACGTTTAACAATATTTATGGATGTATAATTTCTGTTTTTTGTATCTTCTGTTATTAAGTTTTAAAAATAGGGAAGAGATGGAATTTGCTTGGCACATGTTGGTGTAGAAATAACACGTGGTCACTCAGACAGTCCCTTTTTCGAATAAATCTTGAATCACTCGGAAGTCTGATGCTCAGGTAATTTCTGAGTAAAATATTACCGGTTCGGGCGGCGATTATTAATTACATTGTTGAATACACGCCGAAATCAAAGTTAAATCAGATTCTGTTACACTGAAATTTAATACATTTGGGGTTTTCAACAGACGAGCGAATATTTAAAAAATTAACACTTCTTGAATGGAAAATGTAAAAACGGGGCGTATTGATCTTGAGTCATTTTTAATTTTTTTGTTATAATTAAATAGCTTTACAAAATAATGTTTCAAAAAATTAGATGAAAACAGATCATATGCTCGATCGTACGCAAATACAGAGAGGAGAGGAGAGTGAGAGTAGAGTGAGGGGAGGGGAGGGATGGGGAGAGGGAGAGGGAGAGGGAGAGGGAGGGAGAGGGAGAGGGAGAGGGAGAGGAGAGGGAGAGAGAGGGGAGAGGGAGAGGAGAGAGGAGAGGGAGAGGGAGAGGAGAGGGAGAGGGAGAGGGAGAGGGAGAGGGAGAGGGAGAGGGAGAGGGAGAGGAGAGGGAGAGGGAGGGAGAGGAGAGGGAGAGGAGAGGGAGAGGGAGAGGAGAGGAGAGAGAGGAGAGGAGAGGAGAGGGAGAGGAGAGGGAGGAGAGGAGAGGGAGAGGGAGAGGGAGGGGAGAGGGAGAGGGAGAGGGAGAGGGAGAGGGAGAGGGGAGAGAGGGAGAGGAGAGGGAGAGGGAGAGGGAGAGGGAGAGGGAGAGGGAGAGGGAGAGGGAGAGGGAGAGGGAGAGGGAGAGGAGAGGGAGAGGGAGGAGGGAGAGGGAGAGGAGAGGGAGAGGAGAGGGAGAGGAGGAGGGAGAGGGAGAGGGAGAGGAGAGGGAGAGGGAGAGGGAGAGGGAGAGGAGAGGGAGAGGGAGAGGGAGAGGAGAGAGAGGGAGAGGGAGAGGGAGAGGAGAGGGAGAGGGAGAGGGAGAGGAGAGGGAGAGGAGAGGAGAGGGAGAGGGAGAGGGAGAGGGAGAGGGAAGGAGAGGAGAGGGAGGGAGAGGGAGAGGGAGAGGGAGAGGAGAGGGAGAGGGAGAGGGAGAGGAGAGAGGAGAGGGAGAGGAGAGGGAGAGGGAGAGGGAGAGGGAGAGGGAGGAGGGAGAGGAGAGGGAGAGGGAGAGGGAGGGAGGGAGAGGGAGAGGGAGAGGGAGAGGGAGAGGGAGAGGAGAGGGAGAGGGAGAGGGAGAGGGAGAGGGAGAGGGAGAGGGAGAGGGAGAGGAGAGGGAGAGGAGAGGGAGAGGGAGAGGAGAGGGAGAGGGAGAGGAGAGGGAGAGGAGGAGAGGAGAGGGAGAGGGAGAGGGAGAGGGAGAGGGAGAGGGAGAGGAGGAGAGGGAGGGAGAGGGAGAGGGAGAGGGAGAGGAGAGGGAGAGGGAGGGAGAGGGAGGGAGAGGAGAGGGAGAGGGAGAGGAGGAGGGAGAGGAGAGGAGGGAGGGAGAGGGAGGGAGAGGGAGAGGAGAGGGAGAGGGAGAGGGGAGAGGGGAGAGAGAGAGAGAGACGGCGTCGCAAGTCTGCTTTTAGAAATACACTACTAGGTAAAGCCACGCTCTTTTGAAAATGAGTTTAATTACACGTAGACACCCCAACTTTTTGCTTAATTCGCTAATTGGGGATTTTAGATGTACTTGAATAGTGAAAGGTTGTCATTGTGGTTACATAATTGAAGAAATACAGAAAATAATTACCTTATGCTAATAATTACCGGAGTTCGCCAGGTACTTTTATATTATTCAGTTATAAACAAGCCGTGGAAATTGCGTGTTCTGTGAGTGTAACCATATCAATGCGTTCTCCCAATGCGATTATCAGCAGCAACCACGGTATGTGATCGTTTTTTATTTTAACCCTAACACATATTTTACTTACTTAATTTAATTGCTAGAGCCCTGATTTCAAGTTTGGTTATACCTGTTGTATAGCGAAGCAGGACTTTTCGGCGCCAGCGTTTAAGCGCCGCCTGTTGACCGCCGGCGTTTGTCTCCACCCCCCTCCACCCTCACCACTTTTCATTAACCCCACTCCACCCTCCACCATTTTTAATTAATTATGACGTCATTGTCCTATTTTGACCCCATTCTACTTATAAAATTATATTACGAAAAATAATTTTTTAATTTTTTAACCATATGTTGCGCCTCCCCCGCGCTGGTAAAATTTGATAAAATCTAAATGAAACACCTTTTTTTTGCAAATATGTTGCCACTAATCTGGAATTAGACTTACTTTGCTTGTT
The DNA here is from genome assembly GCA_036346205.1 of Vesta saturnalis. NCBI lineage: Eukaryota > Metazoa > Arthropoda > Insecta > Coleoptera > Lampyridae > Vesta > Vesta saturnalis. The sequence continues at coordinate 1,767,437 of JARFJB010002232.1, read as the reverse complement.
GGTTCAATATAGCACAGTAGTTACGACCGATGATATGTTAACATTCTATAATAGTTTATAGTGGGTTGAAATAAGCAGTAGGTGATGAAAAATATAATTATATCAAATTTGGGAGAACCCTAGAAAAAACACATACATTGTAATAGAAAATGGTTTAATTATTCTAATGTTGAAAGAAAAGTTTAAATACAAATAAGAAAAATATGAATAAATACATTCTTCTAAGTGAACAGTAGGTATTTAGGTAAAAACATTATAAATATGTACAATGTCGTGTGACAATTAGAAAAAAATCGCTGTCATGCATTGTAATATAATAATGTTGACCGAAAGGTTAAAAAACAAATACGAAAAATACGAATAAAAACATTCCATAAATATCTCATTTTTAATTCATTTATCCACGACGAAATCCGACTTTCAAATCCATCCCTAGCTGTAAACCCACAAACGGAACTAGATGCTGGAGTCACTAACTTAACGCATCGCTCGACAGCCTGGGTGTGGCAAGGGCATTGTTTGAAAATTTCGGTTGCCGAATTGTTAAATAATAACGTTTTCAAGATATCATCTTAGGTACTCTTTGTAATTGGAGGTTCTGTAATCTGGACCTCCTGCTAGTATATCAAATTAATATAATGAGCAGCTTCAAAGTTGAAAGAAGGGATTGAATATACCCTAATTGGACGTTTGGATGACTGAATGATTGGATGACTCCATGCTTTCATAATGCGTCGAACTTCAGTAATCTAATTACACCTCCGTTAATGCCACTGTTTACCACAGTTCCATCGCAGCAAATTGCTGGCAACTGGGTAATGTCAATTTCGTTATCGTTAAAAAAAGCAACGACACTACCCTTAATGTTTTTAGCAGAACCCGAACTAGGTATGACATCTCCTAAATATTGACCCTTGGGTTCTTGGATTAACGTTGTGTTTTTCAACTATGGATTGACAGGTAATATTTAGCATCTTTTTTCACTTGCACCAATGTTTTATCTTTACGTCCATCAACGTATAGTCCACATACACTAGTAGAAGAAAGTTCATCCTTTAACTGCAAGCAATTTATCTGCCGTTCTCTTCGTATCTTACTCCGGTCAATACCTTTGGAAATATCTTCTGTTGATATTACTAAGACATTTTTCAATACTGCAGATGCAAGTGCAGCAGCAGTTCTGTCGGAAACACCATGTCTCTCGCATGTAATGGAAAATGAGTTTCATCTGTAGAAGTAGATGTCAAGGGGTCACAATCTATTTCTAGTCGTGAGTCTAAAACTGGTAGTTTCAGAAATTACAGAAGAAATAGACCCCTTCTTGAACATTTCTAGTCGCTCTTTCTCTATCTTCTTTAATTTCTCTCTTTGCCGTGGTTGTTTTGTTGGCATCAGCTTGACCCATAACGATCATCCTTGTAACTCTGATCCAACAAAAATGTTATTTCTTCGCGAGGCACCTTACGAGACTGACAGCAGGTATAACTGGCACAAAAATTTTCAGATAAATCATACTTACATGCTGCAATATCAAACAATCTGACTTTTGTTTCATCTCTAAAGGCCTTAATTTTCTTTAGATATGACTTATTCTTTTGTGTGGCATTAAATGGTGTCATAACTTTGCATGGTAAGACTGCATCATTTGTAAAATTCTCTCTCGAGAACTACGGGAATAAAGGCTCTCTGTCATATTTGTTCCAATTTAACTGTTACTTCCTGTGATATTTCGGCAAAGGTTTCCCTTTTACTTGTTTTTTTTTTATTAAACCGCGTAAAATCTCATTACTTGTTCGTAAGTAGGAAAAACATATTCATTCAAGTCTAAGTAGATTATACTCGCACAAGACAACACTTATTCTTTATTAAAAACAAACGTAATCGACCAACAAGTTCTAGCCGGATTGTAAGGTAACTACAGACCGCGGTTGTTCCATACCATATACTTGGAACTCGTGCACGTTGCTAGATTAGCGACGTTGCCAAGCTTTTTAAAATTTCATATGAACTACTGATAAGTGGGCTAAAATTAAAAATATTTGACAAGTTCAAGGTCTTTGGGGGACCCAGACAATATAAAAATAAATTGAAAAATCGGCGATATAAGGAATGTGTCATAAATACTAATAAATGTGCCGTACTGGATTAAAAAAATAGGATTACAAGGAATATAAATAAAGTCGTTTCCAAAACGAAGTTTTCAGAATATTTCCGATTTTCAAGGGTGGTGGGGAGACAGAAGATATTGTTTAATTAAAAAATTTAAAAAAAAAAACGGTGTTAATAAGAAACTTATAAGGCAAGTTTTGTACTTCATTAGAAATTTAAATTCGAAAAATCGCTGAAAAATGCCGTTTTCTCTCCATCATAATGTACATGAAAAAACTACGTGTTCCGAGACTATATTACTGTTTGTAGTTTGAAATATTTTCTTTAAAAACTTAATTGAAATAATTTTAAACTAAAATTTCTCGTGCAATTATATTTAAATCTGAATTAAATTATCCATTATATTCAAATAAACAAACGCGGCGTATGCGCTGTCGGTTGTGCGAACTGCGAAGCTTACCTTTTGTGATGCCCGTAGGTCCAGTGCGACAACTCATCGCCGAGGAGTCACTTGGTAACAAACAAAATACAATGTAGTTCAGTACTCGGTAGTGCGCCGCATCACTTGCATCTCCTACGCGATAGGATTATTGGATTGCATTTCACAATCTAGTGCCGTTTAAGATTAATGAGTTAACGTTTAATTTAAGTTTTTGTATTTTATGTAGAGTTAGAGACAGAGTTTATAGAATGGAAAGTAAGCATGAATATTTAAGTGGAGCTAAGAAAAGGAAACTGAAAAAACAAAAAGAAGAACCTAAAAATAAACTTTAAAAATTTGACCAGTTTTTTCAAAATGTGAAGTTGAACATCCCAAACTCAGGCTAAGTACAAGTACTGAAAAGGAAACGAAAATTGGACTTGAAGTTGATTATTACAGTGACAATGAACCTGATTTAAATATTAGACCGCCGGATACGGAAACAAATAATCTACTGCAACATGAATAACTGCTAGGCATTTAATGTGTTTGGCAGTCCAAAAACTTACCTGGACCAGAAAATCAGCTGCCTTATGAGCTGCCTCCCAGATTTAACTACAGATTTATTTAACCATACCTGTCACAACAGCTACAGCTGAAAGAACCTTTTCGACGTTTAAATTAATTCAGTCATACTTAAGAAATACCATGTATAAATAAGTGATGTAATGGTATAAGGTATAAAAAGTGTTGTAATAATATGATAAAGAAATAAGTGTAAAATGTTCTCAGAACAAATTGTTAAACTAACTGGAGATACAACCCATTCACCAAAAATAATGCCATTGGCTCAGTCGGTAGTTTAAAGTAGGCCGATTCAATCTTTTGAATTGCTGAATTACCACAATTTCTACACGATTACTTCCACTGAACATCAATATAATAACTGCCATGTAACACTAATAAAAATGATCTCGGACGCCAAGTTATTTTTTAATTATGCTCGGAATAACTAAACCAAGGTTGTTTACAATAAAAATTGTACCAAAATGTAAAAAAATAAAAAAATGTACAACCTATGTTTATTAACAGTTAATGATAGAGTAAATTCTACCAAAATGTAAAAAAATAAAAAAATGTACAACCTATGTTTATTAATAGTTAATGATAGAGTTAAATAAAACATATCTTAAAACTAGTTATAGCCTTAAATTACTAAATAATTGTTATAAATATAAATACCTGTACAAAATATAATAAATCTTCTTGAGAACCCCTGGTATTATAAAAAGTAAATGCGGAAATGCAAACCAGGGTGATGTAATCCTTATATCAATGTTGCGCAATATCTCGAAATAATACTTTAGGTTGTAAACCACACCCAAAACGGAATTTTCCTTCTTATAAATTTATCTTCATGAAATTGAATAATCCGTTTATTGCATTTTCTTGAAATTTCAAATAAAAAATTGTGATCAAAATTTAGACCAGCATTGAATGCAAAATTGCAATCAAAAAATGAAAGCGTACGTAAAAATAGAATTAAACGTGTAATTAATATGTAATTAAAGTAGAAAAGTAAAAGTAATAGAAGTAAAAAAGTGCCTGCAAAGAGCAAATGTTTTAATTTTTAGTATTACGAGTTAAACTATCTTACCATTAAATCAATAGCACTTTTCACAAAATTTAGGTGGAAACCCAAAAATCCTGCATCTAACAGCGTACCACAAGAAGTGAACAAAAGGACGCTCCGAATATCTGCTGATATAGTCGTGCGCGAAAAAAATTGCGCAAAGAATTAAGTCGACGATGACGCGTTGCGTGAAAATATTGAGCAGAAAAAAAATAATTTAAAGAAATGGGAGTATAAACCTTTAAGAAGATATGCACTTAAGTTACACCAAAATGCAAATTAAGTTGCCTACCTCATACTTACAAATCATTAATAAATAAAATTTTTCTTATATTTACAACTAAATGAACGAGGACATAAATTACGGTATATTTTAATACAACTCAAAATGGGTTGTTACACACGGCTCAAACGATTGAATGACTTGGCATTATTAAGCATTTAACATGAAGAAATACAGAAAACTAATATCAACGAAGTGGCTGAGAAGTTGTTAGCAAAAAAAAAGAAGTTTAGGCTTAGGAAAACGATAAACTTTCGTTGATCCTCATTCGGTAAATATTTTTTTTGCATTTTACATGAAACAAAATTTAAATCACTCTTTTTTTTTTGGGTATGTTATATTTTACATAGAACTTTGTCTATTTAGCAATGAATTTTACGAGTTTTTACACGTGTAAAACGTCCTTAGCAAATTGCAAATGTTTTGTGGTAGACGAGAAAGTATTCACAAACAAACGTAAATAAAGATGTACGTCTTGTTTTTGAGTGTTTTCTCCTATTGAGTATTAAAAATTTTACCATTTTTATAGGGCCCCCTAATTTATTTCGCGGTGAGGGGACCCGTTTCGTTAGCGCCGCCTCTGGTCACTTTCCCTGTAACGTTGTTTTGATTACATTACTTAAATATCATTATACAGGGTGTCCCAGGATATTGTGACACATTTCAAGTGCTTATAACTTTTAAACCAATTGAGCTAGAAACGAGAAGTATTCTTAGGTATGCTTTATTTATCAAAAAGTTTTTTCATTTATACAGAGGGTTGAAAAAAAATTGTCAGTTTTCAATTTAAATATTTGTTTCTTTTTTTATTGGAACACCCTGTATGTTGTGGCATCTTTCGATAGAGGCATTCTTCCATTTTCTAAAAATGTATAGTTTGCTATGCTTGTAAAAAAAAACTAACAATTATTTAAATTTTTATGGCAACATGTTCGATACAAATAAAAATTCAACAGAAAACATTTTTAATTACCATAGAAAATACATAACAACGTTATTATCTTTTCAAACTAAATCGCTGGATGTGCCCGCCATTATTATCAATGCATTTTTGAAATCTTCTTTCTTTATTTCTCCTTTACCCTCTTATACCTTTTACAGTGTTGAGGGGGCCAGGCACACCGAGCCGCAGAGTGGAACGCCCATCTCAGTTCCCACCAAGCAAGCCGCTATCTCAATACTAGATGGTTTCCCACTCTACCGTACTGCCGGTCGCATTTTTGAAATCTAAACTGCAAATTTTTTAAAGCATTTTCCTGAGTAATGCTTCCAAAAATATTGATTATGTTATTTTTGAGTTGGTCCATAGTATATGGAACGGGCGAGTAACAACGATAAAGTAGGCAAGTCAAAACTCAAAATGACAATTGAATTACTATTTTATTTGCTACGTTCTGTCAAATCATTTATTGACATTATTTTCTCATCGTCTTTATCGCGCACTTTTAATTAAAATGATATACACAGATCAAGAAAAAGCAGAAGCTGTACTTCTGTGCAATAAAACTAATTCTATAACAATAACCAGAAGAAGGTTTCGTTTGGAGTTTGAAAAAGCACCTCTATGCAGAAATGCCATCAGAAATTGGATCACGAAGTTTAGATGCAGATCTATAATCCAACAACATCCAAGTTATTTGAATCGCCTGTTGCAAGTAAGTGATGTGTTAATATAAAATAATTACATGATTTCTATCAGAAAAATATCTGCTAATGTAAACTTTTCTAAAAGTGAAGTTCAGAGATGTTTAAAAATTCTAAACCTTACTCCTTACAAAATCCAAACCTTCCAAAAGCTTCAACCGCGAGATATTGAAAAAAGATTATTGTTGTGTGAGACCTTATTGGACTTGTTTAACCACCAACCTTGTATTACTGTTATAATGTCAGATGAAGCCGCTTTCCATATAGATGGAAAAATTAATAAGCATAAGTTTCAAAAGAAAAATTGTATAGACCAAAAAACTATTACTGGAATTATTTATACGGGTATGCTCGAAAATTTCTTTTACCCACAGTTGGAACAAGATGGGATAATACAAGAAGTATACTTTCAGCAAGACGGTGCTCCTCCCCATTTTTCTCAGATAGCCAGAGAATCTGTAGATAGAATGTTTGGTCAGAGGTGGATACGCAGAGCCGGACCAATAGAATGGCCGGCACATTCTCCTGAACTAACTGTGCCTGATTTTTTTATATGGGGTTATGTTAAGGATCGTTGTTACTCACACGTTCCACACACTATCGACCAACTCAAAAATAACATAATCAATGTTTTTGAAAGCATTACTCAGGAACCGTTGGAAAATGCTTGCAAAAATTTGCAGTTTAGATTTCAAAAATGCATTGATAATAATGGGGACACATCCAGCAATTTAGTTTGAAAAGGTAATAACGTTGGTATGTATTTTCTATGGTAATTAAAAATGTTTTCTGTTTTGTTGAATTTTTATTTGTATCGAACATGTTCCCATAAAAATTTAAATAATTGTGTTAGTTTTTTTTATAAGCATAGCAAACTATACATTTTTAGAAAGTGGAGGAATGCCTCTATCGAAAGATGCCACAACACACAGGGTGTTCTATTAAAAAAAGAATCAAAAAATTGAATTGAAAACTGACAATTTTCTTTCAACCCTCTGTGTAAATGAAAGAAAATTGATTGTAAGTCAGAATAAAGCTTTTTGATATATAAAGCATGCCTGAGAAAACTTCTCGTTTGTATCTCAATTGGTTTAAAAGTTATAAGCGCTTCAAATGTGTCACAATATCCTGGGACACCCAGTATTCCCAGATTGTTATAATTATCATGTACCTTGTGATTTATTACGTATCTCTTCAAATTTGTATGTTCAAATAAAATAGTATTGGAAAAAATCTCAAAAGTGTATGTATTATACTAAGTAGGAAGGGTCAGGATTGAAAATCTGCCACCCGCCCCTTAAAACCTCTCAATAGTCTTGAATGTATCGCAACGTAATGTATCTATTTAAAGGATTAACGAATTAGATATATTCAAACCTTTTAAAAAAGGTCTTTGCAATCTTTCAGATTCGGCTAATAGCAACAGCTGGCAGTAATGAAGTTTTATATCCTTTATGTAATTTTTATACGGTAAATATTTAAATTCAACCTTATTTTTTTTAACTAACATTAGTATACAAATTTTAACAGACACCTCTGATATTGAGAGGAATTACGGAAAAATGTTGACACGCCCTTAGTAAAAAGGACGTCCATTAACTTTTTACTATACATGATAAAATGCATCTAAGAAAAGCCAAAGCACTCTAATAAATACATCCCCTAGATCATTTTTAATATAATATTGTAGTATTCCATTGAGTAACTGTAAGAAAAGCAAAGAATAAATAGGTAAAATAGAAGACGACATGTTTGTGATGCTGCTTCTCGTTTTTATTGTACCTTTTAGTCTAACTTAGATAGATAATGTAAAAACTATTTAATACAATCCTTGAATAGATCATGGGGTAAGTGTATGTGTGTGTTTTAGGTCGTATATGGATTATGGATTGAACGAACTAAAGCAATTGAATGGGGGAATAGAATTTTTATACTTTTGTTCACTTATAAATTAGTCACAAAACACCACATATTTTTAAGCGGACATAAATTTATAACCGATTTGGGAGTACTCGGTATTAATTGTAAACCGGTTAAATATATATTTAGCCCTTGGGATTTGAATTTTGCTAATTCGCATTTCTATTAGGTTTGGAATGCAAATCAAGGTGAATATTACCTCAAGTTTCTCAACTTTACGATACAAATTTGCGTTGCTGAAGTATTAATTAAGATTTCAGTTACAAAAACTTTTTATATTTTCTTGTTTTTATAATTACTGCAAAAAGTATGTTATTTAAGATTATAGTATCTGATCAAATTTACATTGGAAATTTGATTTTCGAGTTATTTTAACATTGTTAAATTTCAAGCGTATCTTTTAATCCTTTGCTTTTTTATTTTCGTTAGACTAGGGTAATTAACCATGCGATCTTATTTCTTATTCATTTTCATTCGGTCCGGTATACCTTTTTGTCTGAGTATCTATGCATTAACCATTCTTTTAGCGGTGGGTAAATCTATTTCTCATTTTAAGAGCTTTGTACTCATGGGAAATGTGAACATTAAACTTAACATACTATTTTAAAGGGGGATAACAATAGCGTTGTTATAAACGATATGATGCACATTTTTTTGACACTAAATGTTAATCAATATATTGTAAACTAATGCACCCATAATTTTAAGAATGTTGCCAGGAGGTTCATGATCTCTGCGGTACTGACACACCACCTCCGGAAAAATGGCAGAAAATCGCAGCCTCCAAAGATGGCAATTTAAGCCGAATTACCATGGGTATTAAAGTTAGTATTTGAATATGCAACGCTTCTAGACACTACACCAGTCACAAAACTACAAATATTTATTGTATAATAGAGGACGCAATAATTACGGTTTTAGACGTTGTTACGCCACCGTTTTGATGCTGCCCTTTCGGCGCCGGAATAATTCGACGCCAGGATGTTTTGCCGCCAGAATGAAATACGTTCAAAATGATACTTGATATTTGTAGTGCACTGGATGTCTGAGTAGTGTGACCACACAGTACGTAGATACTGAAGGCGCCACGCAGTTTGGGAGAACACGGGCTCTAGTTACGAAAAGGGGAAATGAAGCTATAAGAGAACATATGTAAGTAAACACAGTAAACAAGCAAAGCGCAATGCTGCTCAAACTAGTAGTTTTATTCATTATCATAGCCAAAAAGTAATTAGTAGTCAGTGATCAACTTATGTACCGGGTGTCCCAATAAGAATGGCTCTCGGCCATATATCAGAAACTGTTTATAGTACAGCTTTGGAAAAAAAAATTTATAACAAAAGGGGCCTCGAGAAAAACCTGGAAATTATTTATAGAATTGTAGGACCACAGCTAGAGGACGTAACTAAAAATGAAAAATTCAAAAATAAATGTTTCACAAATTTCGCCTAATTACAAGGCATTGAAAATACGATCATTATATCCTTCTAAAAAATCCGCGCACATTTGATTTTACAAGGTTTAGGGCATCTCTTCAAATAAGAGGAGGGGGAACCTTATTATGAAAAAAAAACCTGTTACTCCGGTTCTGCTTAACCGATCTTTGCAAACTTAGTCTTGTCGAAAACAGCTAATGTAACAGTAATAATTTCGACACAACCTAGTATGTAACATGCACACTAGAGGGTGGTATTTATATATTTTTCTTACTCTAGTTTTCTTTGGAAAATATTAAATAGGAGTATGCAGTTTTAATGGTGTATTGCAAAAGTAGACCAAATTAGTAACAGAATGGCAAAAACCGCATGTCGATATCTTTTTCCTATCTAGCTTAAGAAATGTGTAATTTAAGCATTTTCCTTTGAATATAGATTACTTGGGGTTTACTGAATTTTAACAATTTTGAACTCCTTAAAAATTGGTTTCCTTGTCCTATAAATAATGATATACATTATAATTTTAATATTACCGTTACGAGGAAACGGCGGGTGAGTCAGTTTTTTGTAGAAAAACTTTAACAGGAGATAGAACACATGTTTCTAAAAAGAAAAGTTCCTATAAACATATGTCGTAGAAGGCTTCGTTTCCGAGATACAGGGTGTTGAATATAATTTTTTTTCTCAAACTCATAAACGAATGCTTAGATTTTTTTCATGTTGGGGGGATAATGTCTATTAATTAAGGGGCATAAAACAAGCGATAAGAATGTTCACAAACTTGCACAGTGGCGGAGTGGAGGGGGTGCTCAACCACTTTCATAAACGGAACTTCTACGCCAATGACTATTTTTAAAAAAAAACTGTTATTTTCATTATCTACATACAGTTTAACAAAAATAATGTACCTTCTTCTGTTTCGAAATTCCTGTGTTTCCGAGTTATTTTGATTTTTAGTGTTTGATGTGGTACTAAGTTAAGTAATGTGCTTTATGTGAATAATTGAATATAAAGTTTTTAATAAAAAAGATATAATAAAACATTTAGAGCCATTTTAGTACCTAACGATCGTTTCTTTAAAATTTCAAATACATTTTCATTTATAAATAGGTAGGTTATCGGTTTTTTAGTATCCATTGTTATTATCCTCGTATAAAAGAAATGCATAATTATTATTGTTATGCGGTCAATACTTTCTGTATAATTATGTATGTATCAATTTCGCCATAAACATGTATGTAGTTTTTAAGTGAGATTCTAATAAGTTATAGACCGCTGCTCACTTGCTCTCATTAAAGAGCCGCCACTGTATCAAGCCATACTCAAATACAAGACTTTTGTAAATTGAAATCTGTTTAGTACACTAATTTTAACAATCCTTATTTATTATTGTAACAATGCCTAATTAATAATTGTGAAATTAATAAGAATTCTTAGCAATAACGATTTATAAATAAATAACAATAACACTAGTATAATAAAATTAGACACTTTGTTCAAAATGTAAACCGTTCTTTTCAATACACATTTCACAGCGACGTACCATAAAACGTCTTAAGTTAATTAAATGATGCACCCTTATTTCATTGCAAGCATCTCTGATGCGATTGTGTTCTTCAAGTGTATTAACCGGAGTGGTATACACTTTTTCCTTCATGAATCCTCATACAAAAAAGTCAAGTGGCGTTAAATCGGGGGATCTAAGAGGCCACGCCACTGGACTTCCACGACCTATCCACCTCCCCGGGTAGTTATTGTTTAGCCAATTTCTTACATTTCGGCCATAATGGGCCGGACATCCATCAAGCTGAAACCAAGAATGTCCTCTTAAATTCAAAGGAATGTCTTCCCACATATTAACATGTTCTTCTTCTAAAAATTGTAGGAAATTTTCTGAATTTACACGTTGTGGCAAGAAATAAGGTCCAAACATGTGGTTGCCGTAAATTCCAATCCAGACATTTGTACTAAATTCATGTTGAAAACTTCTTGGTCGAATGGCATGTAGGTTTTCATGTGCCCATATATGCAGATTGTGAAAGTTTACGATACCACGACGAGTAAAACAGGATTCATCAGTCCACAGTATGTTGGATAAGAAATCTCTATTATTTTGAATGGAGTTAAGAACCCACAATAAATAAGTCTTCGGTCGGCGTCACCTGGAGATAAACCATGAACAGGTTCAAAATGATATGGGCGTCTGTGATCCCGTTTTAAAACCCGGGAAACTTTACTTTGGGAAATACCAAGAGCAACAGCAGTACGTCGAGTACTTGTCGTGGGGTTCCTATTAAATTCACGTAATATACCCTCTCCAATTCTATCTCGTCCACGGTTGTTCTGTCGGCCCCCATGTACATTTTTCAAACCCTGGTTAACAAATCGACGATGGATACTCACAAAAACGGAATGATGAGGTTGTCGTCTGTTTGGAAATCTTCTCCGATACTCCCTAGGTGCGTACCTTGAATTCCCATTTGCGAACCCATAAATAAAATGAATGTCGGCTTGTTCGCTATTTGTAAATGTAAACGGCATGTTACACTAATTACAAGCTGGAAAATCAAATGAAATAACTTTTTGAACTTAAAAACAATAATTAATAACAGTGAAATTATTCAAGATGAAGCAAGTGTTTGTAAAAAGTCAAACTGTCGTTTCAAAATATAAAATTTAATACTTACTTGTTTTCCAAGGAGTATCATATTTTGTTGCAATGAAATAAGGGTGCATCATTTAGTTAACTTAAGACGTTCTATTGTACGTCGCTGTGAAATGTGTATTGAAAAGAACGGTTTACATTTTGAACAAAGTGTCTAATTTTATTATACTAGTGTTATTGTTATTTATTTATAAATCGTTATTGCTAAGAATTCTTATTAATTTCACAATTATTAATTAAGTATTGTTACAATAATAAATAAGGATTGTTAAAATTAGTGTACTAAACAGATTTCAATTTACAAAAGTCTTGTATTTGAGTATGGCTTGATACAGTGGCGGCTCTTTAATGAGAGCAAGTGAGCAGCGGTCTATAACTTATTAGAATCTCACTTAAAAACTACATACATGTTTATGGCGAAATTGATACATACATAATTATACAGAAAGTATTGACCGCATAACAATAATAATTATGCATTTCTTTTATACGAGGATAATAACAATGGATACTAAAAAACCGATAACCTACCTATTTATAAATGAAAATGTATTTGAAATTTTAAAGAAACGATCGTTAGGTACTAAAATGGCTCTAAATGTTTTATTATATCTTTTTATTAAAAACTTTATATTCAATTATTCACATAAAGCACATTACTTAACTTAGTACCACATCAAACACTAAAAATCAAAATAACTCGAAACGCACAGGAATTTCGAAACAGAAGAAGGTACATTATTTTGTTAAACTGTATGTAGATAATGAAAATAACAGTTTTTTAAAAATAGTCATTGGCGTAGAAGTTCTGTTTATGAAAGGGTTGAGCACCCTCCACTCCGCCACTGTGCAAGTTTGTGAACATTCTTATCGCTTGTTTTATGCCCCTTAATTAATAGACATTCGTTTATGAGTTATAATGAAAATTTGAGAAAAAAAATTATATTCAACACCCTGTATCTCGGAAACGAAGCCTTCTACGACATATGTTTATAGGAACTTTTCTTTTTAGAAACATGTGTTCTATCTCCTGTTTTTGTCTACAAAAAACTGACTCACCCTGTATATATATATATATATATATATATATATATATATATATATATATATATATATAATAGAATGCCATTTGGTCTGTGACGTCATCAGTCGTGAGGAACCGTGGCCATCTCCCACCCCATGGCTTCTTTTCGCGGTCGTTTTTCAACCCTTTGGCTGAATTTTAGCCCCTAATTAAGGTCCTTTTGCCAATACTAAGAGCCTTTTTGGCGGTCTAACCCCTGGTTAAGGGTGTTGGATGTCCCTAGAATGTGGTCTAGTGGCAATTTTGTTTGAGTTAAGAGAGGCGGGGTCACACACATTCCTTTTACCTGATTGGTTGTACGTGTATTAGGGCGGGGCTAAGACTAGGCTATATCCACCCTTTCAACTGATTGGTTGAGCCCACGCCTCTGGCTTCTGATTGGTCCTTAGCCCCACTACTCAGTAGCTGTGCTATGATAGGAGGATTAAGTCTCTGCATTCTGATTGGTTACGGGTTACGGCGGAAAGTTTGAATTAGTATTCCAATAAGGGAGCCTAATGCTAACTTACAGAACAGGTGTAGGGCTTAGCAACACGTTCTCGGGGCTTTGCCTCACTTGTGATCGGAACTTTTTCATGGGTCTTCGCCCGTTGTCGTGAACCCCTTGGCAGGAAATTTTTATTCTAATAAGGGGGCTCTAATGCTAACTTGTAAGACAGGTATAAGGCTGCGCAACTTGTTCTAGGGGCTATGCGTCTCATTGAGACCCCATTGGCGGGAAATTTGAATTTGTATTTAAGTCTTTACATTTTGATTGCTTATTGCGAGAAATTTGAACTTGTGATAAGATAAGATAACTTAAAAGACAGACATAGGGCTTCTCAACTTGCTTTCGGGTCTTAGCCCCCTGGTCCCTTGACGGGAAATTTGAACTTGTATTTTAATAAGGGGGCCTAATACTAACTTGTATGACAGGTGTACAGCTTAGGAACTTGTTCTCGGGGCTTCGCCCCACTTGTCGTGATCGGAACTTGTTCGTGGTTCTTCGATTGAATTTGTATTCTAATAAGGGGGCCCTAATACTAACTTGTAAGACAGGTATAGGGCTGCGCAACTTTGCCCCTTATAGAGGTCCCATTGGTGGGAAATTTGAATTTGTATTTGAGTCTCTGCATTCTGTTTGGTTGTGGCGGGGAATTTGAACTTGTATTCTAATAAGGGCGCAACTTGTTTTAGGGGCTTTGCCCCTTATAAAGGTCCCATTGGTGGGAAATTTGAATTTGTATTTGAGTCTCTGCATTCTGTTTGGTTGTGGCGGGGAACTTGAACTTGTATTCTAATAAGGGGGCCTAATGCTAACTTGTAAGACAGACATAGGGCGTCGCAACTTGCTTTCGGGTCTTTGCCCCTGGCCCCCTTGGCGGGAAATTTTAATTTGTATTCTAATAAGGGGGCCTTAATGCTAACTTGTAAGACAGGTGTAAGGCTTCGCAACTGACTCTCTGGGCTTCGCCAGCTTGTGTTGGCCCCTAGGTATGAAAACTGAATTTGTATTTAAGTCTCTGCAGATTAAGGCGGTAAATTTGAATCTGTATTCCAATAAAAAACAAATCAATTGATTAAGGCAATTAGCCATAGTAGTCAAATCAATCAATCTCGATAAAATCAAACAAGAAGCTGAGCTAACAATTCTTCATAACCGTGAGGTAACAATTCCCCTACTGTATATACCTAGCTCCTATGAGCGACCGTTTATTTTGTAAATAAGGCTAACCGACACTTAGAGCTGGTACTCTCTCTAAACGTGAGGGCAGAAGCGTAAGAAAACAGTCGATCATCCGCAAACCAATCGCAATCAATTCAATCTCAATCAACCAAACCATAACTTGCAGCTTGCAAAAATCAGCTTACAATTCAAAGCTTCCGGTCTGGCGTAACTTATAGCTTGTTAACATCAATCACAATTCAAAAATACATGCCTTCGACATTACTGTCAATATACGGGCAAATTAGCATGTAACAATACTGCCGCGTTTTGCATAGAGTGCTAAAAATACGTTTGACAGGTAAACTGGTAAAAAATACCTATACAATGAAGGATATAACCAAAGTCGAAATCAGATGACTATATTATTTTACATACAAAGAATACCTTATCGTAAATACCTCGGTCAAAAGGGACCTAGATTTATAAGCAAGCTTGAACGCACTATTTCGTTTTTGAAAATGGATAATTTCCCGGGGGCAAATAAACACGCTAACCTCCATTTTCATTTTGGATAATACACGCATGATTTGAAACTAGCACTGATTTCATTTCGTACAGCTATAGGACCCTGTGTTTTACCTTACACTACGCTTATCACTATCATTAGACAGTCATAATAATAATATTACTCAAATTTGGAAATACCTCTGACTAAAGAGGCCCTAGATTTTGTAAACAGGTTTGAACGAACTATTTCGTTTTGAAAACGGCCAAACTCCCCAGGGGTAAATAAACAAGTTGACTTTCATTTACAATTTTGGTAATACACATGTGATTTGAAACTAACACCGGTTTCATTGCGTAAGACAACTATAGACCTCTGTGTTTTTAATTTAACCAACGCATTATCATTAGTCAACCATAATAACAATAAGGTCAGTGAAATTAGCATGCAACACTATTGTTGAGTTTTGCATAGTGATAAAAATAGGTTTTACAACTAAAGCAGTAAAAAAATCGCTATACAACAATAGGTATAACCAAACTTGAATTCGAGAGCTCTAGCAATTAAATAAAGTAAATAAAATATGTGTTAGGATTAAAATAAAAAACCATCGCTTACCGTGGTTGCTACTGAAAATCGCATTGGGAGAACGCATTGGCACGGTCACACTCACACACCATTCAATTTCGATGGCTTGTTTATAACTGAATAATATAAAGTACTTAGAGGCCTCCGGTAGTCATTAGCATAAAGTAATTATTTTCTGAATTTCGCCAATTATGTAACCAGAATAACAACCTTTCACTATTCAAGTACATCTAAAAACCCTAATTAGCTAATTATACGAAAAGTTGGATCGCCCATGCTCGTATGATTACACTTATCTTTAAAAGAAGGCTTGTTTCTGACGTCATATAGTGGTACATTTTTAAACTAGTGTATGTTTTCTGTAATGGCAGTTGATCACGGGTCTACCTAGTAGTATATTTTAAAAGCAGATTGTTTGTTTGCGGCGTCGTCTAGTGATGTTTTTCTAACTGGCGAATCTTTTCTGTAATAGAAGTTGATCGTGCTCGTCTCTCGCCTCTCTCGTATCCCTCGTATCTATCATTTCTCTCCTCTTCGCCGTCTCCCTCGTTTCTCTCATCTCTCTCGTATCTCCCATCTCTCTCCCCTCTCGCTTTACAGGTCTCTCGCATCTCCCTCTTAGACTTGCACCGCGTTTTTTTTACTCCCATACTTGCCTTACCAGATAGTCTTTGGCATTGCTGTCAATATAGTAACAATTTAGTTTAGGTCAATATATTTACAGTATTAGGTTGGATTAGTATATGCAAAGTATTAGGTTAGATCAATATACGTACAATGTTAGGTTAGATTAATAAACGTATGGTTTTAGGCTAGGACAATGCTCGTGCGCGAATTGAGAGCAATGCCTAAAACTAGCGCGTAAGACAGGTATAGGACACCTGTCTTACGCGCTAGTTTTAGGTATTGCTCTCAATTCGCGCACGACTATTGTCCTAAGTAGGTAAGATTTGAGACTTTTGGAACATATCACATTTCCAAGATCTCACATTGTGAAGGTCACCACATTCTCAAGGTCCCACAAGCACAAGGTCACGCAATATGTAGGTCACTTGTGTGAGCTGCTTCCCAACGTCCCACTTCACCAAGGTCACCACTGCTCCAAGGCGTAAAAATACGTAGGTCACTAACACTTAACACATTCTCAAGGCTACTTGCGCACCCTATCTACTTAGGTAGCCATCTCACACTTAAAACAAAAAGTAAAAAAAGGTAATGATATGCTAATATATTTATTTGCTGTATGTACAAATGTAATCAGTTTATTATTCAGATATATGATTTCCTCTAGGAATAAAACATTTTGATTTAGTACAAGTGCAAAAGATACTTTCCACTTCTTTATCATTACACCTGCGTGGACGTGGTGTAAGTAATTGAGCGTACGTACAGTGTGGTGCCCATCGGAGATACTCCTATAGCGGAGTCAGATGGCCGCCATTAGTTTATTCGAACTCCACACATGAAGCATTCAACTGTGTCATCTGAAGATATGGTAATGAACCCTGCTGCTGCAAGCGATGAAGGTGAGTGAACTTCAGACCATGTTCGATACGTAAGTAAACGTTTATCGAAACAAGTGTAATACTGAGGATAGTAAAAGGTTGGTGACACGTCGCACATCTTCTCACCGTAGAACACTGTAAGATACCAACAGGAAATAATTTATTATATTCAATATATACAGTATAAAAAAGTAATTGTCCAAATAATACACTTCGCCGCAGAGTATACATGAATCATCTTCATATACCTCGTGCACCATTTTTCGGGGCGCTCTACATGATGGGCACCAGTATTCTTGGTGTGACATGTAGTAAATTTCGACCCATCTATCCATATGTGTATGATGGTCAATGACTCAGTAGTCGCTAGGTTGCAATCCCTTGTAGCAGTCATAGCATAAATGCATATGACCAGTAAGATGATAACGAGTATGAAGGGCAAATGTGAGTGAATAATATCCCAAATTACCCGTGAAGGCGCGAAAGTGGAAGTAGCGAATTCGTTTATCCAGGTTGGCAGACAATTCAGTATTCCACTGCACATCTTTATATGTATTCTTTAGTGCTTCTAATGTGGTAGAAGGCAGTAGTCCGTTTTTTTTTTCAAATTGCACCCAGTTTGGTATAATTTAACCTGCTCGCCGCGCACATAGACTAAAAAGCGATAATGGCTGGTAGCACTCCCTAGCATCCCAATCATTTTGTACTGGGCTATCAGACATACTGACACTGTTGGAAATAACACGATACTATATGTGTAGTTACCTCTACTTTTAAATGAAGACCTGACCTGAAACATATGTGAAGGTAACCCAGTGAAATAACATGAATATCCTTGGTATTGGGTAATCTCGAAAAGGAGGGAAACGTGAGAAGGGGAAGACATTGTAATTGTGGAGACCTTGAGGTTGTGTGAACCTTGAAAGTGTGGGGCTGGAAAGGTCAAGGAGACAAACTTCGAGTGATTGGTGAGATCCCACCAACCTTGAAGAAACGACGGACGTGAAGGAAGGCCTTGAAACTGTAGGGTTGCTGAAATAGCTTGCAGTGTGGCGGCCAAGGTCAAGTAGGTAACCTTGACGGTAGAAATAGTGGTGCAGATAGGATATAAATGCAGAGGGAGTACATGTGAAAGCAGTATCGTATGTAAAGGATAACTTATTACGGCAAGCGGTAGAAAAGGCGAAGATTGTGAGTGTTATGAATTCAAGTGGATGTCGTGATATTGTAATTAACAATGTGCAGTATTTTTTAAATAAAAGTAAATCTAAGTATGTTAGTGCCGGTGTTTCACCACAATTTAATTTTGAACCAGTCGTAAAACTTGGTGGGTCTAAGAGTAATGTAGTGGTTTCTGATAAGCAGGAATGGTATATACTTATGGACAATCAAGGGATAGTTACAAATATTTCTACACACCTGAAGGGACATGCCTACCTACAAAGATGGGCTAGAAAACTATATCGTATGGAACAAGGAGAAAATTATGCGCACCTCTGATTTTGAAGAATCAGAAATCTATTTAGGATGGGAGTCTATAGGACAGTTATGGAGACTTCTTAAGATAGTCAGTTGCCGATTGGATTTAGTACCTACTAGGGAATTTCCTGCCTTTTTTAATAAAATAGTAAATGTGGCGGGAAAAAGACAAGTGAAGGAGGTCCGCATTAATGAGCTCAAAAACGTAGTTCACGATGTAGTGGAATGGGAGCGAAAAGGAGAATGGGAACAGTTAGCTAGAGACTACACGCTTTATGAAAAGAATAGAAGAATCTAGTAAAAAAATTTCAGCAGTCCTGGAAAAGCAACATCGTGATTACGTATTTGTGAAATGATTTAGTAGTTATAGTATTGTATGTATTAATGTAAATAAAAATTTAAATTAAAAAAAAGTTATTTATTGCATAATAATATTACAGTATATGCAATTAATCGTACAGAACGTATTATATAATGTCTTTGTTAGAAATCCATGAATTGTGAGAATTATTAAAACCTAACTATTTAACGAGAGACATATCTCCTTGACGTCGTATTACATGTTCAACTAGGTGTATGTGAGGATGTTTCACACTTTGAATTTCTGGCTCATAGAAACGTCCTTCACCTCGACTATCACGTAATGTGTAGGTAATTGGACTGGAACGTTTCACTGCTGATATTCGAAAGACTTTGTTACTCCTATTAGGTGTGTAACCCTTAGAGAATATGTTTTTGTATTTGATAATACTTACATAATACCCCAGTTTAAATTTAGGTGTGTTACGGTCAAGAACTTTATGACATTTTAAATGTTTCAAAATAAATACAGCTTTATTTTCCGTTACATCTGTTGGTTTGTATCCGGTGGTTCTATGCTTTCTTGAATTATAATCAACAACAATTTGAGGTAATATTGATAGCCATTTATAGGAATCTTGTATACTGAATGTTTTCCACATTATTGATTTAAGAGTGCGATTTATACGTTCAACTTTGCTACTCTTCAAGTTGGAATAACTACTGTCATGATTAATGTTATATTTTTTCATTACTTTTTTAAATGCAGCTTTATAAAACTCCGTTCCCATATTAGTTTGTATATGTGTAGGCGTCCTTTGAAAACCAGACAAAAGTTTATTCATTACATCTGCGACTAGTTTCTATTCTTGGGTTTGATGGGATAAGCCCAGACAATTAAAAAAATGCATTTATTACAACTAAAATGTATCGAAATCCTTTATTTACCCGAGAATAAGGTATCATTTCTACTAAATTAGCTTGAAACAGATTATTTAAACCTTTGAATACTACACAACTCCGAGGAAAATTTCTACTTTCTGGTTTGTGCAGTTCTTCAACAATATCAGCTTTACTCATTTTATCACTTTGGATTGTACTACAAACTCTGCATATAGCATCGTCGCAGTTGTAAATTGTATAAACTCTGGTATAGTCACTTTAATTGCGGCATTCCTAGTTATGTGGTGACTAATTACATCGCTAGCAAGCGTTTTTGTCATTTATGTTAAGCTCGAGACCTGGATGACTCCACTTGCAATACAGTACGGTGCTCTCGTTACAGCGAAAGGTGTAGGTGTCTACTACACCAGTAGGAATATTAATTCTATTTTTAATGGCTATTCCAGAGAAAGAAATGAAATTTTCATAATGAAGATCACCAGAATGCTGAACAATATGTTTACCAAATTTATCTATCGTCATTTGATGATGAAGGTGTCCACCAAATTTATCTATTGGCATCAGTGCTGGATATGTAGTAGTATCTATACCGATGGTTGTTGTAACAATGAAATGAAATGAATATAGTAATAAGTTTATAACAAGAGATCCTACTTTATTACTTTCGCTTTACGCAATTCGTCAATTATATATTAGGTATGATGCCGGGAGGTTCAGACGTACATGAAGTGATCTCTACTAAAATTTGCAAAAAATGTGGTCCGCAATTTTGCTTAAAGTGTATTGAATGTGTATCATCCTGGTTGTGCGAAACATAATAAAAATATAACAATAATTAATGATAAGCAGTTGGATTGCTGTGATAGTGTTAACATTGTTCAACCTAATGAAAATATTGTACCTGATAAATCTCTTGAAATCGAAATTAAATTTCTTAAAAATTTAATTTAGGAAAAAGACAGTGATTCTAAATCAAGATGTTGCTATTAATTCTCTGCAAAATCAAATTATTATTTTAAATAAAATACAAGCATTGAGTTGTTCTGATAAATATGAAATTTCGCATGGTCTGACCTCTAAGTTATCATCTAATAAAATAAACAAACATGTAAGTAAACAGAATAATACACTTAATTCATTCGAATGTGGTTCATCTAATAACGTTACTAAATCTGTACCATTTCTTGACAATATCGGCATTACTGACGCAGTTGCGGCTATTGCAACCTACCCAGTAAGCATTTGGCAGTAAGATTTAGTTCTTTAGAAGCTAGTAGGGCAATATTAAGCAACTGTAAAGAAACTTTTCCAGCATAATAATACCTTAGATGTGTGCTTAAAGAGCTAAGAATGCAGTACCTTTGGTCCATTGTTGCCAAATGTACGGCACCTTAATCCATGCAAAGTGTTATTAAAGAGCCTCTGTTTTAACACTAATTAGCTTTAAAAGAGCCTACGATGGACAGTTTTACTTCCATTTTGTAATCATTAAACAGCTTGTAGATATTTTAAGATGTAACAATAAATTTTTGTTTTTATTTTGTAGAAAAAAGTACAGTTAATTTTCCTGATTAAACGTTTTTCACAGTTTAATACCACTGTTATAGTCTGCTAGTTTGCTTTATTCGTATCCAATTTCCTATTCTAACCTGCCACCAGAGCTTATATAAGTACTTTAATACCTGATGTAGATTCGAACTCACGACCATGGAATGTAAAGCTGCGTTCTTTTCAACTGAGCTAGCCTGTAACGTATTGAAAACCAGTTTTACCTTCCATTTACACGTAATATATGACCTTAGAATATGAGTAGTAATATTCTAAGTATTTGACAGAGTAATTTGAATTTGTGCAAATTATGAAAAATAGCAAGGAAATGTATGAGAAAGCTATTCTTTAGTCACATTCATTCGTAAATCGTGCGTAACTTCAGTCGTATTTCGCATGTAACGTAAATTACGTTTTACACGTATATAGGGTTAGGCATAGAAAAAGAAAGTTTCAGTAATTAATTTTTTTTCTATGAGCTTAGGTTAATAGGTACGACTCCATATGCAACATATTTCTTACAATTTTAATTACACATATATGTATACCTAAAGCTAAACACAGTTTTAAACCTGTATATTAAGTGTAAGTCTGTCTAAGTGATGTCTGAAAAACCAAGTTGGATTGTAGTACAAACCAGAGAACAAGGCAAATACGTTCTTAGTGCAGTACCGAAGAAGTGGGTGGTTGATTCCATTTTACATTGGCCTAATGTGGGCGGTTCTAAGTTGGAATATCTTCTTAATGATGGTACCTCAGCACCATTATCTTCATGGAATAAAATACCATGTATGGTAAAACGGGTTGGCTATTTGTCGTATGAGGCTGCGGATAGGACTATAAACGAATTATCTGGCGGATCCAGTACCGAAACTGATGATCAAGAAATTAACGTGCTGAAGAAAAGAAATACTGGACGTGCAACAGATCAGGTTAAAAAGTCGACTTTTCTTCTTGGTAATTTAATCATAGCTAATTTGGCATTAAAGTGTTCAATTGTATTTGCTGAAAATTTTGTACTATATCCAAGCTTTCCATCTCTCCAACCAATGAGCAGTTTTTTCATTACTCCCAGATGTAGCAAATGCAGGGAATCTGCAACAACAACATCTTCAATTATATTAAAACTAGGAATGTCTAATAAGGATGTTTTTTCTTTGTGGTGCTTTCCATATTCGTTGGCTGTAATTGAACATCTGATCGTGGTGCACGGTTCGTGCTTCATAAGAATATTCGCCTTCAGCTATACTCTTTAGACACCCATTGATGGCATTGAATGAAGCAACACCTACTATTATATTAAATAACTCATTATTTTATCCCATAATCATTACCTTTGATAAATGCTCGAGCTGGAGAGTCACATACAAAGCACAATGTGTAACATATGACCATTAATTAAAATACCATTGTTTAGTATTGGTACTAGCTCATTAATAAATGGTCGTAGAAATTCATTAATTGATCCTGGTTTCGAAGATCCACAGAATATTCAAACTGGCATTGGTTTCGCGTTAGGGATTTCTGCTATGTTAATCAAAATAGGCCAGAATTGTGTTTTGGAACCCTTATATAAGGGTATTCCATCAATATTTATGTTAATTGAAATTGTCTTTGATTCTTTGATATTGCTGAAAATATAAAAATTATTAGTATCTAACTACAGAAATTAATCTTACCAAAAATAACCCTTTAAGCATTCTTGAATCCCACTATGCCAATACTGCATTGATGCCCTCCATTGATGTTAGTAATGTGCCGCTTACTCAAGTTACACATGGTGCGCATTAATGTACGAGGATCTATTGGTAATTTAATCCCAAACTTGGTACGCATAATTTCCATAATACTTTTTAAAGCATGGTGGCTGATGTTGTACATAATAGCCCAGCGCTGTAGATCGTGGCCGACTCCATTAACACCTTGTTCTTCGTCAGAATCATCACCGTGAAATAAAGAATGGGCGTCATCAGATGATGTTTCTATCTCATTTTCCACGATATCTTCGAAGTAGTTATTTGTATCAGATTCCAAACTAGCTGATAATAGATCCAAAATGTATGAATAATTCCATTTTCGAAAATAAACAGGTAGTAAATATCTCATCTTACATATATTTGATGTAGGCAATGTTTTGGAATTTTGCAAGAGTTTTTGCCATTTTTCTTTCTGTTTCTTCGCTGCCTGTAAAAGGTCCCATTCTTCATGAATTTTTTCAAGGCATCCATGTTTGATTATGCTACCTAAATCACTTATTTTAATTAACGAGCCTCTTTTAAAGTATCCCCTAACGCCTTTAAGGGGATATCACTTTAATGGAGTACATATTCTGTTTAAACGGACCTTAGAGTCATCGTTTGGCTCTTATGAAACAAAAAAGACACTACAAAGCAGCCTTAAAAGAACGCGCTGTTTAATGGCTTCCAAAAACCGTTTAAGTAGCTTATAAAAAGCATGTTTCTTAAAGGGGGTAATATATAAATATTTAAGTGCCTAATAGCCAATCTCACCGACATTCCTTAAATTATTCCCTAACAAAGCGTTACTTAAAGATAGGGAATGATTAAATATCTATACCGTTGCACCGTAATTTTTGATAGGTTCCTTATAGTGTTACTTTAATCACAGCCGGAAATAAAATGAAACCAGATATTTGGTAATTTTTTGATTTTTTGACCTGTCAAAGTTCTATCAAAGTCTAATTTCTCATTCTGTAATACAGAAAACAGTGGAAGTCGTGCATTTAGTCATTACTAGGAGGCAAGGTAAGGTAATTAGATTTAAGATAGTTCATTATGTTTAATATTGCAGATGGGCAAAGATGACTCTAGTA
Source organism: Vesta saturnalis (assembly GCA_036346205.1). Lineage (NCBI taxonomy): Eukaryota > Metazoa > Arthropoda > Insecta > Coleoptera > Lampyridae > Vesta > Vesta saturnalis. The sequence continues at coordinate 1,742,933 of JARFJB010002232.1, read as the reverse complement.
AAAGGGTGCGAGGCAGTAATTACACCTCGAAGAAAACACTTAGTCATTAATTTAACAAATAAATGTAAGAATATTATTGAAAACAAAAAGACTGATGGTGTTTCTAACGGTGAAAAAGAACGAATATGGCATAAGATAGAAACATAGTTTAATGCTGTTGCACCTAATAATGTGTTCAGGAATAAAGAAGCAGTAAGACAATTTAAAGAAAAATGTGCGTAGGGAGGCGGCGGAGGAGAGAATATATCTTTTAAAAACTGGTGGAGGCAAAGCAGGTGCCATTAATAATCCTCTTAAAGATTAACACTGGAAACAGTAAAAAATGACAGTATATGCGTTGAGTAACTGTTTTGATAGTGACAATACTAGTGTATATAATATTGATACTAATATACCACTGATACAAAGCCAGCCAGCTGAAATCACACTGTGGAAGATGACGAAAACAATGTTAATTGTTCTTTGCCTGCCCAGGAAGAAGACAATAATAATATTTTCGAAACACTAGCAAATAGAAACATACAATGGAAATCAAGATGTCGACGAACTGCTCCAGCTGTAGCATTACACAGCAATGAGATCGCCAAGAATGCAGAATTAGGAAAGGAAAAACTGACTGGTCAAATTAGAAAAAGAAATTTTAAAAAAGAAGTTAATGCAAGATGAAAACGAATACCAATTAAGATGCAAAATTTTAGAAGCAGAATTAGAATTCAAGCGACAGAAACTCAATTAACTAAAGTTAATTTTTATTACTCCAGTTTCTAGTTGACATTAAAATTTTGAAAATAATTTTGTATTAAATCATTCCTAACATTGAAACCATTACCATTGTACACCATCCTATCACCATGAGTATGTTGAGGCATATTACATAGATTCATATAATATTGGAACAATTCTTCGTTATCAACTTCTAAAGGCGGCTCCACTGTATTCGTGTTATGTTATGCAAAATTGTTGTTGCCACTATATTATTGAGTGCTAAGTCAAGACGTGTTCTGCAACCGTAAGCCAATAAGGGAATCTTCTTTTTAGAGTTCCAAAAGTATTCTCTATTAAAACTCGAGTTTTCTTGTGCGCGGAATTGTAATTGTTCTCTGCTTCATTCTTGGTTTCCAGTAAAGGGGTGGGAAGATAATTTTTAAGTACGCAACCACCATCGCCTAACAAGAAGGAATTGGGAAATTCGTGATTTTCAAATTTAGCTTTTAAGACACTGTCGTTAAAAATCGTCATGTTGTGAACAGATCCAGGCCATCGTACGATAATACTGATAATTTTGTATTGGGCATCTGCTACGACCTGAACGTTAATTGAAAAATAACTTTTTCTGTTTCTATATATTTCAGCATTATTTCCGCCTTTATAAACAAGATATTGTAAGAAATAATTATGACCGATACAATTTATTACGTGGTGAAATAATTTTTATGTGTGCAATCAATTACTCCAACAACATTTGGAAATCTAGCAACTTCATAGAAAGCCTCTTTAGACTCAGTTATTGCTTGAGCATTTTCATATAGCTTTATATATTCCTTGGTCAAAGTGCAGATCGCATGAGTGACCATTTTAACGACTGTGCTTATAGTAGTATGCCTCCGAAAAATACGACAGGTTTAGTTGATGACAACCGGTTGCATAAAAGCGCAGACAAATTAATAATTGATTAATTGGGGATACGCTATTGTTTCTGAAAATAAATAAAAGAACATTTTGGTCAGGTGTATTAGCTAGGTTCTTGGAAAGAGCTATACTTACAAGTTGTGAATAAATGTTAATTTATCCTCTATTTTTGCTAACATACTCAGAACTGTTTCTTTTTTCAGTCTAAAATGCTGAAAAAATGCTAAATCCGACATTTAATTGAAGTGGTCCGCTCGTTCGTAGACTTGTCTGGGAATTCTATTATTTAGAATATCCCACACAATAATATAAAAATATATCGTCATCGTGTCTTAGAAAGAGAATATTGTTTACATTACCAAACATTGCCATTATTGCCCTGTAGTTTTCACACGTGCATAATATTTTAAAAATTAAAGCTACCGAATTTGACGGCTTAAATTTATGGAATGCTTTGACGTTTCAGTTGACGTTTAAGTTTCTGTGCAACGCAATAAAGAACCCTTAATCATTTAACAACTCCTTATATTTTAAGAAATGTCGGTGAGATTGGTTATATGTAGCTTAACAAATAACAAAAATGGCTTATTAAGCGATGTATGCCATTTTTCAACCATTAAGTAGCAAATATGTCGCAACTTAAAGAGCCAGATGTTCACTGGGTATTCTAGCATTTTACAACAGACATCAAAAGTGAGTGACACATCTGCATCTAGCAAAAAACGTAAAACAATCGTACGTATAATTGGGAATAATGATATGTAATCGTTTTGTCATATAAAAGCAGTTACTCCAAAAGCACATTTACATGTCTATAAGTTAGACCCAAATACCTTTGTAGATGTGCTCCTGACATACCTTAACCCACTGCTTCCCGATATTGACTGTGAAAAACTTCAGTCAAAACATTCCACTTATTATTCATCTTTTAGAGTGTCAGTTTATTATTCGAATTTAGAAAAGATTATGGATCCGTCTATCTGCCCAATCGGTAGTTGTGTAAATCGGTTTTTTTCCCGCGTACAAAAACACTAAAGAAACTTCTATATCTCACATTAACAAGGATTTCTCGGTTTTTTATATTAATATCCAAAGTTGTAATAACTAATTTTGTCAGTTCTACATTAGATAGTTTTGAAAAAGGCGAACATACAATTGCTGCTTTTGAAGATCTTTCAAAAGCTTTTGAGTGTATCTCGCACGAAATTTTGGCAACTAAACTAAAATCTTTCTACAAGTTTAACAGCCTCAGTGCTGAGTTAATAGCCTCATTTTTAAGAAACAGACATCAATGCGTGCTGTATAACAATATCCTTTCTGACAAACACCTGTTTAACACGGCGTACCACAGTGGTCTGTATTGGGACCCTTGTTATTTTTAATTTACATTAATGGCATGCCAAGGTATCCTCCAAACAACATTAGCTGTATCCTGTATGCCGATGATGCAACGCTATTTTTCAACTGGTACTGATTTGAACCTTGTTAACAATAACGTTGTGAAAAGTATTGACATTGTTAAAAACTGGTATGGACGTAACCAACTAACGCTCAATGAATCAAACACGATAGTCATGTCTTTCTCATTAAAAAAAGTTAGTGTAGATTCTACCACGAAAGTACTGTTCTTGGGTTGTGGTATAGACTGGCGTTCAAAATTGATTATTATGTCAACCTAGTTACAAATAAATTAAATAAGTAGTTATTTTATTTAGTTAGAAGTTTACAAAGTAATATATACTCTGAAGTAATTAGAACAGCTTACTTTCCGTTAATACAAAGTACTATACTTTATGCTATATTGGTATGGGGTCATAGTTCACAGAGACTAAATGTGTTTCGATTGCAGCGCAAGGCAATGAGGATCATTGCTGGTCTTAAATATAAGGCAGATTGTCGCAACTCGTTTATCGATTTAAAGATCTTGACTTTTCCATGCCTTTATATCTTTGAGGATCTCTGTTATATTAAACGTAATATATCTCTGGTTGTTTATCAATCTAATATACATCAACATACAAGGTAATCTGAGAGTTAAATACTGCAGACTGAAGACATCTCAAAATAGTGTATTGTATCAGTCACAAGCATTTTATAATTTAATACCACTTTGTATTAGAGAATTACCGCTACTCGATTTTAAAAGTAAAATTAAGAAATTTCTTGTAAGTAACGCGTTTTATTCATTTGAAGTTTTCTAATAACTGTAAGTACATTGAATGCTAGTACGTTCGTAATCTAGTTGTTTATGTTTGTCATAACACTTTTTTATATGTGTGTACTGTGTTTTAATATGTTTGTTTATTTTGATGAGTGTAAGTGTACTTAAGTAACACATGTTGCACAATAAATATTATTATTATTATTTCCTTGTGATTGCTAGTATTTCCTGCCGACATTGATCCCAATAATTCCAGCAACCAATCCACTAATTTATTCGGATCATTCCAAGGTACAAACTCAATCGCTTTGTTATTATATTGTAATAGTTGCATTCCACCCCCTCTTTTGGAGATAGAAGTTGTGCGAGATTTTGTGGAAGGACGTGCTATAGCTGATGTTGCGGGTCGTTTTCGAGGTTGAAGTAATGGTTTAATGATCTCAATGTATTTCCTACTATTAGTTCCTTGGATTTGGTCATCTGGGATATAGTTACGTCGATCAGCATTTACCCGACGCACAATGTCATTGTATTGCTGCAGATCACTCCTTTTGTATCCCGTAGGAGTATTTTTTAATAGTAGCTCATATAATCCGGAGTTCCATCATAAAGCGATACGAACATTATCTCCAACAGTAAGTAAGATTGGAGGAAACTTTTGGAACACACCACAATTCCAAGGTCCCACATGTCCAAGGTTACCACCATTTCAAGGTCACACTGGCTGAAGGTCGAGAAACAAGTAGGTCATGTGTATATACTGTTTTCACAAGGTCGCACATGTACATGATTACCACAGCTCCAAGGTGAAATATCATACGTAGGTCACTAACACTCAACACATTCTCAAGGATATATGCGCACCATACCTACGCAGACAGCCATCTCACTTTTTCAAGACTTGCTCATGCCATTTTGTACACTTCTCTGATAGCACACTTAGAACAAAAATAAACAAAATATGCTAATGTATTTATTCCTTGTATGTACAAATGTAATTAATGTATTATTCAGATATATAATTTTCTCTAGGAATAAAACATTTTGATTTAGTACAAGTACAAATGGTCCTTTCCACTTCTGTATCATTACATCTGCGTGGACGTGCTGCAAGTAATTGAGCGTACGTGCAGTGTGGTGCCCATAGGAGATGTTCCTGTAGCGGAGTGTCAGATGACCGCCATTGGTTTATTCGAACTCCACACATGAAGAATTCAACCGTATAGTCTGAAGACGCTCCTCGAGAGGACTAGCAGATGTTCATCAACGGTACATGATGGTATACCATCATAGTATCATTGATATATTTGAGCATATACGCTGTCCATCCATCTGTCTGTATCTCCTAGTGTGGGCCCGGTCGAGCTGCTCTTCTAAAGAGCTCTCCGTAACCACGACATCACAATTCCGGACGAATGGCACTATGGTTGTCAGCTGTAATGAAAGAAAGAAGTATTTATATAAACAAAGTAGTATCAAGAGAGTACATACCGTGAACGTGAGACGGTCCAATGTGATGATGCGATGTGAGTAGAATAACCAGTACCATCCAGCGACAATAAGGAACGCAGAATTGCGTTGAGTGGTACTGTCTCCCGACGCCATCGCACAAAAACGTTGTATAAAGGTGGAATGATAGTGCGACCAGTCGTCATAGGGATGTGCGTAGTCCAAAACCAACCATCGTGAAGTTCTTCGTGGTCGTTGTCGTGCATATCTTCGTCACTGTTTTCGTTATTTCCGAGATCCTGGACCTGCGGAGCGGCGGCTGGAGCCCTGCCATTGTCATTGGTCTCGTCCTGTATGCTGTTATGTAACAGTTCCTGTGTACTTAATTGTTGTACCACATCTGACAGTTTGTGAGCGCTACGTTCCAGTTGGTGCATGTTGTCAGTGAGAGTGTCCATAAAGTTATCCTTATCGCTACTCTCTTTAACGATGATTTCGTTACAACAGTCAGTACGTGTTTCGCGAAGTAGTCGCTGTTGTCGTAACGCGTCATTGTCGTAGTCGTCGGATTCATAGCTGTAGGAGGGTCCATGTCTACGTCGGAGTCGTAGTCACCAGTGTTGAGGTAATCGTTCCCAGCACAGGAAGAACATAGGCCCCAACACTGGATAATATGCTGACAAAATTATCACTATCATCATTATGTTTGTCTGTGTCAATAGGTAGTGGTGTGTCCTCGTCATATTAAGTATTACTGTATCCGCATCAAGGTTGTAATCTTGTAGAGAGTCCAGGACTACGTCGTCAGTTCATAAATTTTGTCATTGTTGGATTGGGTGTCCACGGTAATCGAAGAGTATGCGGAGGGCGGGATATACAAAACCTCAGGTGAAGAGGGTTTGGGAGTTGAAGGTAGGTCAACGTCAAGTGGATAGGAAACCTGAGGTGTAGGAGTTGGCGGGACGTCGGGGAGAGGAGTTCAGGAGGCTAGAGGAATGAAGTCGAAGGGATACAGGAGTTCCCCAGGCGATGGAGAACGGGGGTAGCAGCGACCTGTAAAAAATAAGTAAAACGTTAGAAATGTATCAATAATGAAAAAAAAATTATAATTAAAAACATAAGACTTGGTTCTTACCTGGGGAGATGATGGGGAACTTGCTCTTGAAGTCATTGTATGTTCAGCAGTGTTAACTGTAGAATCAGTTGTACGAATACTTTGTACTCTTTTGGTTTCGCTAAATATAGGTGTTTCCCCCACTAAAAACAACGTTTTTCATGCATTTTTAGAGGACATTTTTCACCTATACTATACTTACCTACAATCACCGGTGAGGGATATAGTGGAAAACGCAGTATCTTCTCCCCAGAGTGTATTGAGCCCTACATGCGCTGCGGAGTTTCGGGAAAACAGGTGGGGTAATACCTTGCTTCCATCCCAAAGCACATGGCAGGGTGAGGTACAATGCTGGGAAGAACATGTGTACTCAGCAACACTCTATCCCGACTATCATTGTTATTGTTTCCTTACCCGTACACAACTCTGCCCCTCAACCATCATACATATCATCCTATTCGTGGCGATATGTTACGTTGCGTCCTCGTTCGCATCGCTGGATATGATTGCTTTTTTTAACAGTTGTAATCCATGATAGTAATAAATTCTACAAACCAATAAAGATCAATAAAGGGTTAAAGAAAGGAATTATAACAAAACACGTAACTCTACCCGTTCACTTATACATTGTTTATACACCCTTTCTGTTACAGATCGCAATAAAATGTTTCAATGTGAACGTCTGAAGAAATTTTCAAGAGCAGACTCTCTACTGTGACATCAAAAAACTGTGTGTTGGATAAGTATTCCAACTTCCCCACCTTCAGAGATGCTGCAGGTAGTACCGTAAAACCGTACCGTACTTACGAATGTGGCGCCACCAAGTACTTCCGGTGCGAACAGAACGAAACATAGTCATATTGCTGAACGTCTTGCACAACCTGGACCATCAGGGTTAAACAACTTAAAGAATAATGCGCAACACAGGCATAGTGATGATTCTTTGCAGAACCAGGACCATCGGCTTTGAACAACTCACGGAAGCTTAAGTCAGACCAAAGCAGCGAACCAGTACAAAATAAAAGTAGCAAAAGTGTTGAAATTGTGCACTGCACTGATTGTTCGATTGATGTTCCTCGATATGCTTATCAAGGACACCTTATAAGCAATAGGCATTAATCAAATGTGTGCCTACTCTATGATACTGGGGTTGAAGTGATTCGAAATGATTTTAAACAATGCATTGTTTCGTATAGACTATCACCATGAAATTCCCATACGGATGTCCAGACGTTTATGGGTGACGTTAAAGTGAATGTTTTGAAACTAATACAAATTCAGTTGCAGAAACACTTCTCGTTGAAATGTAATGTGGAGTTGTTTGGGTTGTGCTTTCTGAACAGTAGAGAAAGTACGGAATTAAAGTCCTTTTAGACGAAATATGATATATTGAGTGTCGGGATGGTATTGGAAGACTACTTTCAAAGAGTAGTGAAAATCCTGGATGCTAAGCAATCAGAATTTCAGCATAAAAATTCTGGTAAATGTGAGTTATGAGTAGTAGGGTATTATATTTTCAATATATGTTGTTTTGTAGGGCGGTCGCTGTTGCATTTCCTATATTTAGAGGTAAACATGTTGAAATTTTCTGCCACTACGGCTTTATCTTATATGCATGTCCCGCCTAAAATATCGCGTAAACATGCCATAGTGAATGTGAAGAATAGTGCTGCTTTGCGTGGGCTATTGTATCAGCAGTAGTGACACCGACGGGGTTACCACAACGGACGACTTCTTACCCTGATTTCAGGACGTTATTCAACTGGAACGGTGTAGAATTTCCTGTTAAGCTGACTAACATCTCAACGTTTGAGTCCAACAATAATATCTCCATCAATTTTTATGGACTGGAGGATACGTATCGTGATGGTCAGCGTATTCCTGAGGTAGTGGGTCATCTCTACTATACCAGAGCTAAACAACCTATTCATGTTAATTTATTACTATTAGTCAGTAACCGAACCGATAATCAGCATTATGCATGGATAAAAAATTCTTCTCGTTTACTTAGCAACCAAATAAGTCGACGTAATGGGGTAAAATGTTTTATGATTCATGTATTCATTACTTTAGAACGCAGGAGCAATTAACGCGACACGTGTCTCATGACTATAATTTCGTATATACGAAATTACCTGGCGTAATGCAAAGAAAAGACAGAACCGGAGAGTTCTATGCGGAAGATATACTTGCGTTTCGGAACTATCGAAAACAGATGTTTTTACCATTGGTAATATATGCATATTTTGAAGCTCTATTAGTACCGATAAATACGGCTGAACCCGATCCAGAACAACCATTCACGTTAAAAACGTGTAAACATGAACCATACCCATTCAGTTATTATATTAAGTGCGGTGTAAACGATGCTTGGTCCAAATTAGAACTTTATAGGGGGGTTAATGCCGCGGAGATATTTATTACACGACTCGAGAGTGAGGTGAAACGGATATATAATGAGCATTTGAAAACTCTTGTTACAATGTTACCACTAGCTGATGAACAACTGGTGATACATGAACAAAGTCGTAATTGTTATATATGCGACAACCTTTTTACGAACGATATTACAAATGCGAAAGTACGAGATCACTGCCATATCACTGGTATATGTCGTGGTGCGGCGCATTCAAATTGCAATTTAAACTGTCAGTTACCTAATAAAATATTTATCTTTTTTGGGTTTTCTTAATGGTGTATTTTAAATTATACAATCTAAACGTTTCGATAACACTTACAGTTATCTTCGTCAGCAGTAATATTTGTTAAAAAATGTTAAGGATGTTGTAAAAATTGAAAACTTTTAAAACATAAACATCAGCCTGCTATTAATATAACAGTTTGAGAAACGTATAAACCCAACTACAAAATTAAATTTTAGTAAAGAATAACTAGGTCATTAAAAATTAAATATTGTTAAACTGCTTTAAAGATGACAAATCAGAACACTCTCTACGGCGAAATGACCTAGTTATTCTTTACCAAAATTTAATTTTATAGTTGACTTTATACGTTTCTCAAACTGTTATATATACAGGCTGATGTTTATGTTAATTTTCAACTTTGACAAAATTGCTTACAACATCTTTAACAATTTTAACAAATATTACTACTGACGAAGATAACTGTAATTGTTATCGAAACGTTTAGATTGTATAATTTAAAATACACCATTAAAAAACCCCAAAAATAGTAAGTATTTTATTGAGTGAGAATGGTGAAAGTTTACATTTTCATATATCAATTACCTACATTTATCCCAGTTCTTTTCCATAATCTCAGTGGTTATGATGTCCACCAAACAGTTAACGAGTGAAACTGAAGAAATTAATAGTGAAAAATATATAACGTTCGGTAAACATATTTATGTAGACGAATTCATTAACGGTCGCGGCCTTAGGGAAAAGAAGTACATAAATTTGCGATTCGTCGATAGTTGTAGGTTCATGGCGGCACACTTAGATACTCTTATCTGATAATTTATCAGATAATCAATGTAGAGAGGCAAGGAAATATTTTGGTGATGATAATGACTTTAACTTAGTTAGAAAGAAAGTTAAATTTCCTCTACGCGTACGTAGACAATTTTAATAAATTGGACGATGTCACTGTACCTTCCTATGACAAATTTTACGATAAAATGCGTGCTGAAAATATATCCGATGAAGAATACTGTCGCGTCCTACTGGTGTGGGATGACTTTAAGTGTAATACACTCGGGGATTATGCTGGTATATATTTAAAACCAGACGTGTTAGAAATTCTTTAGGTGGCTACGTATAAACATGTATGGATTAGAACCAGCGCAGTATGTTACAATACCTGGATTGGCGTGGGATGCCATTTTGAAATGAACTAAAGTAGAGTTAGAATTATTGACTGATATGGATATGTACCACTTTTTTAAGAAAGGTATTCGTGGGAGTGAGTACTTGTGTTAAGCGAAGAAGTATTGCTAACAATGAGTTTGTCCCAAATTATGACACCCTAACTGTCCTAAAGTCTTTTTACAGTATTTAGATGCCACGAATTTATACGGATGGAGTATGCGGCAATATCTCCCTCATGATGGGTTTATGTGGTAACTGAAGAGGAAATTAGGCGCTTCAATGTATCAATGATTAATGATGATGACGATTTCGGGTTTGCACTAGAGGTTGTTATACACTATCCGCAGCACCTGCATGATGCGTACAATGATTATGCTTTTTTTCCCGAAATGATCTGTGCACCACATTCCAAGGAGGAAAAATCAATTCCTAACTTATGTGATGAGACAAAGTAGGTTATACATTACCGATATTTAAAACAATGTATACAATATGGGTTAATTGTTACTCAAATTCATAGAGTTTTACGGTTTCGTCGAAGTCCTTGGCTAGAACCATACATAGACTAACACAACTCTTCGAAATCAAGCCAAGAACAAATTCGAAAGGGATTTCTTTAAATGCATGACCAATGGTGTATTTGGTAAAACAATGGAGAATTTCGACAAAAGAAGAGTAATAAAGTTATTAACACACTGGGAAAAAAATGGACGTCGCTTGGTTCTAGCACGGTACATCGCAAAACCGCAATTTTAGAATTTTATTCAATTTACTGATAAATTATTTGCAGTGGAATTATCCAAACAGGTCGTTACCTATGACAAACCCGTATATGTTGGATTTAGTATTTTAGATCTTTCCAAAATTATTATGTATCGATTTTCTTACGATATCCTGCGCAGTAATTAACGGTAATAATGTAACGTTGCTCTATACAGACACAGATTCTTTAATTGTCGAGATAACAACTGATGCTGTGTACGCGCAGATGCGGAATAATGTTGATGAATATGACACATCCAAATATCAAAACTGTCTGCATGGTATTACAACGAATACATCCGTCGTCGGAAGAATGAAAGATGAGTCTCCAGAGAAAGCTATTCAATATTTTTATGGAGCAGGATCAAAATGTGTAAAGTGTTCGTGTTTAGATCAGCTTTGCATGGGATGTACAATAAGATGTTAAACAAAATTGCCTTTAGGTCCCAGGATGACAAACGGTATTCCGGAATTGGAGAACGTCGATCCTATGAGCGGTCTATTAGAGGTTGCTACGCAAATGAATTTGTATAATCCAGATAGCAACTAATAGTTTGGTTACCGATACTTCTTAGTTTTAGATGTGTATATATTATCTCCATAACGCAGTTATGAACATACATAACCATACATATTAATATGTATAATATCGATACAACATTCCAAGTCGGATACTTCATGTAGTAACTTTTTAGTGGAATATATAATAATATTATGTAATAGTTCATTATCAAGGAAATATATACAAAATGTACTCATATTGTCTGATTTATAAAATAAATAAAGAAAATATATATTTACAATTTTGTTAAAAAAAAGTGTACAAGCTTTACTGCATTACATAAATATCGTACAGATGGTATATATTAGACAGAGTGCAGTGACATAATGATTCACAATGATAATAACAAACTGGTTGCAAAGCAGGAAGAGTAGGATGTTCCTCAAGTTCTATAACGGGTTGTGTAACAAATTTTCTGATGTAATCCGCTTTCTCTCTACACTTGACGTAGATAGTATCTGTAGGTTGAATCAAGCGACCGAGAATTTTCGAAATTGGTGTAGTGGTGTGTTCCCCTCTTCCCATTTTATACAGTGTTGATTATGCATTAACCAAGTAGCTTGACTGCGACTCTCCGCATCTAACGCATGTCATGGATACGGTGATTTAAACATGTAGTGGGCGACTTGTGTTCCATTAAAAATTGCAAGTTCTTTCGGTATAAAAAGTTTTGAAATTTTAAACGCTTGTACGTCGACTATGACGGGCATCGTGTTACAGCTGTCTCACTGCTTTGGTTAACGCGTTATACGTAACTAAGCGATCAAGGAATATAACACAGTACGCTGCCGTATTTGCCGGTATGTTGTCTGCTGTTTCGAATTCTACACGAAGTACTACTTCTTTAGAGTGCATTGCCTCTTGTTGATTCGAACAGTCTACCACTACCAATGGTGCGACTGCCGTAAATTGATTAGGTGTGACTAGACTAGACACTTTATTGCACTTTATTGCAAAGCCAGGTAGCATTCACAAAGGGACGCAAACATTAAAATACCCTAACGCATTTGTTAGTGTGCTATTTGAGGTAGTAAACCAACCCGCCATTTTCATGGCCAGCGACGGTCGTTGGGTGTAAATGATACCAATCATTTCATTGTAGACGTTAATCCAACCTTCGTCACGGAATCTACCACTATTCTGTTCATTTCGTATCTAATTTCACTGAATAAAAATGCAATGCCATTATTAACAAACCGCGCGATGTTAGACACAGCACCCTACTCCTCAGCAATTTTCCCTCTACGTAGATATAACTTTCTGAGGGTAAAGTGCACATGTCTTCCTGAATGGGTATTATGATTTCATTTCTTCATTGTTTCCAAATCTCGTAATATACGGTTGATTGGTGTGTAGTTCGGAATTTACTATAGCATTACAACAACGACTTTTTCGTTTACGTTTAATATACTCATTGTGTTAGTGTAAAACCAAGACTTTGCAAGTATGCTCTATTCTGCGCTGTCAATGCTTTGAGGGTTGACCGCTTACTAACTCTCACATTTCTACACTTCGATCTTTTATAGTTCACCTTGCTGTGGTTACACGCACATGTGTTATGCCGCGTCACCATCTTTTCTTCAAATGTAATCCTATCTTATGACTTCACCGTTAAAATTGACGCGGTCTCCGTCATGGTCTACTATTTTAAGTGTTATGGTTGAAATGGTGAATATATTTATAGGTAAATAGATCACATGTAGAAGGAATTCAATTATTTTGTATCCCGCTGGTACATTGGGAGAAATTTGGTTAATAATATGTGATGCCTCTCCATTTTTAAAACTTCCACTTGTTATATTGCATTCGATAATTAACGAATGAATCTTGATATTGTTAATAGGATTTTCAGAGGTATGCAACTCATGACTTTTGTAAACTTTTTTGTTAAATCCCAGCATAGGTCCTATAGAATTTTCTACATTAAAGTTAATATTATGCGTTGCTTTCATAGTGTTATTGTTCGCCCGTAAATTAAAATATTTTTTCGAACCCTTCACTGTGTCATGTATATGTTTATTCACATCTGCGATTTTGTATGATTCGGGTGGTATTGTAATTTTAGTTTCTTCAAATATCAGTTGGTTGTTCCTGGAAGTAACGTTTTGTATAGTATTGCAATATTCAAAACTAGTCAACCCCATTACATATTCCGACTCATTATCAATATAAATCGGTGGGTTAAAGTTGGCTTGAAAAATACTGCTTGTATCGGTAAATGTAAATGTGTACGACATTACGATCAAGCAACGACTACTGAGAATCAAAACGAACCGTCATATAAAAATCGAAAGACTAAATGACCGCAATTGTATGTATTGAAGTTTTGTTTCTGCTACCATCACTTTTAAAATAGTGAATTAATTCTAATGGTGGTTTAATGTGTCGTATGCTATCAAAATATGTCATATGTCCATTACGATTGATGCAAACCGTTCAGTGTGTTCCCCTGTTATTTGATCATCTAGATTCACGATACCACATTCATTCATGTGGATTCGTGTAGTTAATTTACCTCGCATGTATATCCCTCTGAAGTTGGGAATTTGTAATTTCTCAACAAATTTTGATAGCTCAACGTTGCTTAAGGCGTGGCGTGCTGGGTTCAGTGGGAGTTTTTTGAATACGGTTGTAGATATAGGCCTAAACCTCGCTTATATGGTTTTATATATAAGCCTTTTCCTAGGGTAGCTGCTTCCATTGCTTAATTGTGTCGTTTGGTTTCTTCTAACGTTTTTGACGCGGTTCTTGCGTCAGTAACCGCTTTTGCAACTGCGGCTGCACCTCCACTCAAAGAACCTAAAGCTACCAATGCTGAAAATAGGGGAATAAGAGGTATGAATCCCCCGCTTTTCGGTATTGTCAATATTCTTCCCTTGGGCGTCAAGATTTTTTTATGTTTTAAAACGTTTAAGGCTTGTTGTACCGTAGATTTTAACGATGATCGAAGTTTACCACCAACACGACGTCGCGCTAGAAGGACTGCTTTGTTGAACGAAATTGGTCTGTTTCTGTGAGAACGCTTCCAGCCTCGTGATTTGCTTCACATTCCCATTGTTCTTTTTCCTTTCATTATACCAGCTATGGATAATGCAGCTGCTCTTTCTCCAAAGGTTTGGGGAACGAAATTTATTCCAAGCTTTTTGTTGCAAAGCTTTATCATCTATGTGGCGATGCCTTAGATCGTTTGACTGGGAGTATGCAATATCGTATTCTTTACACGCTTCGTCCAATTCGTTAATACCTCTGTCACCGCGAGTTAATCGTTCTCGTAAACGGGTACCCGGACTACAATATCTGTACCCAGGTATATGCAATTCCATGGGTAATTTATTTATAAGGTGTGAATTAATCCAGAACCTATTTTATAGCTATCACAGCGAGAACTATACTTCATACAACACTGACTGACAATTCACTAATAAACTATTTTATGCGTATGACACTCATACACACACACACACACACACACACACACACACACACACACAGATACATACATATATATATATATATATATATATATATATATATATATATATATATACCGCCATACAAGTTATAGTTCAGTACTACAATGGGTGCCATCCGTTTCATTCCACAAGATACAGAATTACCTATTAAAGATTATGGCATCACTTATAACAATAATCACTACTCAAAACATAGTGGTCTATTAAAAGGAGGTTGTAAACGAGGTATAATCGTCGGTCCATCGGGTTACGGAAAGACAAATGTTATGATTACCTTATTAGAACGTCCAAATGGTTTACGTTTTGAAAATGTTTATGTATACTGCAAATCTCTATATCAGCCCAAATACCAGTATCTACGAAAGTTACTTGCACCTATAAAAAATATAGGGTTTCGAATACAGTGATATTAGTGACGTTATATCCCCTAGTGATTCACGCAAAAATTCAATAATGATTTTTGTTGATGTAGCATGCCATAAACAGAATGAATTAAGGGATAATTTCTGTTTTGGCAGACACCAAAACAATGATTGTTTCTATCTGTGCTAAACGTATTCTTCTATTCCAAAACAGCTTATACGTGATAATGCGAATCTACTAGTTCTGTTTCAACAAGATAGCACCAATCTTAAGCACGTGTCTGATGATCACGTTAATGTAGATATGACATTTGATAGAGTTAAGGACTTGTGTTTCTGTTGTTGTCGTGATAAGTTTGGATTTATTGTGATTGATAAAGAGAGTTATGTTAATGCAGGTCGTTTCCGTAAGGGATTTGACTGTTACATTGCATTATAAATACTGCACTTGTTATGTAAACATGCAGTAGTAATGGAGGAGCGCTCGCAAGAGTGTGCAACAAAAATACGCCAGTTTAAAGGAAGATACTGCACTTACAGAGCATGCAATAGATGCACACTTTAAAACTATCACACAATTGTTTACTGAATAAGATGGTTCTCTCGTCTAAGCTGAACCTTTTACATCAGAATTCGGAAAAATTGAGCCTATTGCACATGAAAAGGAAGTTTTGTTGCATCATACGCCTAAAACATCTGGAACTTGGAAGGCACCACGTACTCTTGTCCCTGACGTCATTCCACAAGTTTTAGCGGACACTGTGATTGCTGATACCACACATGATGACGAGAGAAAGATTCCTATTTTACAACAATTGAAATCAGAACTGTTAGCTGCTGGATCTCAACCGGCTTTTGAGGAGTACGTTAGTCAGTATGAAGGATTAGCGAAATATTATGTGGAAGGTATATTTAGAGATTCCGAAGACGAGTATGATTTAACATACGGTGTACACTTTCTTCCCGGAAAAGAGAATTTTTATTGGTGATGCTGAACTAGACTTTGTTGGAGATAATTTTCGCATCGCTCTTCCAGATGGATCATCCTTAGATTATGATGGAACTCCGGGATTATATGAGCTGCTTAAAGAAGCTCCTATGGGATAGAAAAGGAGTGATCTGCAGCAATACAACGACATTTTGCGCTGCAAAGATGCTACTCAACGTATTTATAACCCAGCCGACCAAATCCAAGGAACAAACAGTAGGAAATACATTGAGATCATTAACTATTACTTCAACCTAGAAAACGACCCGCTACATCAGCTATTGCACCTCCTGCCATAAGATCTCGCTCAACTTCTATCTCCAAAAGAGGGTTTGGAATGCAACTATTACGATATAATAACAAAGCGATAGAGTTTGTACCTTGGAATGATCCGAATAAATTAGTGAATTGGTCGCAGGAGTTATTGGGCTCAATGTCAGCAGGAAATACTGGCAATCACAACGAAATAATATATTAGTGGAGTTGATCGTCTTATTCATAATAACAATATATATATATATATATATATATATATATATTGAGATGATTCAGATGACGTGCAAGTAGCTATGTAATTTGCATAGTGAAGTTTCACTTTAGTTAGTACGAAATGGTACATTTCATTAAATAATTCTAGATAAGAATGATTGATAAACATTGAGATGTTTGAAAAAGTTAAATATTTCTTAATATAATTTAAATAATGTTAGTATAAGTAATCGACAGCACAGTACATTAAAGTATAGGATATGTTTGTTATCGTTTGAGTTAATTCAAGTTTTCATTTAGTTTTGTAAGTTTATTTAAAAACAATACTCCCTAACGACATGTGATACAGGTTGTAGTTGACAGAAATAATGTTAAAACTAGATTTAGGCTGGTATCAATGTAGCAATTCTCATGTACGCAGCCAAGTTTATTGAAAACATTCGTATTAGTGCGTTAAACACATATTAGTGCAAAAATTATGAAAAAACAGAACAAGCACATTTGTGAGTAACTATAAAACATAAATCAAGCAGCAGCTCTGGGATTATTGTGTGTAATCAACAATTTATGACTTTAAACTAGTGATTGACAACATTCCGACACTAGTCGTAGAAGAACTTATGAACCTACGAAAGTGGTAAAATAAATTAATTTGTGACTTGAACATTAAGTTTAAACACTTACATTAACAGTTATTGTGTTTAAAAGTGTGAAATTTAGCATTAAAATTATATAAACAAAATGAGGTTTAGTTATATCCTCGCATATAAATTTTTGTAAAAAGTATTTTAAATTGAGACAATTTGTATAAAATAAATTACTAGAGGCAAAAATAGTAAGGTAGCCTCAATTTTATGTTATAATTCCTTATATTTATGTCCATTTTTGTTAATTTTAGTTTTTAAGAGTATTGGTAGAATTTAAATAATTTTCCTCTCAAATTGTTTAAGATGAATATTTGGGTGTAGTAGCATCCCCTATTCATGTAGAGGTAATTTCCAGGCCTGTAAAATTCATAGAATTAGTGTAAATTCAATAAATGAGTGTAAAAATTAACGTAGTTATTAAGTGTAGGAATTAGTCCGTATTTGGTTTTAAATTATAGATAAAATTATGTAGATTATGGAAATGTTTTTAGATTTAAGAAATGTTAAAGGGAGCGAAAGTTATAGGGCTTTAAAGAAAAATCGTAATGTGAAAATTACAGTAGCCTATCAAATTCAGGGAATATTCTTCGTAACTATAGAAAAACATTCGATGATTTGGTTGTCGACCAAAATCATATAAATACAAGTGCATTAGCTTCACAAACTCTCTTAATTTTCATCTTTTTCAACAACTTGCCAAAGTAAGCTGTTGCGAAATTTTTTGAAAATAATTTTTTAAAACAAATTAATGCCACTTCGGTAAAATAACAAAGTGCGATTTAGTATCGGAAGTGGTCACGAAACAAGTGAGAGTCTTTTGTTCGTGAAATAATTAAATTAAGGTTAGTTTACCTTTTCAAATTTCAAATCGGAAGTTTTCGATAAGTTATAAAAATATTTCCGCAGTTTCGACTTTGTTTGTTTTTAAATTTATATTGTTTATGTTGGTATGGATATTTAATTGTGTTGTCTTCGTGCTTTTATCATTATACACCTTGTTTATCAAAAGTGTGTTTAATTTACAACCTTCAACGATCCATGCTTTTCAAAATTTATTTTGAAGTTGATTAAAGAGAAGTGATGAGCCTAAAAATAAAGATTCGTCAATATTCTAATAACAATAGTGAAACTTACCTAAATGAATAAGCTGTTCATTTAAAAGAAAATTTGGATGTTCGAGGAGCAGAGTTGCAGTTCGCAGGAGCTGTTGTCTTCAATCAACTTTAGCAGCAGTAACCCACAAAAGGAGGACATTGTATGTGAGTACCTTATTGTTGACATTGATACTTTATTGTTATGTTCATAATGTCAATCCTTTGTAATAATCTTGATGTGCAACAACAGGTATGCATGTCCCAAGGGAATGTTATTTGTCCTAAAAATTTAAATGTTTTATATTAATATTTGTTTTTTTATTCAAACGTAGTTATACTTGCTTGTATGTCGAATTTCACTTTTAGTTGTAGTCAAATCATATGTTTGCGTATTCACAGCGCATGCCCACGTATACTTTTAAAAGAATTTTGTTATGTACAGGGTGTAACACAGGTATTAATGCGAATTAAAAATTATAATTCAATTTACTTAATCAATTTAGATACGATAAAAATAAATAGGACATTACCTCAATGTGCTTTAATCATATTAACTATGATTATTGTATTCAAACAATCAATATAATTCAAAATTCATAATCATTTATTTTATAATTTTTAAAGTAGAGTTTCTTCTAAATTTTGATCCCTATCCCCTTTGTGATGAGTCTCATTGTTCTATCGAATGTATATTTTTTTTATTTTAAGAGCTTTAGCCAATGTTAAATTATTTAAACAATAAATAAATAATTAAATATTAACAAAATAACTATATAATATTAAACTATAATTATATAAAATCTTAATTACGTTAGTAAGTCAGATACAGGGGGTTAATATCAGTACAATACATGTTACTATGTTCATTTCATTTCATTGTAACGACCATCACTATAAATACTACTACATATCCAGCACTGATGTCAATAGATAAATTTGGTGGACACCTTCATCGCCAAATGACAATAGATAAATTTGGTAAACATATTGTACAGCATTCTGGTGATCTTCATTATGAAAATTTCATTTCTTTCTTTGGAATAGCCATTAAAAAGAGAATTAATATTCCTACTGGTATAGTTGACACCTATACCTTTCGCTGTAACGAGGGTACCATAGTGTATTGTAAGTGGAGTCATCCAGGTCTCGAGCTAAACATAAATGATAAAAAGCTTGCCCTTGCTAGTGAGGTAATTGGTCACCACATAACTAGGGATGCCGCAATTAGAGTAACTATACTAGATTTTATACAGCTTGCAACTCCCACGATGTTCTATGTAGAGCTCGTAGTACAATCCAAATTGATACAATGAGTAAAGCTGATGTTGTTGAAGAACTACATAAGCCAGCAAGAAGAAATTTTCTGCGGCGATGTGTGGTACTTAAAGGTTTAAATGATTTGTTTCAAGCTGATTTAGTAGGAATGATACCTTATGCTCGGGTTAATAAAGGATTTCGAAACATTTTAGTAGAAATAAATGCATTCTCTAGATATGTCTGGGATTATCCCATCAAACGCAAGAATGGCAAACTCGTTGCAGATGCCGAATTTAAAAAAGTAATGGCAAAATTTAATATAAATCATTACAGCAGTTATTCAAACTTGAAGAGTAGCATAGTTGAACGTGTAAATCGCACTCTTAAAGCAATAATGTGGAAAACATTCAGTATGCAAGGTACCTATCAATGGCTATCAATATTACCTCAAATTGTTGCGGATTATAGTTCAAGAAAGCATAGAACCACCGGACATAAACCTGTAGATGTAACGGAAAAGAATGCCGCCTCTATTTTGAAATACTAAAATTGTCATAAAGTTCTTGACCGTAAGACGCCTAAATTTAAAGTGGCGGATTATGTACGTATTAGCAAATACAGAAGACTATTCTCTAAGGGTTATGCGCCTAATTGGAGTTATGACTTTTTTCGAATAACAGCAGTGAAACGTTCCAGTCCAATAACCTATATATTACGTGATAGTCGGGATGAAGAGATACAAGGACGTTTCTATGAGCCGGAAATTCAAAGTGTGTAACATCCTGACATTCACCTAGTTGATCGTGTAATACGACGTCAAGGAAATATGTCACTCGTTAAATGGTTAGGGTTTGATAATTCTCACAATTCATGGACATCTAACAAAGACATTATATAATACGCTCTGTACGATGCATTTTATATATTGTAATATTATTATGTAATAAATAACGCTTTTTTATTTTACATTTAGTATTTATTATTAATACATACAATACTATACACTACTAAAGCGCTTCATAAATACGTAATCACGATGTTGCTTTTCCAGGACTGCTGAAATTATTTTACCACACTCTTCTATTCTTTTCTCAACGCAGAGTCTCTAGCTAACTGTTCCCATTCTACTACATCGTAAACTCCGTTTATGAGCTCATTAATGCAGACCCCCTTCACTTGCCATGTCGTCCTGTTGAAATATAATTCGGCAAATGGCATTTTATTTCATGTACAAATTGTTCCAAAGATATTTATCTAAGGTCTTCTATTAATCGGTTAATACAACAAATACACTCTACACCATCGTCATGCAATAGAAAACATCTCTCACACAGACGTATTCCACTACCATATCTATAAACTAGGTTATCTAAATAGTCATCACTAGACGTACCCCGCCCATACACTTTTTCATGTTCAGCATCAAATTCTATTGATTGAAATTGGCATATTAATCTTTGCATCGCTCTAACATAATCTACAGCCTTAGGCCACGGCTTTGAACTATAACACATCCACATATTGACTAAACATTTATTATTATCCCTATTGTCGATATGTTTGTTACCCCCACTTATTACTTAACAGCTTTCGCAACTTCTACGTCAATATCTTTTTTCTCCTTGGCAAATTCTACAATTTCCATAACACATGCTACATTGAGATCAAATATATCTTGTAATGGAACTATTAACCTGTGTATGTTAATATCAGGCATTTCCGCTGCCGCATGAATTATTTTATTATAAAATGCAGGAAATTCCATAGTAAGTACTAAATCCAATCGGTAACTGACTATCTTAAGAAGTGTCCATAACTGTTCTATAGACTCTCATCCCAAATAGATTTCTGATTCTTCACAATCAGAGGTGCGTATAATTTTCGTCTTGTTAATAGTTTCATACGATATCGTTTTTGAACCCATCTTTGTAGGTAGCCGTGCCCCTTCAGGTGTGTAGAAATAATTTGTAATTATCTTTTGATTGTCCATAAGTATGTGCCATTCCTGCTTATCAAACACCACTCCATTACTCTTCGATCCACCAAGTTTCACGACTGGGTCAAAATTTAATTGGGGTGATAAACCGACACTAACATACTTCGGTTTACTTTTATATAAAAAATACTGTACGTTGTTAATTAAAATATCACGACATCCACTTGAATTTATAATACTCACAATCTTCGCGTTTTCTGCCGCTTGACGTAATATGTTCTCGATTACACACAATACTGGTTTCACATGTACTCCCTCCCGCATTTATATCCTACTTTCCCCCCTATTTCTACCGACAAGGTTACCTGCTTCACCTTGATCCCCACACTGCACGTTATTTCAGCAATCCTACCGTTTCAAGACCAACATTCACGGTGTTTCGGCAAAGTGGTCAGGATCTCACCAATCACTTCATGGATGTGACCTTCGCCTTTTCGGCCCTCACATTTACAAGGTCTTCCACTATCAAGGTTCCCACTGTCACAACGCCCTCCCCTTCTCACGTTTGCCACATCTCCAAGGTTACTCAATACCTATATTGATCTTGTCATTCCACAAGGTTATCTACACATATGTTTCTACAAGGTCAGTGCTTTCTTTAAAAGTAGGGGTAACAACACTTATAGTAACGTGTTACTTCTAACCGTGTCAGTATGTCTGCTAGCCCAGTACAAAACAATTCGGACACGGAGTG
Organism: Vesta saturnalis; assembly: GCA_036346205.1. Lineage (NCBI taxonomy): Eukaryota > Metazoa > Arthropoda > Insecta > Coleoptera > Lampyridae > Vesta > Vesta saturnalis. Next base: position 1,720,426 of record JARFJB010002232.1, on the reverse strand, counting down.
CTACCAACCTTTATCACTTTTTAATCTAAGTGTGCGGCGCGCATGTGAAATAATTCCAAACTGGGTGCAACTTGAAAAAAAGAGTCTACTGCCTTCTACGACATTAGAAGCGTTAAAGAATACATATGAAGATGTGCAGTGGAATACTGAACGGTTTACCAACCTAGATAAATGAATTCACTACGTCCACCATCATGCATTCATGGGTAATTTGGGATATTATTCACACACATTTTCCCTTCATACTCGTTATCATCTTGCTGGCCATATTCATTTATGCTATGACTGCTACAAAGCATTGAAACCAAATCAATACCGGGATATTAACCACCATACACCTATGGATAGATGGGTCGCCATTTACCACATGTCACACCAAGAATACTGGTGCTCATCGTGTAGACCGCCCCTAACAATGCTGCACGAGGTATATGAAGATGATTCATGCATACTCTGTGGTGAAGTGTATTATTTGGACAATTAGTTTTTTTTACTGTATATATTGAATATAATAAATTATTTGTCGTTTAGCATCTTACTGTGTTCTACGGTGAGAAGATGTGTGACGTGACACCAAGCTGTTATTACTCACAGTATTACAATTGCTTGGATAAACGTTTACTTACGTATGGAACATGGTCTGGAGTTCACTCACCTCCATCGCTTGCAGCAGCAGGGTTAATTTCCATACCTTCGGACGATACGGTTGAATGCTTCATGTGTGGAGTTCGAATAAACCAATGGCGGTCATATGACACTCCGCTACGGGAACATCTCCTATGGGCACCACACTGCACGTACGCTCAATTACTTGCACCACGTCCACTCAGGTGTAACGATACAGAAGTGGAAAGAACCTTTTGCGCTTGTACTAAATCAAAATGTTTCATCCCTAGAGAAAATCGTATATCTGAATAATATACTAATTACATTTGTACATACGAGAAATAAATATATTAGCATATCATTACCTTTTTTTATTTTGGTTCTAAGTGTGCTATCAGAGAAGTGTACTAAATTACATGAGCAAGCCTTGAAAAAGTGAGATGGCTTTCTGAGTAGGTAGTGTGCGCAAATAGCCTTGATAATGTGTTGAGTGTTAGTGACCTACGTATACTTCACCTTGGAGCTGTGGTAATCATATACATGTGCGACCTTGGGAAAGCAGTATATACACACGACCTACTTGTTTCGCGACCTTCAGCCAGTGGGACCTTGGAATTCTGGTGTGTTCCAAAAGTCTCCAACCTTACCTACTTTCTACAAAGTCTAGTTCAGCATCACCAATAAAAAATTTCTCTTATTCGGGAAGAAAGTGTACGCCGTATTTTAAATCATACTCGTCTTCGGGATCTCTAAATATACCTTTCACGTAATATTTCGCTAATCCTTCATACTGATTAAGGTACTCTTCAAAGACTGGTTGAAAATACAGCAGCTCACAGTTCTGATTTCAATTGTTGTAAAGTAGGAATCTCCCTCTCGTCATCATGTGTGGTATTAGCAATCACAGTTCCCTCTAAAACTTGTGGAATAGTGTCAGTAACAAGAATACGTGGTGTCTTCCGTGTTCCAGATGTTTTAGGTAAAAAACTGCATTTTCATGTACAATAGGCTCATTTTTTCAGAATTCTGATGTAAGGTATTCAAATTTCACGAGAGAACCATCTTGTATAGTAATCAATTGTTTCAATGGCTGTGTTATAGGTTTAAAGTGTGCCTCCAATTCACGCTCTGTAAGTGCAGTATCTTCCTTTAAACTAGCGCATTTTTGTTGCACACTCTTGCGAGCACGCAAAACGTCTTATATTAAGCGCTCCTCCATCACTACTGCATATTTACATGAGTAGAGCAGTATTTATACTGCAATGTAACAGTAAAATACCTTACGGAAACGACCTGCATTAGCATCACTCTCCATCTATCACACGAAATCCAAATTTGTCACGCCAGCATGCATTTCTCATGCATTCAAAACACGTGCCTATCATGTCAAATGCTTCTTGGTTTCTAAGAATGATCTTAGATTTAACTTTTAAAGTAAATTTTATATCGAATTTAATACGAATAAATCACAATGGAACGTAAATGTACGAATTAGTATGTTTAATAATATGACACATGTCTTTTTGTTTTTTTTCATGGCCCACTACTTGTTTTGATATATTTCGACTTTAACTTCCTTAATTCCGTTTCTGCGTGAAAGTAACAGTAATATTGAAATTATAATTGATATCAAGGAAATTAATTTTTAAGGAGTCCAAAGTTGTTAAAATTCGTTCAGTAAAACCCGAATAATCTATATTAAAAGGGAAATACTTAAAATTTACACATTTCTTAAGATATCTCGGGATAGGGAAAAAATATCTACATGCGGTTTTCGCCATTCTGTTGCTAACTTGGTCTACTTTTGTAATCCACGATTTAAACTACATGCTCCTATTTAATATCTTCCAAGAAAAACTAGATTAAAAAAAATAAATAAACATCGCCCTCTAGCGTGCATATTACTTACTAAGTTGTGTAGAAATTATTATTGTTACACTAGTGGAAAGGAGCTATTTTCAAAAAGACTAAGTTTGCAAAGATCGATTAAGCAGAACCGGACTTACAGGCGTTTTTTTCATAATAAGGGAACCCCTTATTTGAAGAGATGGACTAAAACTTGTAAAATAAAATATACGCAGAACTTTTAGAAGAATATAATGATCGTATTTTCAATGCCTCTTAATTAGGGGATTAATTTTCAAATTTTTATTTTCAGTTGCGCTCTCTAGCGGTGGTCCTGCAATTCTATAAATAATTTCCAGGTTTTTCTCGAGGCCAGTTTGTTATAACATTTTTTCTCCGAAGCTGTACTATAAGCGGTTTTTGATATATACTGAGAGCCGGTACGTATGCCGGTAAAGGATCCCAGAAAAAGAAAGCAAACTGAAGCTTTCATTAAATATTTTACATTTACATTAGCATAGGAGTCAATATACCAAAATATTTAGTCACTGACCGAATAACGCTTCATGAAATTATTCCCTCTTAACGCAAAAATGAATTTGGGAAATACAAAATTATTTAGATGACTATCAGCAAAACACCCAACTAAAAAGCGGACTAGAGGCTTGACCAATATGAACATACACAATCGCACTTTACATACAGCTGAGCTGATTCATTTGTCAGGAATTTTTTGCTAAGCAAACACAAAAATTGGTCTTGGTAAGACAGTTATCGCCCTTTTACCTCACAACTTTTATATAGAGCGATCCCTTTGTTTCTACTATTACAGTAAATAGAAAAAATAAAACTGAAAAAGAGAAAAACAATAGAAGCAAGCATTAACTGAAAGGGAATCTGAATAAAAATCTTTAAGAATATAACGCACTTGTATTGTGCACAAACCATTTATAATTAAACAATAGTAAATGTAATTGTAATACTAAACTTGCTGCTCCGTTTATAATAGGATATTTTGTACTCTATCGTATATGTAACGTAACATATTAATCGTGTAAATGAGTATTTTCCCACGAAAAATTTGTTACTTTGAGAAGCGTGACTCATTCCGCTACTCACGATTTATTAACGTCTTCCATTATGTCTTAACAGTGATATTTGAACGATAAATAAAACTATTTAAATATAATAAAAATTGTTTGAATCTAAAAATTATAGGAACAGCCTTGTTTGCAACTGAGTTTTGCAAAGTGAAATGGAATTACAGCTTAAATTAACTAAATCTATTCACGTTGCAACATAGAGTAATGTATTAAACGAGCTTTCGATCATAAAAATTGAATTTGTGTAAAATAAATTTTGTTTAGGAAGTTGAAGATCGAATGATAATTGAAACTTCTTGAATTTTGAGGATTTACATAGACCCTATTCGCAAGAGTAATGTAGAATGTTTAATTACTGTCTCCATGTCACTCTAAATGAATTATTTTACCGAAATCGACGATTCTCTGTTTCCTTTGTAAACAGCATAGCTGCTTTTAATATTTTATTACATACTTTATGATGATTTTACATTTCTAAAACATATAATCTACAAAATCGAATTCCAATTTATTGCGAAATTGGCCTTTAAAATATCCCTATAATGCAATGGAATTTACAGAAATACGAAATAAGTTTACTTTCACGATGCAATTAGGCGTTATTAAGTAAAATTTGTAGTTCAAGTTTGTCGTCATTGAAGTTATTGGTTTTTAGTCTATCTACCAGGACGGAGACGGTCTTAATTCTTTCAATAATTTTATTACAGGATGAGATCAAACAGGGCGAACAATTCTAGCTATCCCAATCACAACCGTTACACTATAATTTATTTCTGGCGTTTTTTTTATTTCCAATAACGCTAGTAAAGGCATGAATATAACATACTAAGTTGTATAATGAATAATGAGGGAAAATCTCTTTATTTGCCACAAAACAATTATTTACTGCCTTGTGTTCTAAGAGATTACCACAAGAAAGAAGGATGCGCGCTTAGGTTGCTTATCGTGCTTTAATATACTAAAATAGGGGATTTACTGGACTTAGACGCCCCGATACGTGAAAAATTGCTATGTGTAGAAAATTGTTGTTATAAGTGTTTGAGCATCAAAAGGCATAATTTTCTCCACTAATTGGTAATTAATTTCGAAATCGTTTGACATTCAAACACCTTAACACAAAATTTCTAATTAGACAAAATGACGCTTAAATGATAATAAGGTGTAAACTTTGTAACAACCCATTCCAATTCTTTTCAAAAGAAGTATTAAAGGTTTTCTCATTTTTAATGTAGTTGTTCTCCCGTAATGTCGGTTTAAAGAAAATAATTTAATCGGAATTACAAATTTCAAGTTAGAAGTAAAGTCAAACGTTATCAGGTGCCTGAGTTCAATTATTAACTGTTTAACGAGTTTTTAACTTTAAATAAAGGAAAATTTGCATATTTACAAGATTTCTCCCTAAATTTACATGTATGCTGCTTGATTGATACTTTATTTCTATTGATGCACAGGATAGTTATTGTTGACTTCCGTATTAAATGGTTATGGAGCAACAGCAAACAGTAAAGTTTATATTTTATTAACGGTCCCACCCAAGGGAATGAACTTCACTCATAACTAATACAATCGCATCCTGTGCTAGGAATTTGTTATTTATCTTTTCCAAAATTAATTTGAAAACAGTCCCTACTTCAGATAATAGTTTTCAAACTCTTTTAGGCAATCCAAAAGATAAAGTGGATAAGCAGGATAGGTCGGGAATTTATAAGATTAATTGTAAAAATTGTGAAAAAATATATGTGGGGCAAACTAAACGACCTATCAAAATATAAAGCTCATATAAAATACAAACGTTGGGACATGTCTGCCGTAGCCCTACATATGTTTGATAAAAATCATGTAGTAGATGAGGTATCATTAATCAAACATGTTAGTAATAAGTACGAACTTGATTGTTATGAAAGTTTAGATATCTTCAAAAACAAACAAATTCTAATGAATAATGATGATCAAGGACCTCTAGGCTACTCTGAACTCATTAAACTTTCGTAACTTTCACTTTCACTTTCACCAATTAGCAACGAAGCGTTACTCACTGATGGTATATATGTATATATGTTAGTAATTTTCTTTAGTCCGCTCTAGTCGACCGCTGATGATGATAGCGTAGCTATCAAAACGCGTTCGGTGTTTTTTAATTTTGTGTGGTACGTGGGTGTATTTTGATTGTTACTGTTAACGACATAATGGAACACGTTACAGAACATGTGTCATGCTTCGTAAAGTGCAAGAAAGCAAATTTATTGTGAGTTAATACTCATTTACACGTTTAAAATGTATGTTAGATGTACGTTATAGTACGAAATACGCTAAATTTACAACACATTCCATCATAACCTGAGTAGCTAGTTTTTTATGTTAGTAGCTAATTAATCATTAATTTCAAATAATTTGTTAGATGTGACTACATAAATATTTCTTTAAGTATAATGTGTCTATCAATCTATTTATCAATTAGCTGTGACGTATTTGATTGACAAATAAAGCACTATAAAACTTAAATTCTGGAGATCATGTCCTCATAATGTTGATGAAGAGTGAGGATACTCTTTAATCTTAGCATAATAAACCATTTATTGAATCATATTAATGGTTCGGTGAACCATTAATAAGCAATTTCATTACATTTTTTGTCAGAAACTTCTCTCAACACAATTTCATTAACCCACCAACTTTGAACGACGTAGCAAATTCCAAGAGTAATATATTGTGCTTTTGTGAAGCATTCAAGTAATGAAAATAAAAATATAATTGAAAAAACAAAATAAAGCCAAACGACATGAATTTAACCTTCAATTAGATATTTTAATATGGGGCAAACAGAAATATCCAGTGTTGTCCCTACAGTTTATACCTTTGACATTTTTTACACTAAAACAATTATTTTTTATTTGACGTTCAAATATCACTGTTAACGACATAACGGAACACGTTAAAAAATCGTAAATAGCAGAACATGAGTCACGCTTCGTAAAGTGTAATAAAACAAATTTCTTGTGGGGCAATACTTATTTACACGAAAGTCCAAAAGTAAACATATTGTACAACTTTCAAACATGCAGTAAATATAATCTGCACCATCTAGTTGAAAAGTCACTGCTTACTATAACAGCAGTAGAATGGTGGCAGTTTGGTCCCTGACATCATTAATGGTGGGAGAGGTCACGTCCACGTGGCCGTGCCCATTTCCCACCCCCATGTCTTCTTTTCGGGGTCGTTTTTCAACCCTTAGCCGTCAACCCCTTGATAGTATTTTCACCCCTTGAAGACATTTTTACCCCTAATTAGAGCCCTTTTGGCTGAGGTCGGCTTCTTTTCGGGGGCGCTTTTCTACCGCTTGATTGAATTTTCAGCCTTTGACGGTATTTTCACCCTTAATTATGGGCTTTCTGGCAGTTCAGCCCCTAGAGGGTAGGCAAAATCGCGCGCATTTAGTCGGTCGGCTTCCTTTCAGGGGCGTTTTTCAACCCCTGGGTGGAGTTTAGCCCCTAATTAAGGCACTTTTGACAATATTAAGAGCCTTTATGGCGGTCTACCCTTTGGTTAAGGGTGTTGGATGCCCCTAGGGCGTGGTGTAACGGACATTTTGGCCGGGTTAAGAGGGGTGTTAAGCCATTAAGGCGTGACCACACTCACACCTTTTACCTGATTGTTTGTACGTGTATTAAGGCGGGGCTAAGAGTAAACTAAACCCACCCTTACAACTCATTGGCTCGCATAAGGCCCACTCCCCTGGCTTCTGATTGGTATTTAGCCCCTCTACTTAGCAGCTGTGCTCTGATTGGAGGATGAATTCTCTGCATTCTGATTGGTTGTGGCGGGAAATTTGAATCTAATAAGGGGGGGCCTAATGCTAAATTGTAAGACAGGTGTAGGGCTTCGCAACTTGTTCTCGGATCTTCGCCACCTTGTCGTGATCGGAACTTGTTCGGGGGGCCTTCGTACTTTGTCGTAGCCCCATTGGCAATTTGAATTTGTATTCTAATTAGGGGGCCTAACGCTAACTTGTAAGGCAGATGTAGGGCTTCGCAACTTGCTCTCGGGGTTTTTCCCCCTTGTCGAGGCCCTAATGTTGGAAAATTTGAATTTGTATTTAAGTCTGTTCTGTTCTGTTTAGCTGTGCTAACTTGTAAGACAGATGTAGGGCTGCGCAACTCACTCTCAGGCCTTCGCCTCTTGACCAAAATTTAAATTTGTCTGTGGCGCCATCTCGTGGTATTTTTTTAAAAGTACATACAGGGAGCTGTAATGGGTATGGCGGAAAATTGGAAGTAAGGAGTCTAACACTTCCTCAGTCATTATTTCTTTTAATTATGAGTCATAATCACCCTTAAATAAAACAAATAAATTAGTAAAAACCCATTTGTATTTATCAGATTAGAATAGTAGTAGAAAGACAAACATTATACAGCAACTTGATTATTTCATCATTTATTATTAAACATGTAGCAAAAAACTTATTTGCAAAATCAATCATTGATAAATTATTTAGTATAAAATACAAAAACACTAGTGTATAAAGTCCACACACATCCGAATGGTAATCCTGCAATATCGTTTTGTTATAATGGAACCATCTGGAATTCTTCTCTAGGAAACGTAAATGATAGCCTTACGGGGGCCGTCCAAGGGAATCAAAATAATCGCCATCACCATTCTCGCAATGTAGATAGCAGCCCAATGATTTTCTGGATCCGTATTTACAATAACTGCGCACGGTCTAAACCCCTGCCTCAGTAGTTGATTAGGAGCACATACAAGTCGAAACACATTCTTGAGGCTGCGGATCGATTTCAAACATTTCAACACTTGTACCGCATACATCTTTGTAGTTGGTCTGCGTCCAGTCTTGCAATAGTAAGGCGTTTTCCAGTGCACACATAGGCTCATCGATGTTATGGTTTAAACAGCTATAAGCATTTGATCCTTTTTTCAATTTTTTAAGCGACGGACAACTAGTCTCGTCCAGGTTTATCACTGGCGTGTTAAGAAATCTTAAAAACTGCTGTTTTTCACTGCCTTAACGTGAATTTTGTTAAATGGCCGCAGCGCTCTTATCAGATCACCTTGTAAGTTGTTGTACGGTACATACCACGATCGCCATTTCAAACCGTGATATTTATCCTCTAAATACCTTATCTGTCTTGACATGGGTTTCGATATAAAATAATTTCGAGGTGACTTTATCAGCATCAACAATTACGAGTCGTGATCTGTAACCACAGCAACTTCTTTCGGTATGAATTCATCACCTCTAAACCCTTGTACGTCCAAGTACGCGTCATCTTCTTTCAACTGCTGCTGTACACTGAAGCTTGTGTTGTAGAGCTGCTCCTTTTAACAGCTGAAATCTACGACAACATTCCGCTGTTTATCGATCTCAATCACGTTGTCGGATTTGCCGTACTCCAAACAGTTAACGGTTTCCGTGAGAGCTTCTTCCAGTGGGTGCTAGCATTTGCGGAGAAGTCAGGAGTTAGGTCAAAGGTCATTAAACGGTAGCGCTCATTCAAAAAATGAATACCCCTACCGGAAAATAAGGTGTGATACGTCCTTACATATAAACCATTTGCTGTAAAGTCTGGTTGTAAGGCTTTCGAAGGAATTTGTTGGCCATCAATATATAACGACATGTAGTTAATATTATTGTGATGAAAATTGAACGGGTTTGAGGGGTAATCGCCGTTGAAGGCTTTATTTGCCACAAAGCCTACGATACATCGTTTAGGTAACTGCCCTACGAAGACATTATCCAATGATTTTCGGTGTATGCCCATAGGTACAGTTAACACTTTTACGTCTGTCCTTGTAACAGGGTATTTTGCTGCAGTTGCACCAGTAAACTAGCATCCATAATTCGCGTCTTGTAGTTTGAACCTTGTGCTGCCATTAGACTAAAGCTATCTCTTGATCGTACAAATTTAGACTTTAACTCAACACCATTTATAAGAAACTTTTCTTGATTAAACAAATCCGAGAGCGAACATGACCAATCATGCCAATCTGTTTGCTGGTCGTTACAAGTACTTGACGTTTTGAGAATCCATTATTTGCGTTCCCAGTGTATTCATCTGTCCAGCTGTATCATTGTGCCATAAGGTACAACCTAGATGCGAGTTCTTGGCCTCCTTTCCATAATTTAATAACGTTTCGATATACGAGCGGTAGGCGTAGGTGTTGTGAATGCATCCAATTGTTTACCGGAACTACAATATCTGCGTCAGTAAGCGGCGTATCATCTTGCTTTAGAATTTTAGATGTAATGTACAACATGGTATGACTTACATCTTTGTAATCGTTCCCATTTCCCGGCACTACAAGTTCTATTGGGGCGTCATCACTAAGAGCTGATAAGGGCTTGTCAAATATCCATTCCCCACTCTCTATACTTGTCTGCGTCGAGGGTAAAGCGAACAAATCCAATTCGGAATTGACACATCCACGCGATGTGCATGTAAAAAAGTCATTATCTGACGTACTCTTTTATAGCCGGAACCCTTCATCATTTTATCGATTTTCTCGTCGGCTTTACGTTTAAGATTCCTACCCGCTTCGTGAAATCTCTCTTAAAACGACTCCTTAACAGGACGATCCTTTATGACGTCACCAAGAATATTAGCCCGTTCAGAGCTTCTTTTCATTAGCCTTTGCACCAGACTTAAATAACAGTATTATACTTCTAAATATGCCTCCTAACCAGCTTCCTATACCATGTCCACGCTGATATGGTGCACCTCTGTAAATGGAGCCGATATCATTACCGGCCTGATCCATATAATATTGTTGGTAAGGACAAACCATTATTGAACTTTCTTAAAGTGTAGCTTCAGACACGACGTCCCAAACTCGAATGGCATTGCTGCCCCGTATCTGTTTTATATTAATCTCGATGATTTCAAATTCTCGCGTCATCACCGGTATGTAGTGTGCAGGTGAAAAAATCACATCTTTATGGCTCCCATAAGCATAGTTTTCTGAAGTAATGTTTATTATACGCATAAGCGGAGATAAAACATCACCCACAATTTGCGGTTCAACCTCGCAATAAACAAACATCTGCGTTGGTAATCCTATCCATATACTAGCGGGGTGCGGGGGTATTGATTCCACAGCTATGTTCTGATACTGGCGATAACCCAACTGTAAAGCTAAACGTTGTAAGAAACCGAATAGCGACAGTGCGGTTTTTAATTCCGTAGTGACAAGTTTAGTTAACTTATCGTATTCGGTTCTTAACAATTTATTTATTAACTCGTGGTTATTTACAGCTTGGAAATTTCTTCTATGCTGGCATAATTCCCGAAGCGAAACGTACACATACACCATCCTCAATATAAATGATTTCTCGTTGTCGTGTTGAAAATGCGATCAGCCTTTTTAATATCTCTACACATCCTCTTCCTGCAGGTGGCTCGGTTCTATAATAAATTAAATTGTCTGTGCACTTACAGCGGCAAAAGAACAAGGGTACTGAATTTCGATATGCCTACAACCCAAGAGCCCGTTAATCTTATTCGCTTGGGCAACTGTGTAATAAAACTTGAAGTCATATTATCAGGAAAATACGTCTGTCATAGAACTATTACTCCATAAGGTAAGAGAAAACTCCATTTTATATATCTCCCAACTATTAAATTTGTCACTGTATCCGTGCCACTTGACCAGGTATTGTTTATGTCGTCGACGGCCCTTCTCGGCCAAAACCTTACGACTTTGAATAGGGTGTCTCTATCAACCGTAACAATTTGAAATTCCTCTTTATTAGGATCGATTATGTGGTAAACTGGTGGTCTTCTTTTTATCATTGCACTAATTGTAAAAACTTCTTCGCTCCGATTCGTTCCATATCCCTTCTCAAAGGTGTACTTGGTTCTGGCGATTCTGACATGCTCTCCTGATTTATATTTAGTATTGGTCCTAAGCCTTTCGCATACAGGTTATTCCACACTTCCAAAATGTTTTCATCGTTTACAGCCGCAGGGGCCATCTTCATACTTCAATGAGGGCTATTGCTGTAAGCAGTCACATATTTTTGGAGGACTTCAATATACTTGTAGGAATTTTTGTAGGTGAAATAACGCCACATCTTGGTTTTCAATGTTTTATTAAATCTTTCAACTACAGATGCTTTGATATCAGGGTTATCTGTTACATAGAAATTGATATTTTGTTTCTTGAAAAAGTTTTGTACATTAGCCGCCACAAACTCTTTACCTTTATCTGTCTGCAGATTTGCCCGTGTAATGGTACACTCCTTAAAAATGTCGGTGAATGCTTGAATTACAGATGCCGCTGTCTTCGTTTTAAGAGCTCGCGCCCAAGCCTTCTTGCTGAACACATCAATAACCGTTAGGATGTAGTTGTAGTCACTATTGTATTTACATATCACAAAGATCCGCTTGTCATAGCTCGTAAATGTTGTTCACAATATACCTATTGCGCTGAAACTTCTTCCTGTGCTTGCAGCAAATCTTTCACTTTGCCATATTTGCCTTTTACAACGTTAGTTAAAGGTGTTATACCCGCAAACCCTGCCGGATGCGTGGGATTATAGTATACAGCATCCATGTTATGCTCGTCAACTACCCAATCTAGTGAAAGTCTTCTTTTTCTTCGAGAGGATCTTCTCGGTGTTTCCCACGATTCATTCGTCTTCGCGTATATCCGATAAACTCTCGTGGTATATTTATTTCTTTAATGTACGTCGCAAACTGTCGCCATCCATGTGGGTTTGTAGTTTTTCGTTGTCTTAGCGTTTCGTGAACCAGATCGATGGTGTTGGAATGAGGGATGATCTCGTTTTTTATTGTGACAGTACCCCAAAATACATCACCATTCGTATTCAGTATACGTAGGAAGGCCTCACCTTTTTTCCTGTATGAAGTCGGCAGTGTTGATACTATTTCGTCGCCTGTAAGTCCCTTACTGCCATTTGTCGTTGTAAGTCATTTTGGTTTTTAAAACTTAATCCATATCGTTTTCCAGCTGCATTAGAATGTTGTTTTGTGTGACGTCTGGAGCCTGCAAGCGTTGTATAAAGTCCAATGTTAGAATAATCATCTTCTTCAGATTGTGGTTCATGGTTGCTATTGAAACAGATTACCCAGAATACCTCCAAGTAATGGTCCTAGCAAGAGTGGCAGAAATGCACCGTCTTGCTGTGCAAGAAACTGTTTCTGTTCTTATGTTGAGAGAGTCTATGCTTCTGATTAGCTGACAGATGTACACGGCCTTTTAAAATGCTGTGTGCACACTCGCAGATACATTCGACCTGCTTACTATCAAGGCATTTCAGTGAAGCGTCACGTTGACTTTTACTTAATCTGGCTAATGCGTGCAGGATATCGGTGTTTTTGGTTAAAACGTCAGCCATCATATATGATGTAATCTTTATGACTATGCGGTTTAAAGCCTTTTCTAGCTACCCGAGAAATGCCTTGAGGCTCGAATATATTTGTTCTACATCGTAACGCGTCTGGCGTATTCTGTTCAAAATCGAACAATAAATATCCGTGTGGATCTGAAGTGGCATCCTGGTATGCAGCCTCTAAAAAGTTCGGGTTGTCAGGTGAAATCTGCCTTGATAAATGCTGTATCTGAGCTCTCTGAGCTCTTTCACGTGGATTCTTAAACAAGATTATGTAATGGGCATTAAGCGAAATATCTGGGCCTGCAACTATTGCTGAAAAAGGATGCTTAAACTGGCCCTCCATCTTGAAAGTCAAAACGGTACTAAAGGGCATTATGTCAGCAGCCTCCCTTAAATACCCGAGAATCTATGGCACCGGTATAATTTACTTTTTCATTCTTATCTCTTAATACCAAAGTGGCTTTTTGTTTTCTACAATATAATCATAAAATTATTAATCTTTGCGTAACTAGTTAATTATCAGATTTTTAACTACACCCTGAAATGTTGTTACTGTTTTATCGATATTGAGTGTGAATATCGGCTTACACTTTTTTACATAATGGGGTTGGTTTTACCCCAGACGTGCTAATTAGAAAAACATTTTTTACGCTACTTATTTTTTTCTGTTGCGTAACTACCTTGGGCTAATTAGATTGTGCGTGTGTGTGTGTGTGTGTGTGTGTGTGTGTGTATAAAAAACGAATGAGGTATTCTTTAGCTTCACTTGCAGTTTCTTATTTCGTGAGTCAATAGCTCGTTTCTTCAATACAACACTGGAGTGTTGTCTTAACCTTTACTTTATTTATATTATTCGCTCGTACAGTTTTTTTAATATTGTGCTATAATTACATATATTGATTTAGCTAAACGCTACAACTTGTTTTAAACCTTTTAAAAATATTCAGGACCTGAAGATTAACGTTGACCACAAAACCAATTTAGTGAGCAGCTGAAGATTAAAGACGTTTCATTAATCTCTTTAGGAGCCGCAGGGAAAACAACAAATTTAATATTCAAGTAGTAAACGGTATTATAAAATTATTTTGTTATGTGTTATTGGTTTATTAAAATTCTTCGTTGTGCATGAAATTAATTTTGATAGTGACTGACATGCACAACAGCGAAATCTAATTATAACTCAGAATTAAAACAAAACAATTGCGATACATTGTGACTCATAATTAATACCAAAATATATTGTACGTAACAGTGGTTTGAGACCTTGATGCATACCTCATACCTTAAAACGTCTTACTTCAAATTTCCCTACATAACCATTACAGGGCCATGTATGTACTTTTAATAATATACCGCGAGATGGCGCCACAAACTCAAACTTTGGTCAAGGGGCAAAGGCCTGAGAGTAAGTTGCTAAACTCTACAGCTGTCTTATAAGTTAGCATTAGGTCCCTTATTACAATACAAATTCATATTTCCCACCATAATCTGCAGAGACTTAAATACAAATTCAAATTTTCCGCCAATGGGGCCCCGACAAGAGTGCAAAGCCCCGAGAGCAAGTTTTGGAACCCTACACCTGTCTTACAAGTTATCATTAGGCCCCCTTATTAGAATACAAATTCAAATTTCCTGCCAATGGGGCTACGACAATGTACGAAGACCCTTCGAACAAGTTCTTATCACGACAAGCAGGGAAGCCTCGAGAGCAAGTTGCGCAGCCCTACACCTATCTTACAATTTAGCATTAGATTCAAATTTCCGCCACAACCAATCAGAACCCAGGGAATTAATCCTCCAATCAGAGCACAGCTGCTGAGAAGTGGGGCTAATGACCAATCAGCAGCCTTATGCGAGCCAATCAGTTGTAAGGATAGGTTTGGTTTAGTTTTAGCCCCGCCTTAATACACGTACAATCAGGTAAATACCGTCAAGGGCTGAAAATCGTCCCCGAAAAGAAGCGGACTCCAGCCCAAAAGGCTTTAATTAGGGGTAAAAATGTCTTCAAGGGAGTGAAAATTCCGATTAGGGGTTGAAAAACGACCCCGAAAAGAAGCCATGGGGGTCAGAAGTGACAAGGGCACATGGGAGTGACCTTCCCCACCACTGATGACGAGAGTAACCAAACTACCCCCATTCTACTGACTGAGTTAGACGTCGTGGATTAGCGGAAAACTTTTCAACCAATGTAAATGTAATGCCATCTTTTTTCTCTGAAACTAATTTTCTGTGCACACTCAAGAGGCAAAGCCCATTCAACCTTGATTCCGTGATCGTCGATCTTATCTATGTTTTCACTCTTCTCAAAGTGCTGAATGTTCTTTGGATTGTACTTGTCGAACAAGATTGGGTTATTGATATATACGTAAGGCATTTTGCACTATTGGAAAAATACTGATGCCTCTTTTATTACCTCAACCATTTCTTAACTCTGCCTGTTCGAGCTTCTTCTTGCTTCAATTCAGATACCAGAGTTCAGTCTTGATTGAAGCACTCTCAGCTCATAGAAATCTTCAAATCCTTTGGTTTTTATTCTAGTGTGTGGATTAAAGACGGATGAAGTAACAATAGAGAGAAGGCTAGAGAATTCTCGTCTGAAAATCTGCTCTCTAAGGAAACTGAAAGAATCTGGGCATGGAATGAGAAAAGCAATAGTCCAATATTCTTCATCAGATGTAGCAGGAGGATTCGAGCGATGTTTATGGCGATCCACCACATTTTTTGTGGCCTAAGATCAACCATAAAATGGTCAGTTATCTGTTTTCCTTTTGTGCTAATCTCATTCACCGTATCATTCCTTTTTGAGAGGTGATTTTTCACAAGTGAAAGAATTTTCGTCAGGTGGTTTAAGCATTGAAAAAGGTTTAAAGTATTTGACTGAAGAATATGCACAACTGGTTCCAACAATGCTCAATACTTGACTGTAATGAAAGTTGACAGCACAATATAGCGGAAATGCGTTTTTCCTTGTAGCAACATTACCTTCTTTTTCCAAGTTTTCCAGACCCTGCACTAGCTCCACGATATAGTTTATGAATATGCTGGAATGCTCGGTATATATTTTCTTCTCAAAACAGATTCACGGCGGAAATTGATAATAATATTTATTAGTGGAAACAGTATTGTGGACTTCATGTACAGATCTCGAGTCGTTTATCACTAGATCCAGTTTATGACTAGCACAGTAGTAGTAAGGATAGGTGACTTCTGGCTCAGGAAATGACGTCACACAAATGCCCCCATGCTGGAATGCTCGGTATATATTTTCTTCTCAAAACAGATTCACGGCGGAAATTGATAATAATATTTATTAGTGGAAACAGTATTGTGGACTTCATGTACAGATCTCGAGTCGTTTATCACTAGATCTAGTTTATACTAGCACAGTAGTAGTAAGGATAGGCTACTTCTGGCTCAGGAAATGACGTCACACAAATGCCCCCATGCTGGAATGTTCGGTATATATTTTCTTCTCAAAACAGATTCACGGCGGAAATTGATAATAATATTTATTAGTGGAAACAGTATTGTGGACTTCATGTACAGATCTCGAGTCGTTTATCACTAGATCCAGCTTATGACTAGCACAGTAGTAGTAAGGATAGGTGACTTCTGGCTCAGGAAGTGACGTCACACAAATTCCCCCGCATTCACCGGCAGTTTGTGGTTGAGGGACCAATGGGAGAAAAGGGCGTGGCTCCTCCTACCGGAAGGAGCAATGACGTCAAGCCAATGGGATGCGAAGATGGGCCCCGCCCCCTGTCGAGTTCCGGAAGGGGGTTGGCTCAGTAGCTGTCCAATGAGAGACGTGGCCGCCATGTTGGTATTGTTCAGCAACCTCTGGATGTCTTCGGCGGCTTCCGGTAGGTTCTTCGCCGGCTTCTGAGGGTTTCTTTAGAGGTCTTCAGCGGCTTCTGGTGTGTTGGTTTCCGAGGCCGCCATGTTGGAATTGTTCAGAAGCCTCTGGACGTCTTCGCCGGCTTCTGAGGGCTTCTTTAGAGGTCTTCCGCAGCTTCTGTTGGTTTCCGGCGTCGCAATCTGCGGGGCCTTGCAGTCATCTTGTTTGTCGCTGTTGAAGAGGAACTTCCGATTGTAGGATAAAGCCTGAAAAAATTGTGTGCACCGGGATTGGAACTCGAGCAAGTCAAGTTATAAATCTATGCATATCCATATAACCAACTCAGCTAACAGGGTTTTAGATATGAAACGTAAAAAGTGTGATATAAACGTAAATATTTAATCTGACGTCAGTGCCTGAATGAGTAGCTTTTCATTTGGTTACAGTAATTGATATCCGGCGCGTATAATACCATAAATGTAATTACATTTTTACAATTAAAATACAGTTTTATTATTGTTTTTAAAGTAATAAAATAGCCCAAAATAATAATGTTATTTATGAATTAGAAAAAAGACTTTCATCTTATGTATTTGTAAATACAAAAATTATATTGAAAGTTAGTTATTGCATTTAGTAATAAATAGAAAATAATGTTGATATATGTGTGATAAATTATAAAAAATACTTTGAATTAATACTATGAATTAAAACTATATGCGTTTGTTAGAAAGCTAATTACAACAACAATCATTATCATATGGTGCTGTATGTAATTGCATTATATTCTAAAATAATTAATAACCAAAACGTTAAATAAAAATTCAATTTACATTGAAAAGTTTCAATATAAAGTTTATCTAGAAATATCATCCTGAATGTTTACATAAATATTTAAGCTAACGTCATAGTGAGTGAATGAGTAACTTTTCAGGTTGAAAGGAGAGACGGTATTAGAAAGAGAAGGTATTCGATAAGTTGAAACGGAAACATTCCGCGCGCATTCAAAAAAATTATTGCGAATGTACACTACATGTACTTTTACATTTTACAAATTACAACATTCAGTTAAATCTAGAAATTATATGTTTTAATTAAATTTAATAATAGATATAAACTCTACAGAAGCAAATTTTATCATTTTATAACATCCAAGTAATAAAATAGCAATATGATTATAAATAAGAAGTTAATAGATGTTACAATAAGGTTATCAGCTTTACAAACCACTTATGCATCTGGTTTTACAAATTTGTTATCAACACTAATGGAATGTAATAAAGTAATATACAATCGTTTCCTAAAATTGAATCAATACGTAATTAATGAATTTAGTAATAAATAGAAAATAATGCTAGTATGTAATAATAATAAATTAGAAAAAGACTTTGATGCCATGAATTAAAAGTATTTGAATTTGTAAAGAAAACCATATATATATATATATATATATATATATAAATTATATTACTTTCGTAATTAATGCTTTTAGTAAGAAATAGAAGATAATGTTACTTATAAATTAGAAAAAAGGCTTTTATGCTATGTATTTGTAAATAAACTTTAAATTTCAATATAAGGTTTATCTAGACATAACATCCTGAGTAATTTTATATAAAATGACGTCACGAGAATGAGTGAAAGAGTAGCTTTTCAATTATGGTTGATGACAGAGTGAGACCGTATTCGGAGTAACAAGGAAAGCGCAATTTACGCGTCTCTAAAATAATTAATACAAGAAGCAATGCATTTACTGATACATATTTAATACATGTTAATTAAATATATGCTGTATATAATTGTATTATATACTAAAATAATTAATCCTAAAACATTAAATAAACATTCAATGTACATTGAAAAATTTCAATATAAGGTTTATCTACAAATAACATCCTGATTGATTTATATATGTGTAATAATGCATGAACAAAGAAACAAACAGGTTTTTGCCTGCTATCTAAAAACCAAAGTATTAGTGAAGTATTAGTAAATACGTATTTTGTGTAATAAAATCCTAAAGAATTTATTTACTCCAATATTAACAGAAATTACAATGTATGAAAATACATATACTACTAGTACTATATACTACTTGCAACATCGTGTGTGTGACGTATATAAGAGCAATGTAACATACGACTCTTTATAAGTCGTTATCACGCTTTCATCAGGTGAGTTTCAATATTACATTAAAAAAAAATTAATTAATTAATTTAATAAATTTCAGGTTTCCTAACCATCATTATTATTTTTATACTTTTACTTGCTGTGTAGCTGCTGCAGTTCATTCCACAGATATTTTCAGGTATGCTGCTTTGGTTTTACTGAAAGCATTATTTTTTATAAATGAATTTTTTAGATTTAAATTACCTATAAAAGTGTTCACCGCTTGACTGCTATTGTAATTACTTGTATCGCTCCGGGTAAATTATGTATTTATATTTGAAGCATTAATTATTTCGATAAATTACAGGTTCGATAAAATAAATCATATAACTTCCTACTGCAGTTCATTCGTTCGCTAGATATCAAAGGTTATAATGTTTACAATTCATACTAATACATTTTAATGATTTATTTTTAGAAATGGCTTTAATCGAGAAAATCAACTCCTCCGTAGAAATTTTTGAACATTTTTACAAGCACGCCAATACTCATGATGAGAATAAAATCACCGAAATCATCATCGTCATCGACGCTAATTTAAACCTGATCAAGACATGTGTTGGTAACTCATCATTGAGCATTGGCAGCAAAGACATCTAGCGAGCGTTGCAGGGAAATTGGAGCGGTACAGGATACTAGTCAAGCAGTTAAGGAAACCGTCTGTAGGAAGGTCCTTCGCAAGCAAGGGTACAGTCGAATGGAGGGATCTGACTACAGCCCTTAAATCCAGGGTGAGCACTGGTATTATAATTAATTCAGGGCATAGGACATTAGGAACATTTTTTAATGATAGTTTTAAGTTATTTGCAGTTAGGATTAGGGATATTTTTAGCATTTGTAATAACATTTTAAAAGTTAATTTAGAATTATCTGCAGAATTCGTTAAACCATCTTTAAATGATGATGATAATTTAATGTGTAGGGAATTTACTTTTACGACCAAAAATTTTAATATTTTAAGAGCCAATCTAGATAATGAAAATTTGAAAAAAACTATTTAATAATCATGTAATAGACTACTTGACGGAGCGATTGCTTCAATTTGAAGAACAGGATAATGGTTGAGCTTTATCAAAAATTATTTCGTTAATTGTAAACGTAAACAGCATAACTCTAATAAGGGCATCGTCCTTAATTCCTTTACCCCCTCATATCAAAAATAAGAACGCAGTACCTATCTATTCATGTAATGATAAGAAGCAGCAACACGTTAATTAATTAATGATCCAGCATAATTATGAAATTGAAAGCAAAATAGATGATGACGTCTCGAGACTTGGAACAACTAAGGATGATGATGAAGTCGTTAAATTTCATTTCTGCTGGATCAAAAATTGATCGGGATTAGTGCGTTCACAGTTAAGGAAGAAGAAAGATAAGTTATATCTCTTTCTCTAATTTATAAATAACATTATTTTCGGCTATTTTATTACTTTAAAAACAATAATAAGACTGTATTTTAATTGTAAAAAAGGAATTACATTTATGGTGTTATACGTGCCGGATATTAATTACTGCAACCAAATGAAAGGCTACTCATTCAGTCACTGACGTCGATTAAAAATTTACGCTTATATCACACTGTTTACGTTTCATATCTAAAACCCTGTTAGCTCAGTTGGTTATATGGATATGCATAGATTCATGACTTGACTTGCTCGAGTTTGAATCCCGGTGCAAAGAATTTTTTCAGGCTTTATCCTACAACCGGAAGTTCCTCTTTAACAGCGACAAACCAACAGAAGCCGCCGAAGACCTCTAAAGAAGCTCTCGGAAGCCGGCGAAGACGTCCAGAGGCTACTGAACAATTCCAACGTGACGGCGCCGGAAACCAACACACCAGAAGCCGCTGAAGACCTCTAAAGAAGCCTTCAGAAGCCGGCGAAAAACCTATCGGAAGCCGCCGAAGACGTCCAGAGGCTGCTGAATAATTCCAACATGGCGGCCACGTCTCTCATTGAACAGCTACTGGGCCAACCCCTTCCGGAACTCAACAGGGGACGGGGCCCATCCTCGCAGCCCATTGGCTTGACGTCATTGCCCCTTTCGGTAGGAGGAGCCACGCCCTCCTCTCACATTGGTCCTCCAACCACAAACTTCCGGTGGGGCGGGGCTTCAGTGCTCGCTCACGTCGCTGATTGGCGTGACGTCACTTCCTGAGCCAGAAGTCACCTAGCCTTACTACTCACACTGTAGCTTCTTCTACCAATGTATTTACAAAATTCCATACGGAGATTGTGACCGTGTCTACATAAGCCAGACTAACAGACGTATCAACGCAAGAGTAGAAGAACACAGGCCAGCAGTGATGAAAAATACTACAACTTCATCGTTAGCACATGTGCAGAACACTAAAGACGGAATAAATTTTTTGAGGGAACGAAAAGAAAAGCTGGCGAGGAACACTCAACAATAATGATAATACGAGAATCTAAAGAAATAGAAAAACACACTAGCAACCTGAATACACGAGGTGATGTTCAAAGACTACCGAGTACATGGAGATTAGCGTTAACCAGACCAGAACAAGAAGCAATAAAACCTAGAAACACAATAGTAAAACATTCAAAACAAGAAAGAGAAAGGAACATAACGAACACGGAGAAAGTAAAAGTGCAGAAAGTGACCCCTATAGATAAGCAGAATACAACAGCGGACGTGATTCTACTCCGAATAACGAGGAGTAGAGCTAAATTATTAGTGACCTGAGGATGACAAATACATATATATATATATATATATATATATATATATACACGTACTGGTCCTTTCGACGAGGATTTCAGTTAGAAAGTGGTCACCTTGAGGAGATTATAGTTAGTGGAGTTGATCGGCCTATTTCCACAGTTTATGCTTTTTGAGTGCGACGTTTCGGAAGCGGACTCTGCTTCCGTCATCAGGCTTAGTCCTGAGAAGGACTGTTTTCGCACTTGAGTCGAATTCATATGTTATATCTAATTTTTCTCAAGCACTTGACTACTCTCAGATTCGAACTTGGTACCTTTCACTTACTAGTCTGACACCTTTACCGCTGAGCCACTGAGTAATCCAATATATATTTGTTAGAACTTATATATTATATATTAAACTTTTTCGTGGTTGCGCAGAAGTTTATTGCGCATGTTGCGCCGTAACCTCTTGCGCAGGTGTATTGCGCTTAAGCTCTTCGCGCATTATTGGAATCCATACGGGTTTCATTTCTACACTAGCTTGGCTTATTGGATTTTCTGCTAGTGCGATGAATGTGGCTTCTTTGAGTTTCCGGCGAGTTGTATTCTCGTCCTTTGTCACTATCTGTATGTTATCCCATTGCATGCGGTGGTCTTAGTTCCAGACATGTTCAGCGATTCTTGATCTTTCTGTTTCGCCTTTGCGGACATTGTTCTTGTGTTCCTGAGTTCTCACTTTGAGTGGTCTACTGCTCTCTCCTATGTATGCTCTGCCGCATTCGCATGGTAGGTTGTACACAGTTCTTGGAGTTCTGATCTTCATTGTATGGTTTGGTTTTGGTTAGTATTCCCCTGAGCGTTCTGGTCGATTTGAAGGCAGTGCGTATCTTGTATTTGCTGCCTATCCAACAAGTGTGTGGTATCCCATAAAATCAGCTACATCGGAAACTTCATTTTATCTGAGCTCAAGCGTTACACCAGTTGTCGCAATATGCTTGCGTAGAGTAGTACCTCGCAGTGCCGTCGGTTTTTCTGCTCCACATTCAACCGCAAACTTTCGCAGTAGTTCCGTGGCATGTAAATGGTGATAACCACTGCTTTTACTTGGTATTCCAAAAACAAATGGGTTTTTTTAATCGACACCTGTTTCGTTTCTATGGTGAATAATTAACTCTATGCATTTAACTACTTCTCTATGTAAAAGAACAGGTACCCCTCGTCCCAGCTTTCCTCTTATCTCGAAGCGTACATATTGTTCTGCAGATTTTTTGGATTCCCTATCCAAAGTCCGAAAAAAATCGTTGCTTTCCCCTGACAAAGTTTGATAACTTTTAAAATCGGAAATGGTAACTCTTTCTATTTCACCTTCCCTTCTTCTGTTAAACAACTGGACACTTATTAAAACAAAGCTGCTAACTTTTTCCAACAATCAAATGAAAAATTTTTGTTTCAGCATTGGAACGCATGTCTTCTGTTGGCTGTCAAAAACTTATGTAGGAGCTGTATATCTGATTTGCTGGGTAAAATGACCATTTTATTTCTTGATCACTCCTTTTGGTCTTCTAAAGGTGTTCTGTTAATTTTTACTTTTAATTCGTCTCCAAATAGAATTAAAAATCTGTCGATTTGTTTAATTTTTTCTTCGTCGTCTTTCTTCATACACTCTATTCTTAATGTCTCTCCTATCTCCTTTAACAGCGTACCTACTGTGGTAGCTGTAGTGGGAGCGGTGTAAGTATCCATGATGTCTGAAATGTTACCCATTTTGTTTATTGCAGCAGTGGTTTCGTCCATGTACTTCGGATGAAAACAGGCAGCAAGGTCATGTATAGATGGTTGCATTTGCTTAATATTAAATAAAAACCTAGCTGCTTGTCTCATACGTTGTCTGATCATATACTGATGGTGTTTATGAGCTCTGTATTTTATACAAAGTTTATTACCATATGCTATTATTAAAACATCATATTTAATAATATTTGTTATATGGTCGTTTCGTAAAACCGGTAGTACTTCGTGTTTCAGTATACCGTTTGATTTTTCAATGCCATACATTTTAAGTCTTCTGCTTAATATCATGACATTTCCTGGTTTGCTTTTGCCGCTATTATTATTTTCAAAATGTTTTCTCAAAGTTAGTTTTGAAAACAAGCCTTTACATAATGGGCAGGGTATATAATGGTCATTACTTCTGCACGAAAACTTGTTTTGCGGTCTTCGACACATTATAACGGTATTATTTTCCTTGCTATAACCATAATTACCTCTTCTTCTTAAACTTTCAATAATAGTCGTTCTATCTTTACAGCCTGCAATAAAATACACTTAGAGAAGGTGGTAGCAGCATTCAACCTTATCAATCTTTCCTCTATGACTAATGTTAACAAACATGTATAGTCTGTCCAGAAATGAAGCGAAGGAACAAATCAACATGTTTGGCAGATTCCAGTGGCGTTGGGTATTTTAAAATTATATGTTTATTATTTTTCTTATAAATTTTGTTTGTTCTTGTTTAATGTAGGTAATAAAGAGTTCAGATATGTACGAGTATATTATATACGACATATTACAACATCTTTAAAATCACTATAGTTAAGTTTTCAATAAAACATTGCAATCGTCATTTGTTTGCCTGCAAAACGCATGTACACGCCTATGATCTTTACTTTAGAACTCAACAACGGGTACGTCCCATTGTTAAAGGATTACCAGCTATTGATAAATAATTTACCTTGTAACGCTATAGTATGGAAGCGGTATATCGTAAAACTAGTTTAAGAAATCTATTAAATACTTAATACCAAGTCGTGTACGATTTATACGTAAAATAAATGAACTATTTTAATTTATTCCTTCGCTTCGTTTCTGGGCAGACTTTAGTAAATATTCTTTTAAACAATAGTATTATTGAGATCTAAATGTATTTTGCTATGAAACTGCTTTGAAGTACGCTCTAACCATAATTCAATTGATTTGACAACATGTATATTATTATTCACTCTAGAGTAATAGCCTGAGACTAAAAATTATCTCTTACATATTCTTAATTTAATTATTGTGTTATATGTATTCACAAACACTGTCAGTGGCGTACTGTTACGATACAGTTATGGAATAAAATTTGTAAAAAATGATGACTTAGGATTCTCTAATGTTATTGGTGGTGTTTAAGTGTTTATTAATATTATAAAATACTTATCTTTTTGGTTTTCAATTTATATATTAAATAAATTGATACGTTCCGCTAACAATTACAGTTATCGTCCTCAGTTAATGGTAATGTCTTGAAGAAATTACTTGAGATGTTAGAACAAAATTATGTTATGTTATATTACGTTATATAATAGTGGTGAAAGTTTACGTTTTCATGTTTATTAACATTAATTCTTGATATAGCATTAGCATGATGAATACTAAGTGTATCCTTAACATTCCTTTGAATTAACGGGATTATTAGCGACTTTCTTCCAAAAACAACTTAATATAATTTAAAATTGAAAACTGTACGATACCGGGTGGTCCATTAAAAACGAAACAAGCCGTTTTTAATTAAAAAAACAACTGAAACATTTCTTAGACCCGTTTATTTTGTTTACGAAAGGGACACTTTTTAAGTAGTTTCAACTATTTAGCTTAAACCTCCTAGCTGCGACAAATCTCCCCTTTAAAATTTAAAATTAAGAGAGGGGTCAAGTGATGGAGAACGGTTAGTTCGACCACGAGTACCTGCATTAATATCTTAGGGAGAAAGGTCAAGTTAAGCCTACTCTTCAGTTCGACCAGGATGAAATTTTTAATCCGTTCAACGAGAGTTTGGAATAATAATTATAATGTCGTTACCGATACTTTCCAATTTCTAACAAGTTCGAAATCAAATATTAAAATATTAGTTTATTTAGTTTTATAACTATTTTAATAAATTTTGAAGCTGAAACATATATTAAAATAAATTCAGTTAAATGTTCCACAAAAAAATTGAAAAGTGCAACACAGAAAAAACAGAATTTTATACAAGCGAAGATAAGAGACTTCAGAAATGGCATTTTATCAAAAATTATGTCTTTTTATAATTTACATTACTCATACCTAATAAGGTAAATAGTGATTGTTTTGATTCTTAGAAAGAGTTAATTAGCACCTTAATCCGATGGAGGACCCGTCGTGGTCGAACTGAACGATGTAATTATAGGGATAACTGGCTCGTGGTCGAACTTTCCGGCTCCTCAAGTGATACTTCAGTTAAAAGGTCTTTAAATTCTTAATTACCACCTTAGATTAGCGGATTATTAAAAAAAACAATTTTCGAACAATAATGCAGAATTATAAAAATTCAATAAACCTTATTTTTTTTTCTATCGTTATAAGAAAATGTTTATTTTAAACATTGTTGACATGAAGTGTTCAAAGCGAACTTAGATTTCTTCAAAATGGTGCACCACCGCATTACGCTCTTACCGTCCGTCAGTATTTAGATTAATTATCCAGAAAAATGGATTGGTCGTAGGGGACCAATTGAATGGGTCGCCATATCTGGCTTCACTTGATTTATTTCTGTAGCATCTCAAAAGTAAAGTTTATGGCACACAACCAATATCATTATTTAATTTGGGAGAATGAATATCGGCAAATTTCCCCACTTATACTAAAGTTTGAGGTCAACCATTTGAACCTTTGTTGCAAAATTTTTCTGATATTATCTGCCCTTTGTTGTCTAGCTTAATCATATGGTGGACAACGATTATAGCCATTTTTGCATAACCCACCTTTAGTAGGTTAAGTTGTTCGTCAAGGTACGGTCTAGAATCTGAAAAATGTCGGAATCTTTAGAAATACCGCTGCCAAATCTGCAATAATGCTTTCTCATATATGTAAATAAATAACTATAAAGCCCACAATACCTGAATAGAGTCATATCGGTTTTTAATAACGATAATCCCCCATTTTTGATCCGCCATTTTTAATTTTGTAATTTTGACAAATGATTAATACTTAGCGATTTTAAAAACTCCCAATACCCGACTTTCAAGGAAATCGGTTGGTAAATTAAAAAATGCTTTGGACCTTATAAACGGTGCACCAATGGTTATTATATATATTTTTTGTGAAATTATATAAAAAAGTACTACTTTGCTTTTTAATTATGTAATTTTAAAATTTGAAGCAATGAATTTTGTAATCTTCAGTCTCTAAAATGCCACTGGTGATTTCGCTCATTACGAATTGTAGATTTTCTGGCAAACAATTTTGTACCAAATTTCATTCGATAGCTTTAATGGTTCAAAAGATATGCAACACAAGCACGCGGCGCACGCAGTAATAAGACCAAATAAGAAATAGTTTTTTATACCGTACACCGATCAATAAAGTCGTAAAAAACGAGCAAAAAAACTACTTATAGTGGAAGGGGGCGCCTAAAATTTTGTTGCACGGTGCACGGCTCTGTGAATTCCCATTGTCAAGTTGCTTTAAGTTTCCTTATATTTCATTAGTTATGTTTAATACACAACAAAATTATTATTAAATTGACCTATTTAATAATACTAGTAGTTAATTAATAAATCCTAAATTGAAACACTTCGGGAGAAACTAAAGAATCCAACAAAAATCAATTGAAATTACAAATAATTTACTTGTAGTTACGGAAAATGGATTATTATTGATTGCCAAGCAGTTCATTAATACCAATAATAACAATTATTATTTTACTACATGGCAATCAATATCAAAATTATGGCTGAAGTAGAAATGGTGTATTAGTAGTTATTATTATAATAAATTCATTGTTTTAATTATTTAAAACTACAAAACAGTTTTAACTATTAACTGTTACTAAATGTAACACGTTATCGTTCTTCATATATATTAAATACGTAATGTGTTTTGTTGAAGGGTTTAAAATCTGTGTGTTCCGGTTAAAAGCGTTTAGGCAAACAGAAAATAATATACTAAATGCTACATTTTAATATTTAAATTGCTTTGAAAATAAAAGCGAATACTTTGTAAATAGGATGAAAGTTACTAAAAATGCGGGCTAAAGCTTACGTGAAATTAAAAATAAAATCACTTACCGCTTTTTGATATTACTACAGCCTTATATCTCGAACCATTCTTGTACTTGTACACGTTTCTTCGTATCAGTTGAAATTACCTTGGAGGGACAGATGTACATACTTGATCATCAGTAAATCTTACTAATGATAACATTGTATTCGCCAAAACTTAACACAAAAACAACACAAAGTTCTCAAATTTGATTAATATTCAAAAACGTTGATGTAGGTGTGATGGAGATAAAACGAACAAGACAGAAGTTCAGGATTGATGAATAAATAACAAAAACTTAGTATATAAGGAAAATCAAAACTAGTATGCATATGGACAGTAATTTCACCAATTGACAAATTATTTATGAGCATTTGGTATTTCATTTTCATTTACAAAGCAATAGATTTGGTTTCATTCCTTCATGTTGGAGTGGATGGATCCATTTCTGCGCACACAGGAACTTGAATTATTTAAATTTTTAATAAAAGTTTACTAAGTAATGTAAACCTGTAAGTTTCATCGAGTATTTGACGTATCAGTCATTCATTTAGCTATACCTTGCTTACTTAAGTTATACATTGCCCATTCGATGCATTTTCTCGAGGTTAAGGACTACTCCTTCGACCTCAATTCAATTCATTAAACATATTTGCGTAAAAAAAACCATAATAAAACAATTATACAAAATAATTTTCTTAGGTAGTGTGGATGGTATTTTCCCGTTTCGTTCGTTCCCCTTTCGAGCGTCCAAAAACTTTACTTGAAATGTTGCCATTTCCCATTTCGTGCGTAATTTCTAAGTACACTGTTTATAACCTATATCATTCTTCAATGAAATGTCGAGAGGTCACGGGATTGTGTATTCGGATTGCTTTAAATTCCATAAAACTAATACAAATAACATAAAATGCAGCCGCTCCCAAGTACTTCCTTATGAATGTTTTTTGCATTAAAACAAATATGGTATCAACATAATTTCACAACCAACCATACCTTTATCAAGCTTTAAATCTAAGACGACCTCATTTAAATCAATATTCCTTTGAGTTAATTACATATTTCCCCATTAAATTTGAAAATTGCATTGTCCAATTTAGTAGTTAATGGGGATTCATATGATAACGATATTATTTCTTTGTCTTAATTACCTATTCCCTTATTAAGTTTTAATAAATATGCATCTCATTAAAATTGACGGGAATTGACAATACTTTAAGGGTGCTTAAACCATAAAATCCTGACGATACACGAAGCCGGAACATTTTACAAGCTACGCTTAATTCTTTGTAGGCGGTATAGGTAAAGAACCTTTTTTCTGTCGGCACATTGACAAAAATCTAAAATACAAAAGAAATGACAATGCATGGGACAGGTGTGAACACATTAAATACCAAACTAACCTAGTTTTCCTTTTAATTAATTTTTTTTTGTTAATCAAAGCAACATTTACTTGTATAATTAAATTATAACGTTTTCAAGGTCGTAATATATTTGATAAAACGAGAACAGCCTAGCATGGACGTTCAACATCTTTTGAAAATGGCGGAGATAATAAATATATCCACAATTAATTACTCAAGTGTACGATCTTAAGGTAAACCAGAAATGAATAAACTATTAAGCTTTAGGTATGTTTGTAATCATTTGAATTGAAAGATTGAAAGATTTTGCAAAAGTATTGTAGGTAACAAGACCATTATTATATCAATGAATAATTTAACCGTTAACGTGTCGGTTATTCAAAAGAATAAAATTGTGTATTTTACCAGAATGTAAAATGAGGATTAAACTTTTTAACTAATCCATAATTGATATCTTAAAATAAGCATAAAGTTGTAAATGACGCACAAAAACAGGAAGATGAGTGGTAAAATACCTAATTCAGTTGTACTCAACTCATATCTCTAAAATCAAGTCAAATTTGATTGATTTCAAAATAGTATATTAAGAAACGATTTTCATAAGAGACCCTTTGAACTAACCGAGTTCACTGTTTAGTATTACTTCTCATTCGTGGGAATTTTCAAAAGCGGCATTGTTTGTCGGTACTCTGAACGTGATCATACACTCATATTTAGAAATAGAAATTCTAGAAACTAATGTTATAAATTGAATTACGGATGAGAAATATTGTAAACTAAATTTTTATGAAATATGTTCTTCATTATATAGGTGCTTAGATATTTTTAGTTTAAACAACATCGATGATATAAGTGTTTCGTTACCAAGGCATCATTTAACGTGAAATCCCATCTTAAGAACCTTATCTACAGAGGATTAGCGATTTATTCAATTTAATTGCTTTGCCGAGCTGACGGCGTGATTTCTAAACCTAGTAGACTTGTGGTGCTATGAAATTCTATTAGTGGAAGTTGCCCATGCCTTAGCTACATAAATAGGAATTTTTATTAAAGGTTTAAATATCACTTTCAATGTAAGGGTGCAAGAGTGCTGGTGGGCCATAGGTAGCAGTCGCAACCTGCCACGTGGTTGATGTGGGTTCGAATCCCGGCACATGCAGTTATGTTTTTGATTAAAGTAGTTTTTATCTTATCTAGATATACAAAACTAATGTAACTAAACTTGTTTTTATAGATAACGCACACAAGTCTACTAGGTTTAGCAATCACGCGAGCAGGTGTGCCGTTTTTGGGGAGATGGCTCGTCTAGTTTTATCAGTTTTGCCCAGTTGACCTGTCCAATCCTTCATAATTTTATGGAGTATTAAAATTGCCCAGTTGGCCTACGGCCTGACCCCTTACTCATTTTACATAATAAGTAATGCTGCTTCATTTTTTAACTAGGGGGAGTAACTAGAAGGCTGATTTACAATATAAAATCTCACTAAATTTGGCAACCAATCTATTTGGCGCCAATTTTTAATTTTTAAGAATAGGTAAATATTGTTCACGGATAGGTTAAGCTATAGTAAGCACCGCAACGATTTTATTATTTTTATCAGCTCTATTTCGAATTAGTGATTTTTTGATAGATAAAAATACTTAACGTACGTGCGGTTTTTATAAACCATACAGCTTTGAACGTTTCAATTTTATTTAGTGGCCTATTACGCACGAGCGAGCGCGTGTCTAGTGCGTAATAGGCATTACCACCCGATCCCTGTACTATGGTTTTTTCTACTCCTATAGAGTATAAGAGGAGCGACCTATGTGTAATACGAACTACCACTTAGTAAGTTTTTTATTACCTTTGAATATTAATACCAAAACGCAATCTTGCGACAAAAGTTGCATGGTAAATCGGCCTAAGTACGACGTGCTTTACTATGCGTTTAACTACTCTGATACTGTAACAGAGATTGTTTAATTTATGTACTAATTCATCAGCATGATATGACCAGTGATAATTCCCAAAAATTTTGTGCAAATCGACAATTTTTGGGGACTTTCTGGAAGGTGTACGTTAAACGAATTTGATTGGTGTTTTTAAAACAAACATTGAGATTTATCTGTACTTAAACCTAATTCATTTTTAGTCATTCAGTTTTCAATCCCTGTAACTATTTACTGTGTCTCATTCTGTAAGCTAACGCATTCCTCTGCTCTAATAACCAAAGAGGTGTCATCTGCATAATTTATTAAGGTATGCCTTCCGTAACCAACTACCGTCTCTTAAGAGTTTAACTTGTTGTGTTCGTTTTTTTAAGAATGACTTAACTAAATTAAGCGACGTACTTCCAACTCCGTATTTTTGTAATTTATTTAACAAAATGTCATGGTTCACGCAGTCATACGCTTTAGATAAGTCCAGAAAGACACCCAAAGTCAATTCCTTTTTGTCCAACGTAATAGAGATTTCATTAACAAAATCAAAAACAGTAGTCTCTAGGCTTTTACGTTCAATGTAACCGTGTTGGTTATTATTGAATATCTTATATTTAAAAAAAAAATGTGATAAATCTATTGCACATAATTTTTTCAAAAATGTAGCAGTAAACTTATACGTCTATAGTCATCAAACTGATCTGGATCGCCTTTCTTAAACAAAGGTATAACCGTAGTCATTTTTAGACTTTCTGGTAAAAAAGTTATTAATAATAAGCGTTAAAGGGCCTAACAAATGCGTATGCTTTATTAAACTATTAGAAATTTCATCGTTAGCAACGGTTTTTTTATTTTTAATGATTTTACAATCATTATAGTCCAGGGTCCATGCCCATTTTCAAAAGTGATAAGTAACAAGCTACATTTTCGTTAGCAGCTCCTTTTTACCGAGAGGCCAAAAGTTTTCTATGCGAAAATGTTCGATACTGGGTACGTAAATTTTCCGGGGGCTGTGAACATGTCGAGCAAACAATTGTAAAAATGTTATTAGTAACAATCAGTCTTTTGGCTATATTCCGAGATAACATGATAATAGACACGAAAAACCGATGGTTTGAAGAGGGAGGGGGGGGGCCTCTCTCGCAACACGTCATTTTCACGGGTTGAAATATTTGATTGGTAACCGTCTGCAGCTAGATAAAATCTTTTGGAAGGCGATTTTCATGCCTGCCTACAACATACGTGGAAATCAAACATACGCACCAACGTTAATTTTTACCTATTTACTAACCTTAATTTTTTTAAATTATTGTTTAATAAAATCTGATACTATCTGATTTTTATAATCAACAAATTAAATTATACAATTTTTCAAGAAGTCTTTAAAATTTGTAAAACTATTAAACAGTTCAATTACATAACTCGATTTTCGTAAAAATTTGCTGTAAAATGATTTTTTATTCGCGTAATTTTTAATTTTTGGGGAAATTGTCGGAAAAACGCTTGCTATTGTGTCTCCCCAGAATGTTTATTATCTATTTTTAAATATTTTTGTAGGTATAGCAAAATTTCCCAATTTTTTTGTAAGCCACTTATTTACTTGGGTAAAGAATACAACAGCCTACCATGTATATGTTTGGCCTACAGTTACTAATGGAAACAGTTTTCGCGTGCGATCGACATTTTCCGAGTGTAGGTCTGGAAAACTGTCCACGTAATTTGTAATCAGATATGAAAATCCCCTTTGAAAAGATTTTATCTAGCTGCAGAAAAAAATTTAGGCGTTACCAATCACTAATTTCAACCCGTGAAAATGACATGTTGCGAGTGGGGGTCTTCCTCTTCAAACCACCGGTTTTGTATGCCAAACGGTTTTTCGTGTGTATTATCATATTATCTCGGATTATAGCCAAAGACTAATTATTACTAATTTTACATATTTATTGATGCACATGTTTACAGCTTGTTGCACTAATCACTTTGTAAGAAAAAGCTCATGGATCCTTGGACTATAATATTTATTAAATTTCCAAGCATCACATTTAGTGTAGTCAGTAAAGCTGCACGAATTTGATAACTGGTATAATCCTTTGATAGTTTATTTCAAAAAATTATAGGTTCTATCACTATTTACCTGAAAATGAAAATTGTAAGGTTTTAAACCACGGTTTGATCATGTTCTTACATGGTGTCTAAAGTTTCGTTTACAATAACAATATCAATATATGTTTACTAATGTTCACATTTTACCATATTACTAAATTTTGAAAGTGGTCCTGTGGATTTATATCACAGAACAAAGTACATATGCAGCACTCATTATAAGGATGTGTTTCTTTATCTACATTTCTAAATAAATGAATTTATCAGTTAAATTTACTGTAAACCAGTTTTTAATAAAATTATATAGTTTCCTTATCGCCATTACCTGTTATGTAATAGAAATTTTGTTTAGTTGCAGTGGTTCATAGAAGCAGAATGCTATTATATGCATTTAAATACTTTTTATCCACGACCAGATAAACAGTATAAGCATTAATCTTTAGTAAACCTGTTGTAAAGTGTGTGTGGTTTCTCGCACCTGTGTGTGTTGGTGATGTTTGTTTTTGTTGCGTAGTACTATTGGAGCAGAATTATTTGTGCTTGTGTATGTGTGTTCCGAAAAGCTAAATAGTGTGTCGTTGTGTGTGGTGTGCGTGTGTGTGTGTGTGTGTGTGTGTGTGTGTGTGTGTGTGTGTGTGTGTGTGTGGTGTGTGTGTGTCGTGTGGTGTGTGCGTGTGTGTCGTGTGCTGTGTGGTGTGCTGTCTGTGTGTGTCTGTGTGTGTCCTCGCTTTGTTGTACTTAATTGAAAAATTCATATAAAATAAATTCTGGAGTGAGATCATGTCCCTATAATATTGATGAAGAGTGAGGATACTCTTTAATGTTAGCATTATAAACCATTCATTCGAGCATTGTTTAAACGGTGTAATACAGGTCGGTGATACATTGATAACCAATTTCATTACATTTTTTGTCAACAATTACAACCTGATATATTGATTCTATCTGAAACACAAGTCTCCTCGGAAAGCTCCGAGTCACCCGACTTGCAATTTCCTCAATACCATCTTCACTCTAACTTTCGATATAAAGGAGGCGTATGTGCCTACATCAAGGACAGAATTGCTTGCAAGAGGGTTTCTTCCTTAGAAAATAAAAATTTTGACGTGATTTGGTTTAAACATTCGGGTCCTAATTTTGTGAAATTCTACTGTTGCATTTATAGGTCTCCTAATGACAGCAACTTTCAAGACTTCTTCGATTATCTTAGTATGAAAGTTGACTATCTCCTGTCTCAGTTTCCATCTTGCGATATCTCATTTGTAGGCGATTTCAATGTTCATAACTCTAATTGGCTTCAATTTTCATCTACTACAAATCCCGCTGGTCATAGTGCAGAAACATTTGCTATTTCATGTGATCTCACACAAATGATTTCTGAACCCACAAGAATCCCTGATAACCCTAACCATACTCCACATCTTCTAGATCTCTTTCTTACATCAAACCCTCTTGTTTATAAAACTTCCGTTCTTTCGCCTTTAGGTCTTTCCGACCATTGTCTAATAAAAATCATTTCTACTGTACCTAATTCCACTGTTGTTCGCAAAACCGATAGAACCTTGTGGTGTTTTAAGTCAGCTCGATGGAGTGATTTACGGGATTTCTTTGCAACCTTTCCATGGCGTGAATATTGTTTTAAGTCGTCCTCTTCTTCGGACATCGCTCTTTCAGTATCTGAAGTCATCCTCATGGGAATGGAGTTATACATTCCGAAAAAACAGTACCGTGTAGGTCATTCACGTTCCCAACCCTGGTTCAATAAGGCTTGTTCTGATGCAATATCTTTAAAAATAAATGTTACATTAAATGGAAATCTAATAAATCGGTTGACAGTCATGTAGAATACGTTGGTGCTAGAAATATCTGCAAAAGTGTCATCACTAAAACTAAAAAGTTGTTCGAACAACGAAAATGCAATGAACTAGCTACATCTCCTTTAGGCAGTCGTAAATTTTGGTCTTTAGCAAAGCCATTAGTAAAAACTTTCGAACATCTTCATTTCCCCTGACATCTATTGACGGATCGGTAGTTGCTGATTCTGTAG
This sequence comes from Vesta saturnalis, assembly GCA_036346205.1. NCBI lineage: Eukaryota > Metazoa > Arthropoda > Insecta > Coleoptera > Lampyridae > Vesta > Vesta saturnalis. The sequence continues at coordinate 1,685,347 of JARFJB010002232.1, read as the reverse complement.
ACAAAGCCAACGTTTTGTGGATTTGTTTGCATCAAACTCGTGTCTCAATGATTCTGGAAAAGATGTGCCCCTAGTCAACTCTTCTTCATACGTTATGAAACCAATTCATTTTCGGTACAAGCTCTTGGAATCGATCATCAGTAGGCTTGATCTCAATAAGGCGACTGGCCCAGACGGTATCCCAGCTATTGTCTTAAAGAAATGTTCCCCGAACTAGTACCAGTCCTATCTAAGCTCTATACGATCTCTATATCTTCTGGGAATTCCCTTCATCATGGAAGTTAGCAAATGTTCAACCTATTCCCAAAAAGGTGATAAGACCGATCCCTCAAATTACAGACCAATTGCCATCACTTCCATTTTGTCTAAAATCATGGAAAAAGCCATCAATCAGCAACTGCTCACGTTCTTGAAACTAACAAACTCCTTAGTGACCACCAATATGGGTTTAGGCAAAGTCGTTCAACAGGCGATCTTCTTTCATATGTGACCCAAGTTTGGAACAATACAGTAGAGCAGTCCGGTGAAACAGTTGTAGTCGCTTTAGATATCTCAAAGGCATTTGCCAAGTGTTTCTTGCCAAACTCACCTCGTTTGGGTTAAATGATAGCGCTCATCAACTGGGTTTCTAGTTTCCTTGATAAAAGACGAATACGTGTCGTAGTTGATGGCTTTTTTCAAAAGAAGTTAGCATTAACGCGGGCGTACCACAGGGATCCGTTATAGCGCCTACACTTTTCTGCTGTACATAAACGACCTTATTTCTTCAACAACTAACCCCATCCATTGCTTTGCTGACGATAGCACTCTTCACTGTAGTTCATCTCAGTCTACTCATAGTGATAATCCACCTTCTATGTCAAATCAAGAAATTAAAGCTGAAATGGCAAATTCAATCAACAAAGACATTCAACGTATTCTCGAATGGGGAAGCAATAATCTAGTTAAATTTAATGCTAACAAAACTCAGTGTTGCCTTATGTCCGCCAAAAAGATCGATCATTTCCTGTTGTAAGTATGAATGGCTCAGTTCTTAAGTTTTCAGACTCTATTACTCTGTTGGGTATGACTGTATCTTCAAATCTCTCATGGGTTGACCATCTTCTGTCAGCTACCAAAACAGCTGCTCGTAAAAAGGCTTTTGTACAGATCTAAGCAGTACTTTACCTCTCGACAACTCCTTTTGCTGTATAAGGCCCAAATTCGGCCTCATCTGGAATATAATTCTCACCTTTGGGTTAGTGCTCCCAATACGCTCTCGATATCGTTGATCGTATTCAAAAGAGAGCGATTAGGCTTATAAATGACCCGTCCTTAACTTCTCACATACAGTCCCTTGAGAATAGAAGGATGGTTTCAGTTCTTTCATTGTATTATCGTTATTACAACGGCTATTGTGCTGGTGAATTACATTCTTTGATACCATCTCCGGCTATCTTTGCGAGAAACACTCGGTTCGCTCAATCACATCATCAGTATGCAGTACAAATCTCCACTTGTCGTACCAAACGGGCGCAATCCACATTTTTCTACACGGCTTCTAAACTCTGGAATGATCTCCCTAGTTCCTGTTTTCCTCTCACTTATGATATTAGAAAATTTAAGGTAGCTGTTCGTAGGCATCTATTGGCAATTCATTATCCCTCTATCCATCCTCCTAAGCGTTCCTGAGTGCTTTAGCACGATAGGCTTTATTTAGCCTGTTCAGGTCCACAATCATAAAAAAAAAAAAGAATCGGAAGTAGCAGAACATGGTTCACGCTTCGTAAAGTATAAGAAAACAAGTTTCTTCTGGGTTAATACTCATTTACACGATTTAAATGTATGTTATATATACGATATAGTACGAAGTATGCTAAATTGACACAATATTCAATTATAATCTTTGTGGCACGTTTTTTTTTGTTACTAACAATACTTTCAAATGATTTGTTAAATAGGACTTAATAACTATATTTAAGTATAATGTCTACCTATCAAATTAGCTGTGATGTACTTTATTGACAAACAAAGCACTATCAAGCTTAAATTCATTAGATCATATCCTTATAATATTGATTAAGAGTGAGGATACTGTTCATCTTTTGTATGATAAACCATCTATCTATTCGAGCATTGTTCATACGGTGCATTACTGTTCGGTAATCCAATAATAAACAATTTCCTTACATTTTTGTGCTAAAAACAGCTCTCAATATAACTCCATTAACCTACCAAATTTTGGAATTCCAGGAGAAATAAATTGTGTTTTGGGGAAGCATTCAAGTAGTAAAAATAAAAATATAAGTTAAAAAACACGATAAAGTCAGAAGACCTGAATTTAATCTTCAACAATTAAAAGATTTTAATATGGCACTTTAAACAAAAGAAGCATCAGAATTAATATGCCTTTGTTAACGATAGTTTGTGTCGTGTCAAGCAGAAACAAATTTCTTTAATATTGTTCATTAGTGCGTGCAATAATTTGCAGAAGTTCATAAAATTTGAAAGTAAAATACAATTTTGTAGAATAATCGTGTTTTTTTTACTATAATTTATATAGTTTTTAGTTCAGATTTCCAGACATATCATCATTTTCCAAGACATTAGCACTGTTACTGTTGAAACTAGCGAGGGAAGTGTCATTCTTGTCAGCTATTCTTTGTCGATTCGCCGAACAAACAAGACGCAGCATGCATAAAAAGCTTTATCAAGATTTACTCAATATACGTAATAAAATTTCAGAAAATTTTATGGGGATTTTTTATGATACCTACTATCTATCGAAGGGAAACTATATTGTCTATACAGTAGATGGAAAAGGTTGTAACAAAAAAATAATTGAAAATCTAAATTTTGCATTTAATTTCGAGCTTTTTGCGGGTCATTAATTTTAAAGCTTAATCATAAAATAAAATAAATTGAAGTTAAAGACTTGCAGAATTTATAGAGTGTATCCAATGTTGTGTTACGCAGTAGGTATGTACATGCAGAAGGGCGTGCGCTTTACTTACCATGCAAATGTCAGTTTCATGATGGATGGTGCGTCCGAAGCTATCCACCCTCTTTCAACTACCTACCTTAATATCACGCTAAGCTACCTGCTATCGTGATCGTTGAGCTTATCAGTTACAATGCAGTATAAAATTAATAAATCCAGGATATGAATAAATAAACTGTGCTTTTAGATCGAAAATTCCTACGAAATCTTCATACAGGAAATTGCGTTTTAAAAAATGTTTTGATGGAGGACTTAATACAATTCAATGCTTTTCTACAATAAACACTTAAACTTAAATTTATTAAAGACATAAATAAAACTTTTTCTTGCTGTGCAATGAAGCAAGGTTTCACGTCAAGCTTGTTCGACTAAATTACGCCTTCTCTAACAAATTGCAGCCATTATTTTACTAATGCAAGGTGATTATTGGTAGAAATTCTTCTTTAATTAATAAAAGGATTATTTGTTAAAGTATACCTGCATTTAAATTCATTATTGGATAAACCGATTTAACGTTTAAACATGTCAAAAATAGAAACGTTTGAACGATTTGTGAATGTGTAACTTTAACAAGTATTGTCATGATGGAGCACTTTCTATAAGAATTCACAAAGCATTTAACGGTAAAATCGTTTTGACACTCAATAAATTTAAAAGCTTCTCCAAACGTGACGATATGTAAGTGACCATGAAAACAAAGTAATATTTCTAATAGTCAACGGCACTAATAAATCATACTTTCGTCAAATCTTGTTTGTCATCGTACATGACAAAGGAAAATTTCGTGCATTACATTTAACAAATGTTAATCTCCGTGTTGGTTTTTTTAACTGAGATATTTATTTCTTAAATCTGAATTTAAGATATAAATGATATAATTGAGAAAATCCTAGTGCTATAATTTTGTTATATAGTAACATTATCTTAGTTATTTCCTACTCCGCTTATCAACTTTTTTTTTATTTTCGGGATAGAAAGCTTTGCATATAAAGTTTAATCGCGTTAAATGTAAAAATACCGCTCTATTCTTTTGAGCGAGAGGGTACGATGAATTTTATATAGTGTAAGTTTATTTCCCCAACAGAACTAGAAGATTCCAATTATTGTGTTGTATGGGATAAAGGAGGTCGGTTGTATATGAGAAAATAAGCATCGCACAATTTTGGGAAAAAAATATTGATAGTAAAAATGACCGATAGAAATTGCTGGAAATTAATTTCAAGTTACTGCCATGGTCTATAGGGGGCGTACCCTAACACTAAATTAGAAAGTCGGCTTTTTCTCTTAAATCGGCATTATCAAAATATGTCCAAAATAATACGGACAGTGACAGTCTGTGTTGAGCTCTTGAACAGAACACACGTGTTTTGGGACAGAGTTTTCTCAGACATTTCGATACGCCCATTGGCGAGATCATATAAAAAGAACGTACGACTAGTATCGAGTACTAATCTTTATATTTCAGCATCATCAACCTTCGCACCGGAGTGTGTGGTTAAAACCGCATAGATGGTCTCGAGAAACCATCTAAGATGTCGTCGGACGAAGAACGCGAGTACGAAGAGGAACTTAAGAGAGACACTTCAGGTTCAAAAGAGAAAAATCCAAGAGCTTAAGGCAACAATTGAAACCCTTCAAGCTCAACACGAAGAAGTCGTAGCAAGACTCGACGCGATCACAACTGAAAAGTCGACAAACAACACCAAGCTCAAGACCTCGAAGCTCGCTCAGAAGAAGATCAACGCGACAACGGAAAGCCACCGCGCCCTAAGAAGAAAAGGCATAGCGGAAAGAAGAGAGAACGATGTAAATCGAAACATCAAAGAATACGACAAAGACAACCGAAATGCTTCACGAGAAGATGTAAGTCTGCCTTCAACAAGAAAAGATGAAGACATCTCCGAAGAGGAAGCGTACAAGACCGTCACGAAAAAGGCAGTCAAACGGCAACGGTGGACGCCGTAACACAAGATCAGAAATGCCCGCCAAAGAAAGGATCGCCACTAATCCTCCACCGACAGGAGGATTACACCAGGACAATGAAGAAGCTAGCCTCGGTCGAATTACACCAAAGGCTACTACAACATCGAACGACGGGATCAGAGTGATTTTAAGCACCCTGAAGAATACAGGATGGCAACAACTGCACTGGACAATAGAAGCGCAGTTCAACGTCTACCTTTAGAAGAGGCAAACCGCTAAAGGTTCATTAACATCGCGCAAGACGACGAGATGCTAGAAACGGTAAAGAACGATCTCAAATCCATTTTGACGTCCAGAAGGTTAGCCGGATGTTCGCCGGACGAGAACACCGAAACCGCCATAGCACTGGTCCACCTCGAGAGAAGCGAAAGCCAAGGAGATCTTCAGCATAGGCCAGGAATGTAGAAGACCGAGAGACAGACCAAGTGCTGCAACTGCAGTTGACACAGCAAATTACGGAGGATGCCCGGCCCATCCAAGAAATATCAAGAAAGGGAACCGGCAAGGATGACCGAAGCAGGTATAAGCTACGCCCAGATGGCAGAGGGCAACAAGAAACAGGCACCTAAAGAATCAGAAGACGAGGACTTCGAGCTCATCATGAAGATCGTGAAGGCACTCAAAGCAACGAAGCAGATCAAAGGATAAACTCACAGATGAGAAGACGCAAACCGCCGCACCATTTAAGCGCCCGACCCAACCACTGACAGGGAACAACGACACCGAGGTGACCGGAAGCATAAAAGCCGAAGTTCATCTCAGGAAACGACAACAGAGGTATAAGTATATTTAATGTATTTATTTCAGGTACAGAAAATCTACTTATATCATCAGAAAAGCCAATAAGACGGAGGTATAGAGGGCTAGAGCCCGTAATACCGAGAACAAATAACGATGACCGATGTTCAAAATAGTTTTATTATACACTACATAAGCTTATACACATTTCCTTTTTTTAGAATTTCAATCCATTTTGTTAAATGAGGGTAGGGAGAGAGGTAAATGTTCACTTGAAAAAATGCAATAAATTCTTTTTAACTCAACTTTGTCTCGTACATTTTTGCAATTTTCTCGAAAAATTTAAATGTTATTTGTAACTCACGAAAAAGAGCATGAAAAAATATAGGCATAGATGAAAACCACAAGTCGACATCTCCTTTCGTTCCAAAGATATGGAGAAAAAAAGACATAAAAATATATTTTACAAGTAACAGAATTAGAGAACACGTTTAACTGTCATTAATTATTACAATTTATTAAATATTAAACTATTAAAACAATAGGAATAAACTTTAATATATTAAATGTCTCCTGGGGGTCGTATCTTTAACTTAGAGCAGATAATAAAATCTATCTTCTCATTATTATGCTGCATTACGAATTTCCTTTTTATAGTATATGCGGCCCTAAAAAGGACCGAAGTTATAGAAGTATGGTGTGCAACATCCTTAATACTGAAGAACTGACTCCCTAAATGTTCAAATTTTCATCTGCACTGTTCAATACGGAGCTATAATCTCTCAGACATAGACAGAATAGCAGTCTAGTAAAAACAAGTAGGTCTTGAAATGCCAAAAATGACACAAAGCAATAGCCACTTTAAATACTGCTTTGTGTCAAAATAATGTTAACTCCATTAAAATTTTTTGCGTTTGATTAACGAACCGTTGATTTCAAAATACCTTTAACAAATTGATATTCTTGCTGCATATTTTGAATACATGAACTGTTGCCGCAAGAGTATCGTTACAAGAAAGAGTTTTTGAGCGATTGGCGCGGCGTTTATGAAATACGGAATTCGTAGATGTGGTAGAGGCCTAACTGAGGAAAATATAAACGTACCAGCGTATACACAAATTAATCCTCATGGAAATACTGAGATATTTCTAACCACCTAGGAGTAGTACACAGGTACTAGACGCCATCTTGGATTTTGACGTCACGACAGTTTGCGGAAACCAGATTACAGCTCAAACTGAATGCATTAAAGTGTAATTAAATATGACGTGAAATAATAAATAATTTCTACCCTAATGCAATGATGCTTTATGTATAGGCAGACCTCTAAACAGCCACCACCTATACATTCGAACATCATATCTTATTTACATACACACACAAAATTGTTTCATTGTAACGTGTTCATTAACAGTTGTAAAACCCATTAAAAAGTAATAATTATATATATATATATATATATATATATATATATATATATATTATATATAACATAGAGTTAAATTAAAATTAACATGTTTTAAAATATCAAACTGATATAACGGAAATAAAAGGCAAAAAGTTTTAATGGTTTATTATTATACATGAATTAACAATAACTACAAGTTTAAAAACGTGTACCTACTGTTTTGTAGAGTTGATCTTATGAAGTCATCCTGTAATAATACATTTTAAAAATCTTTATCGGCATTTTGTTAGCAATATCAGGTAAAAACATATATTAAAAATAATACGCTTACCTTTAGAAGTTTTTCCTTCAACTGTACAATATGTTAAACTGAATTTTTTATACGTGTCTCACTAAAATGCGATTTGTGAATGGCTATAAACAGCCCATTACATACCTGTCATTAACTATTTAGAAAGTAATACAGAAAAACCTGAATTCGTGTTTAACAAACATGTCCTTACAAAAAAAAAAAATTTACATTCAAAACACAAATATTTTAAAAATTTTGCTAACGCGGAAATTACTTTTTAAATAATTGAATCTTCAGGTTACGTAAAAACTATCTAATACCACTAATGTTTAATAATAAAAACTCATTAAACAGTGATTACCCATTAAATACATTTAAAATATGTAACTTTTATACTACGTCTATTATTACATACAGATGAGATTATTCTTAAATTTAATTGATTTCGATAGAGCTCTGGAAATACTACAACCGTTCGAAATCATGCTTCTTCTCTCGACATCAAAAGAGCTATACTAGTGATATGTATACATTAAGTAAGCATAATAGCGGATACAGCTACATTGCTAACGATTATTGATATTTTTGTATGAGATTTTTTGAATGAGACTGCTTCGCAGGTATTTTTTAAGAAAAGCTATACACATCTCATGAGATCAAACGAGATTTTTGATATACAATCACCGCATCGTCTTCACCTTGAACGATTATATTGTAACAACCTATAAAAGTAGCTAATAACCCTAATAGTTTTATCAGACATTATTACATGGACACGAGGTTAGCCCTAAATTAACTGGTTTCAACGTCTGGAAATGCTCACACTTCAAATCTTTCAGCTCGTTCAAAGTTGTACCGTATTAACTTCTTCAATTTTATCTGCATTCTGTTTCGAGACTGTAGTACGTTTTCTAATACATAAACAGAATCTTCAATACTGTGATACGTTAGCAGCAAAACACATTAGCTAGTTAGTTTCACCTCTATATTACTTTACATGCATGCCTGATCTTATCATAAATAAATACATCTGTCAAAAAGCTAATTAAACATAACTCCATGGACTGGGTATAGCAAGCAACGTTTCCAATTATAGTTTTAGTCAACACAATAGTGCCTACAATACATACAATCGACTAGCACTGCTTAGCACCAGGATCAAACGAAAACACGCATGCACGCACGCACGTACACACGCACGCAAGCTCGCATGCTCGCACGTACACGCACGCACACAGCTCACGCTCGCACGTACTACGCACCAGCCGCACAGCACACACCACACACACACACACACACACACGAGAGCGCGAAACACGCAAACGCGAAAACACACAACACAAAAACACGCAAACACGCTAACACAAAAACACTCAAACCAAAAACGCTACCACGAAAACACGCTAACACAACAAATACGCAAACGCAAAGACATACAAATGCGAAAATACGTAAAAACGAAAACACGCAAATACGAAAACACACAAACGAAAACACGCCAACACAAAAACACGGAAAACGAAAACACGCCTTATCGGTTTTCTTCTTCTTGAACCGTGATTCGTCGTCATCATCATCATGATTTTGAGATTTGCCCTTCACCCCTATGTCATCGCTCTTCTTTCTCTTCTGTGAACCATCACCATTATCTTGAATGTGAGATACATTCAACTCAATTACGTCATCGCTTTCATCATTATCTTGAACGGTAATGTTGTAATACTTTATTAACAAGTCAGTAAAATCTCTAATGTCCGCTGATGGTGGCTCATAAACAGGAGAATACATTATAGTAATGCCCACTCGATGACAGTTACACTTTAAAGAGCGAAACACACGAGGAACGAGAACGCAGCTAGCCTTGGGTCTTGTGCGCAAGCGTGCTCGTCAATGTTCGGGTAGAATCGGTTATCTTCGGATGTCAAGTATGACTAACCACTCTCTAACGTAGCCCCTAGGGGCATGTTTATAAATCTAAACGCCTCTTTCATGATCGAGGTATTTTCTTCTAAGACGGCGTTTACTGACTTGTTAATAAACTATTACATTACCGTTCAAGATAATGATGAAAGCGATGACGTAATTGAGTTGAATGTATCTCACATTCAAGATGATGGTGATGGTTCACAGAAGAGAAAGAAGAGCGATGACATAGGGGTGAAGGGCAAATCCCAAAATCGTGATGATGATGACGACGAATCACGGTTCAAGAAGAATAAAACCGATAAAGCATGTTATTAAATAATAATGATGTATTGTTGTTTATAATATATATTTTCAAACGTTAAGCTTTCCTTCAGTTTTGTTAATAAACTTGTTTTTCTAAGGTGCTCCCGTCTTGATTCATGTTTGCAAGTTTCAAGTTTTCGTTTAGCGTCTTTTGGTGTTTTTGTTGGCGTGTTTTCGTTTTGTGTTCGTATTTGCGTGTTTTCGTTTTAGATTTGCATTTTATGTCTTTGTTTGCGTATTTTGTTAGCGTGTTTCGTGTATTGTTTGTTGTTTTTGTGTTAGCGTGTTTGTGTTTTATGTTATTGTTTGCGTTTGCGTGTCGCGCTTGTGTGTTGTGTGTGTGTGTGTGTGTGTGTGTGTGTGTGTGTGTGGTGTGTGAGCGTGCGAGCGTGCGTGCGATGCGTGGTGCTATGCGTGTGACGTGCGTAGTCGTAACGTGCGACGTGCGAGCGTGCGTCACGTGCGAGCGTGCGTGCTGCGTGCGGAGCGATCGTGTGCGTGCGTTTGTACGTGCGAGCGTGCGAGCTTGCGTGTATACGTGCGTGCTGCGTGTTTTCGTTTGATCCTCGTGCTAAAGCAGTGCTAGTCGATGTATGGTTGTAGGCACTATTGTGTTGACTAAAAGCTATAATTGGAAACGTTTGCTATACCCAGTCCATGGAGTTATGTTTAATTAGCTATTTTTGACAGATGTATTTATTTATGATAAGATCAGGCATGCATGTAAAGTAATATAGAGGTGAAACTAACTAGCTAATGTGTTTTGCTGCTACACGTATCACAGTATTGAAGATTCTGTTTATGTATTAGAAAACGTACTACAGGCTCGAAACAGAATGCAGATAAAAATTGAAGGAAGTTAATACGGTACAACTTCTGCGAACGAGCTGAAAGATTTGAAGTGTGTGCAGCATTTCCAGAGCCGTGTTGAAACCAGTTAATTTAGGGCTAACCTCGTGTCCATGTAATAATGTCTGATAAAACTATTAGGGTTATTAGCTACTTTTATAGGTTGTTACAATATAATCGTTCAAGGTGAAGACGATGCGGTGATTATATCTCAAAAATCTCGTTTGATCTCATGAGATGTGTATAGCTTTTCTTAAAAAGCTGTCTCATTCAAAAAATCTCATACAAAAAACATCAATAATCGTTAGCAATGTAGCTGTATCCGCTATTATGCTTACTTAATGTATACATATCACTAGTATAGCTTTTTGATGTCGAGAAAGAAGCATGATTTCGAACGGTTGTAGTATTTCCAGAGCTCTATCGAAATCAATTAAATTTAAGAATAATCTCATCTATGTAATAATATTGCAGTATAAAAGTTACATATTTTAAATGTATTTAATGTTAATCACTGTTTAATGAGTTTTATTATTAAACATTAGTTGTATTAGATGTTTTTACGTAACCTGAAGATTCAATTATTTAAAAGTAATTTCCGTTAGCAAAATTTTTTAAAATATTTGTGTTTGAATGTAATTTTTTTGTATACATGTTGTTAAATAAATTCAGGTTTTCTGTATTACTTTAAATAGTAATGACAGGTATGTAATGTGTTATGCCATTACAATCGATTTTAGTGAGAACGTTGTATAAAAAATTCAGTTTAACAAATTGTACAGGTGTCAACGATAGAGTAAAGTAAGTTTATGTTAACTAGAATTATTTGTGTAAATATTGTATGGACCATGGTAGAGTAGAATTGCATTTTTAAAATATTGGAAGTTATACAGGGTGTGCCAGAAAAGCAGGACGTGAAAAAGTATGATTTTTTAAATAGAGACAGTATTTGATTTTAGTTTTAATTCTACGTGTCCATACAAACATATTTTGTCATACAAAGATTGGCTGAAAGTTTTTAGTTCTTGAGATATTCGCGTTTAAAGATTATTATGGTCATTTTCGGGGTTGATGAATGGGCAATTGTTCCGTTATTTCACAATAAAAAAATTGATATTTCGTGTAAAAATGAGTGATATTATACTAACGTTTAGACCGAGTAGTATTTCTAATTTTTCAACAGGGTGTTTGTTATAACCATTCAAATTTGAAAATTCTCAAATTAAAAAAATCAGTTTTTTAATTGCACTATATATTTTTATTTCATTTTATTCGGGATTAAAAATCTATCATTTTGTCAAATATATCCTATATCTATCTTTGATAGTTTTCGAGTAATTTCGATTTTTCACACTAGCTACTTTATTTTCGATAACATTGCATTGCATGGATCTTGGTAGCCATGGAAAACAATTGCGACGAAATAAAACAAACCACCTAAGCGAGAATATTAACAGTTTTATTAATGAAACAGTAATTCAATAATTATTCAACATTGCGTCTTAGTAAATGCTCGAATAGACGGCTTCTTGCTGAATACATATTGAGCCTTTTCTCATGTTCTGTCTCACTTCGGATAACATATTCAATTCTTGATGAAGCTCAATGTGATAGGGATGGTACTTATACTTCAGCGTTGTTCTATTCACGTTTGATTTGGAGGTATCACATATCGTCGCTAATGTTCTAGAACTCAGGGGATTCTTGAATATTTAATAATATTTCAAGTTCTTTTCTTCATTAGCTGCCCTTTATTAACAACTTTACGTTTGAAGTATTTAACACTAGCTAGAATCAAATCTATCCATCAAATTTTCAAGCCAACTAGTAGGTATTCGACGTTCAGGATATTTCATTTTGTAGATTCGTTGTGCCAATAAACGGTTTTTTCAGCCTGCAACACGTATATCATATCAATTAATTCATTTGTCGAATAATCCATAATTGATACAAGACTTGATAACAAGTTAAATGCGAAAACGACAAATTTAATATGTGTTTATTTTGACAAGTAGGAAACCTTTGTATCTTAGTAACGCAATTATTATTTTCCATGGCTACCAAGATCCATGCAATGCAATGTTATCGAAAATAAAGTAGCTAGTGAAAAAATCGAAATTCCTCGAAAACTATCAAAGATAGATATAGGATATATTTGACAAAAATGATAGATTTTTAATCCCGAATAAAATGAAATAAAAATATATAGGTGTGCAATTAAAAAACTGATTTTTTTAATTTGAGAATTTTCAAATTTGAATGGTTATAACAAACACTGTTGAGAAAATTAGAAATACTACTCGGTCTAAACGTTAGTATAATATCACTCATTTTCACACGAAATATCAATTTTTTATTGTGAAATAACGGAACAATTGCCCATTCATCAACCCCACGAAAATGACCATAATAATCTTTAAACGCGAATATCTCAAGAACTAAAACTTTCAGCCAATCTTTGTATGACAAAATATGTTTGTATGGACACGTAGAATTAAAACTAAAATCAAATACGGGTGTTCTATTTAAAAATCATACTTTTTCACGTCCTGCTTTTCTGGCACACCCTGTATAACTTCCAATATTTAAAAAATGCACACTTTACCTCTACCCCATGGTCCATACAATATTTACACAAATAATTCTAGTTAAGCATAAACTTACTTTACTCTATCGTTGGGACACCTGTACAGTTGAAGGAAAACTTCTAAAGGTAAGCGTATTATTTTAATATATGTTTCTACCTGATATTGCTAATAAAAATGCCGATAAAGATTTTTAAAATGTATTATTACAGGATGACTTCATAAGATCAACTTTACAAAATAGTAGGTACGCACGGTTTTTAAACTTGAGTTATTGTTAATTCATGTATAAATAAACCATTAAAACCTATTGCCTTTTATTTCCGTTATATCAGTTTGATATTCTTAAAACATGTTAATTTTAATTTAACTTGTTATATATATATATATATATATATATATATATATATATATATATATATATATATATATATAAGTAATTATTACTTTTAATGGATTTTACAACTGTTAATGAACACGTTACAATGAAACAATTTGTGTGTATTAAATAAATCAGATATGATGTTCGAATGTATGGGTCTGTTTAGAGTCTGCCTTACATAAAGCATCATTGCATTAGGGTAGAAATTATTTATTATTTCATGTCATATTTAATTACATTTTAATGCATTCAGTTTGAACTGTAATCTGGTTTCTGCAAACTGTAAGACATAATTTCGGTTGATTGATTGATTTTTATCTGATGATCGAACGTGATTTGTTTGGATTGATTAATTAATTGATTTGTTTGTGTGTGTGTTCGTGAGAAAGAGAGAGGAGGAAGAAACAAGATAGAGCAAGATAGAGCAAAGAGAGGTGTGCATTATCAGCTTCAGAAAATGTTCATTAGTCTATACGCCACTAGATAGCGCTAAAATCAATTTTACTCAAAGCTAGGCGCAGACCCTGATACAAGTCCTGCCTTACAAGAACCTCCTTATTAGAATACAATTTTGTATGACGCGAAGGCCTACAGCTGTAGATTAATGTTAGAACACATACAATTGCATCAAGCCACGATAGAGCTAAGCTCTACACTTGTCTTATAAGGTTAGGTTCCCACATCTCCGGTCAGGGGCGAAGGCCTGAGAACAAGTTGCGAAGCCCTAACGTGTCTTACAAGAACCTCCTTATTAGAAATACAACGTTTTCTATAGGTGAAAGATCATCAAATAGCATGTGACCACTTTAAAGCAATGGGATCGATAATTTTAATAATAATACTTATTAATTATGCAATTTCCGACATTGTATGTGTGCATTTGCCTAACCTCCAGGGGCACTGCTCTTAATATAGCCAGAAAGACCTTAATACCATCAAAAATAACCCTAAGACCAACTAGTCAGCTCAGGTCCAACTAAGACTTATTCTAGACCAGCCAGCCAATGCCTACGTCTGCTCTACATGCGCAAGTACAGAAGGCTTTAATTAGTTGACCTCGAAAAGAAACCATATTGAAAATACGCATCCTATACGTGAGCTGTCATAAAATAGTGAAAAACACGTCCTACACGTGGTGTGAAAATAGTGAAAATCACGTCCTATACGTATGCGTGTAAAATAATTAGGGTTGAAAAGGGCCTTCGAAAAGAAATTGAAAATGCGGTCTCACACGTGGATGTATGTAAAAAATAGTTAGGGATGAAAATTCCAGCAGTTGAAAATACGGTCTCACGTGGGTGTGTAAAAATAGGGTGAAAAATACGTCCTACACGTAAGCAGTAAAAATAAGGTGGAAAATGCGGTCTCACGTGGGCTCTTGTGACGTCAAAATCCAAGATGGCGTCTAGTGCCTGTGTACTACTCTAGACATTATCCAAACTACCGCCAAACAAATTTTAAAAGACCATAAGTATGTATTTATAAAACATAATGCCCTGAAATATAACCCTTCTCTTATTAATATACTTTAATAAAAGAAAATTTATTTCAAATTTGGGCTGCACCCATACCATGTAGTTTTTATCAGGCATTAACGCCCCTCGATTTTGATAGAAGGTTTGATTATTGCCATTAGTTGCTGCTAAACATGGTAGCTCAAAAGTCTAGACTATTATCAAATATTCTATGTAGGGATGAAGCTACTTTTAACAGCGATGGGCACGTGAATTTGCATAACATGCATTACTGGTCGCAAACCAATCCTCATTGGATGAAAGAGGTGCAACATCAAAGCAGGTGGTGCGGTATATTGGGAGAAGCGATAATTGGGCCATTTATATTTAATGAAAAACTGACCGGTGAAAATTACCTCAATTTTCTGAGCAACGAATTTCCAGTTCTCTTAGAAAAAGTGGCCATTAGAAACACGAGAAAACTTGTTTTTTCCAACCCATTTTTCGGTCAATTTTTGAACCGAACAGATGGGTAGGAAGGGGCAGTTCATTTCCGTGGACCGCCAGGTATTTATATTAAGAGAAAAACTTATAGCAAAAGCAGAAAAAACATTTCAATTTCTAGGTTACCTAATCTGACTTGGTTGGATGTTTATTTTTTGGGGAGGTTGAGAGATATTGTCTATTTAACCAAACCAACTACCAGGAGGAATATGGTAAAGCGAATAAGGAACAGCATTCGCCGTATTCCAATGGCAGAAGTGCATAAGTAGAGACTACTGTTATGTCTACGCGTATTGAGCAGGACGGGCGACAATTTGAACATTAGTTCTTCAGTACTAGGACTATTGCACACCACTCTTTTATAACATCGGCCCTTTTCAGGGCCACAGATAATATATAACGGAAATGTCTAATGCGACACAATAATTTCAAGAATAAATTTTATTATTCGCTCTAAATTAAACATACGCATTCTAGGGAATATGAAACACACTAGGTTTTGTTCGTATTGTGTAATAATTAATAAATTTTAATAGTTAATAACAGTTAAACGTGTTTTGCAATTCTGTTACTTGTAAAATGATTTTTTTGCATTTATTTTTACTCATATCTTTGTAACGAAAGAAGATATCGACTTGCCGGTTTCATCAAGCTCTGTATTTTTTCACGCTTTTTTCGTGAGTTAAAAATAATTATGCTGTTATATTTAAAATTTTCAAGAAAATGGCAAAAATTTACCGCTTTGTCACAAAACTTTGTCTACCCACTAGAAAAAAAACTAAACCGACAATATTGATATTTTATTAGAAGAACCCAAGAAGCCTCTAACAAACGAGACTCAGCTTATGAAAATCGGTTGAATTGAAAAGAAGTTATGACATTTTCTTTAAGTGAACATTCTCTCCTCTCCCATTATTTAACTAGATAGAGAAAATCGCTAAAAAAGAAAATGTTTTAGGCTTATGTAGTTCATAATAAAACTATTTTGGACATATCTTGATGATACCGATTTAAGGGAAAAAGCCGATTTTCCAATTTGGTGTTCGTGTACGCCCCCTAGCGGCCATCGCAGAAACTTGGAACTAATTCCCAGCAATTCTCTCGGTCACTTTTACTAACAATATTTTATATTAGGCCTTAAAGTTATCTCTGGCCCCGTGGTCTGCTCTGGTTGTGATTGAAATTAGTCAAAGCATTTTTGCTCGCTGAAGTAGATTTGGTCTGTCGGTTGTATAGGATGAAAGAAGGTATGTGTCCGTAAAAATGGTTCATTACGAGAGAAAATGCCTCTCTCAATATTTTTGGTTGTGGATGCAAGAGGAAAAGCTCCGCCCACCATTGCCGCTAATTCATAGCCATTCAAAGCCATTCCACACCAGCCATTGGTTTTGGTATTTCCCTTATTCGAATCATAAAGATATAAAAATTAATGTTATTCCTTTTAATTTAAGCTTTCATAGAAAATGCCACTATAGAAACTTGAAGGAATATCTAGGACTCTAACTAGAAGTCCAAAATTCCATTAGACTACTATTCCAAATCTTTCGCTTATGCATCTAGTAATAACTTGAAATATAAACATTTCCCTTAATGTTCTAGATGTAAGTTTGATGCAGAGTAACAGCATAAAAATATTTAGAACTCTTAAGGGGCTATCGGGGATTCTAACCAGAACTCCATTATATTAAAACGTTTTCCTTATGCGAATAATAAAGAAATCACTCGAAATATAAAAATTTTCCTTAATTTATGTAATACACGCTTTCATGGATAATTTCATTGTGAAAGTTTGAGGGGTTATCTAGAACTCTAGTAAAGCTTTACTCCATTAAAATATTTTCCGCAATACTTGGCTTATGTGTAATATTTGAAATAAGCGTTCTTCCAAGACCTATTGTGCAAAGTTTGAGAACTTTTTAGGGGCTATCTAGAACTTTAATCGAAACTTTCCATTGAAAGATTTTCTCCATTACTTCGCTTATGAATAACTTGAAATGCAATAAATTCCTCTAAATTTTTAAAATATAAGCTTTCATGAAAACTCTTATTATGGAAAAAATTAGATCTCTTGAGGGGTTATTAGTTGTTTAATTTTGTGTGCACTAAAAACTTAAGCTCACGAAAAATTCGAACAAGGGAAATTTGAAAGTGTCAGTTTGGGAGGTATCAGACTAGAATGTGTCAGATTAGAACACTCCAGACTACGGTTGGGCATGGTTTAGTTTTTATAAGATTGCCACACTGAGCTGAAAAAAATTATGTTAGATATTTTAGTCAGATAAGCGTCATTTTCTAATGTTACACTGATAGATCAAAGGAAGTTGGAATGCGTCCAAATCCAATAATCCACAGTGCTGGTTGTACCCATACAAAATGACAATACATCTGCCAATAATTTTATACACAAAATTTATGTAGACGCCGATGAGGTAAACATATTTCTGAATTCTATCTCTGTAGAAAAAAATCTCCTTTTTAAAAATACAGGATCCGCCAGTGAAGCGGGAAATTTTGAAGTACCCATTTTTTTCAAAAAAATGTTTATTATGAAAACTTTTTTTACAGGTTTGAGTAGAGGAAAATATGCCATTTTATGTATTAAAAATATTTCCGCTCAAGTGAGAGCCATTTTTGTGTAAACACTCTTCTAATCTGGTTTGAAAATTTCCCATTACTCGGCGGAGCAGGACAGGTTGAATTCGTTCAATTTCTTGTGTAATGTTTATTGCTAATTCCAGTAAGGTTTGTGGTCTATTACTGTATACCCTCCTCTTTATAAATCCCCAAAGGAAAAAATTACATAATGAAAGATCAGGGGATCTTACTGGCCACGAAATGTCACCATGTTTGAAAATGAATCTGCCCGGGAAAAGTTCCCTTAAAGCAGTCATCATAGACACGCGAGCAGTGTGACCCCGTTCTGCTGAAAATAATTGATGCCCGGAAACCTAGGTAACTCGTCCGTCACAAATGTTCTGATCATGTGTGTGTAGCGGTTTGCCGTAACAGTTGTGGTGTTTCTGCTATCGCCTTGGAAAAAATATGGCTCAATAATACCAGATTATGAAATTGCATACTGTAAGTTTCGGACTATGAAATGACTTTTGGTGTACCTCTCCTGGGTTTTCGTCATTCAAATAGCTACTATTCTGCTTGTTTACATATCCATTTAAATGGAAATGTGCTTCGTCTAACACAAACATGTGGTAAATAAAGTTTTCATCCCCATATACACGTCGCATTATTTCTTCGCTGAAAATCCTGCGAGCAAGCATATCACCATCTTTCAACTCTTGAAGAACTTGAATTTTGTAAGGGTGGAAGTCTATGTAAAATTCGTCGTAACGATATGTCGCAGAACGCAGTGGATTACGTGTTAATACTACTCGTACTCTATCAATGTTTTCCTCCGTTCTTACCGACCTTATTGCCCCTTCATGTTTCAAGTTTAATGTGAAGCCATTTTCTTCAAACTTTCTTACACACTGTATAATTGTATGAGCGGACGTTACACTTCCATGTCGTAGAACATTGAAATTATTACGAAACAATCGTTGTACCGAAGTCACCTATTCACAATGTTTATAAAACGATTTTAAGCAACACGCATTTACTATGGCTGGTTCAGCTGTCAACACAGTTTGCAAAATTAAAACACGCTTCATAAAGTGTTGAATAAGTCCACATCTTGTAAAAACAAACAAACTGCTGTAGCTTGCTTAAGATTATTTGAATACCTGAAGGCGTATACTGTCAAGAAACACGCCCAAAGGTGTAAATGTTAATAGGCAGTTTCACCTAATTGAGATTTAAAGTTAATAAGACGAAAAAAGCATTTACGAGGTCTGATCCAACTTCAACGTCTATATATTATCACAGTAATATTATCTAGCTGTAAACATATACTAAAAATTAAAATGATGATTGCTGTAATCAGACAACTGGAACTTGAGACTCTGAATTTGGCAACGTTTTCTGATAGCATGTTTCATATAGAAACAAGTTTTACAATCAGTTCTAAAAGATTACTCAAGAGTTAATTTTCAGAACGAAGAAATCTAAATACAATACTATCTATAAAACACATAAATGAGAATCCCGTCTGTACTATACGAATTTTGCAATTATTAAGTCAATTCTATTTTGGAGTTATAACAATAATTATAGTTAACAATACTTTGTAAAAGACGTTCAATTCGTTACTCATTCTCAATTTTGAAAAAACAATCACAAACTTATACTATACAATTACTTCTATAACGTCTGGGGTAAAATCCCATTATTTAAAAACGCGTAAGTCGTCATTCACGCTCAATATCGATAAACTTTCACACCTCAATTAAAAGTCAGGTAATTAACTAGTTATATAATGGTTAATAATATTTGTTTATGTTCTAGAAAACAAAAGTTCCATTTTTATATTAAAAGATAAGAATGATATAAACATCTTACACGCTACAACATTAGCAATATCTTGCATGTAGAAATAAGATTTTAAAAGCAGTTCTAAAAAGTCACAATGATTTAATTTTAATAGAACGAAGAAAACCTAATATACTGTTATCAATAAAACCCTTTAATTAATTTAATATGTAAATAATAATAGACAGTTTGACCTAGATGCATTTTAAGTTTTATTAAACCAGACTCTGTGTAGATCAAATAAGATTTAAACTTAATTACAAACATCAAAAAACAAAAACTGTTTAAGATTTTTTGAAGATCTGAAATCGACCGCTGTTAAGACACAAACTAAAACGTGTAAATGCGAATAAGTCGACACTAAAAGATTAAAGGTATGATTGATGTAAACAGATTACAGAAACTTAAGGGTCTGAATTGTAAATAAGGTTAGGTAAGAAATACGTTGCCATATATAAAAACATATAAATGAGGAGCACCGCCTGTACTATACGAGTTTCTTGCAATTATTAACTCAGATCCTATTTGAAAAGTTATTACAGTTTTAAGGTTCTCAGGACCGATTCTATGTAGATAGATTAAGTTTTTTTGTTTCACTGAGAATGAATACTGCCAAGAAGCATGCTAAAACGAGTTTTATGCACGTAAAATGGGATTATAACCATCAAAAATACCAATGATTGGTTCAGGACAGGCATCAGTGTTGGCCATAGCTATAGCCGAGGGCGATCCTCAATTGGTAAACTTTAAAAAAGGTTACACTATTTTGGATCGTATGACTCGGGTGTTATGTACTGCCGCTAATGTTGATTTAAATAACGGGGGCACTGTTGAGCACATACTGCAATTTCAAAATTACTTAACAAATCACACTATAGTTGTATATAATCATAGGTTAGGTCAGACGCTGTATTTTGAGGGCTCAAGAACTCCCACACATAAAGTATTAAATTTAATTTCTGAAGATGAACATTATAATGTGATTACCAGTTTAACCGTCGCATTTTCAACCGATTATTTTTATGAATTCTGTAGGTACAGAACTAATTGTAACGAACGTCACAAGAACTGTACTAACATCTGTCCCTGTTGTCATAAGAGTCCACCATGCCAGTCTGCTGACTTCACCGTTTGTGATGAGTGTAATAGGGATTTCCGGGGAAACCAATGTTTGCAGCAGCATAAACTTAGTGGTCTTTGCAGCAGACTCCAACGCTGTCCCACTTGTTTACTGAGCGTATGGAAGGGTAAAAATCTTCATAATTGCGGTTTTGCATGTTGTACGACCCGTAAATCCGAAAAACCTATCCGTCATTTCTGTTATATGTACAAAAGCACGGCGGACTCGATAAAACTCGCGAAAGATTTTATTTTTGTCTTTTACGACTTCGAGTGCCGCCAAGATAAACCTACTAACATTACTAACAATTTCGTCCATACTCCTACATTGTGCGTTGCCCAGTATGTCTGCAACCACTGTGTTAATATCGATAGAGATATTGAGCAGGGTTGCGAATATTGTGAGCAGCGCCAGCACATATTCTCAACCTCTCCTGTAACCGAATTCCTTTCCTACATGTCATGCATAGCTAAGAAACGCGCATCCATCATTGCCTTAGCCGATAACTCCAAATCCTACGACGCCCAATCCCTAAGAATCCCTCTGCATGGAATCCCAAAACAGAATGAACTCTAAACTGAATTAATACTCAACTAAAAATCAAATAAAATACTAAATATTAAGAACGCTATTACTCAATAAAACAAAAAAAAAACTAACCTCGTTACGTTAAAACTAAATTACCGGTAACTTGCAATTTGCAAAAAAAAACTCTTATGTAACACAAAAGGGTTTCCACAGAATTAAAACACATTTATAAAAACCTAACAAACTATAATAAAAAAATAAAAAAAATAAGGATAAATATAAAAAAAAATGCAAACATACGATACTGCGTATCAACCAAAAAAAATACAAATGCTTAAAAGGCGACAGGATGTCTGATCAGAATACTGCTTTTACGCCAGTCTAAATGATTTAACCTATAAATATAATTCGTGGATAATATACCCACACTACAATAGGGTCAATTGCCCTTTAATACTAAAATAAATAACAAAGGGTGAAGGCGGAGCGTCAGAACTACAATTAGTTACACTAAATAAATTTAAAACAACTTAATTTACCAAAAAAAAAAATACTACACCGCTTCCAAACCTTCGTCAACACAAAAAAATAATTGAAACACACCAAAAAATAAATCTTGAAAATCTTCAATAAAAAAAAACAATATTATGTTACCTTAGGTCTAGAATTACACCTCTCCTGTGTTACAACAATGAAAGCGAACCAAGTGATGTTACTGCTATAACGGAAATGAAATCTTCCTGGTCTGGCAAAATGATGAATAAAAAATGTTGACTATTGTTCTTTTATACACAAACAATTTCTTGATTTAAACTCGTTAAATTTTACTGCATTAACTAAAAACTTCTTTTAAAATAATAATTTGAGCGTTCAACTTTCTTGTTAACTTAAATCTTTTAATTGGTTTTATTTCCACTAATAATCCAAAATGTTATTAACTTGATTTAATTAAATATAATTTTATTATATTGCGAAAGTTTCTTTATCTTTACACACGCTTTGTACGGTAAATCGGTGGCACAGCAAGAACGTTAATGTTAAATAAATCCGCAAAAGCGAGAAAACCAAAGAGTCACCGAAGCACTATAAACACGACGATGTCCTCTAGGTAACTTTACGTAAAACCGAAATCGGCACTAGGTATAATCCTTTGGTGATGAACAATTTTAATAAAATCCCTTTTACAGGTCTTCTTCAGAAGTAGCTAAACTACCCTTACTACACAAAAGTACGTTCGTTAAACACCACAAGGTCCAAAATTTCAACGTTCTAAACCACCTCTTAAAGCGTAATCAGCGGCACCGTAATACTCCAGAGCGCGATCAGTTTCAGAATCCCACAAATTATTCACAAAAATCCATCTTTGATTTTGCATCCCACTACTCACAAAAAATCTTATCTAATTTAATTCCACCAATTAAAAAAACGGAAGGGGAAGATTTAGTACCCTAATACATAAATTTCGTTTTCGTCCGTAAGGACTCGGTAATTTCCAAAATCTCAAACGTCAGCAAAAGTAACGTGTACAGCATCTCTATGTTTACCTTAAAGTACGAACAATAAGGCCCACATGCAATCTCTATGACTCAAAACCAACATATTCACTAATACACTGAACAACTATACTAAAGCGTCTTTATGTCGCTAACATGACATCATACACAGATAAACCTACACTATTTATTTAAATTACAAAAAAAAATAATTCACAAACAAAAAAAACTAAAGCTCACCATACACCTACCATCCCTAAAGGTCGCTACACACGTTAAAACAAATTTACTATAAAACATAATTTGACAACAAAAAAAATGTATATACGGAATCTAACTAAGTGCATAAAACTACAAACAAAATTACCCAATACATATACAGGGTGTTCAAAATACCCTGACATCTTTAAATCCGGTCCACCGTTATTTAATTAATTGCACGTTACTCATGAAGTGCAGTATAGTAATTTGATTCCAATTGTATATGCGTGATTGTTAAGTTCTCTTGCCTACCTATCGAGACCCCTAGCAACAAAAAAATTAAGTAATAAAGATGTTGGCCTATTAATAGAGCTACCAGGGTTCAATAATAAACAACTCATGATCCTTCAAAATATTAGTATTCTGGAAGACTAAGGGTTAAGGTATTTTAAAATCGAGAAAAATCATTGTTCATCTTAATAAAAACCCTAATACTTGACTTAATCACGCTGTTAACATTAACAAAACTACTTTATTACGGGTTGGACTAAGTTTCCTCCTTTTATTAGATCCCATGCAAACAGTCATGCATTGAGCGGTGTGAACACTAGTGGTACCTTTAAACCCGTTCTACGGTTATTTAACCAATTGTATACTATTAATTGAGTGCAGTATAGTACTGTGATTCTAACTGTATATCGCTTGCTCTCAAATAAAAAAGAAGACACGTATACACCTTTATTTTAACAACTAAAAAGGTTCAAACCAGAATTACGACCAGCAACAATTATGGTGGAGAGCTGCAAACACAATTTCCAGATGCAAGAATGTGTGGGTGTCTTTTCATTCATTCATAGGTTCATTCACGACGTGACTTTTACGTTCTGACTGCCCTTCCAACCCCTTAGCAACAAAAAAGTTTAAGTAATGAAGATTTCGTAGTTTATGTCTTAAGTGCCACTTGCCAAATTCCAAATCTCATTTTTCTCTGCATAAGTTTTCATAAAATCATTAAAATTGTAACAACTGGGATTTCCGCTCTGGTAGATCCACCATTTTTATATTATTTTTTTTCTTTCTTTCGTGTAACTTCATAAATATAAAAACAATGTTTGATACGTGATGTTGGAACAGCCAATGTTCATAATCTACTTGGTGAACGTACGTAAGTGCCCGAAGTAGTTCACAAAACATTTCATCTGGTACCAAATGACGTGAGAGTTCGAAATATATGATCACATTGGCCAGTTGTTGCGAAGAAGAGAGGTAGTAATGGAATTGAACCCAATCTAAAGTGTTCCCTATGTGGTGATTTTAGGTTTTAATAAAAAAATCACTACTTTTTGGATAATTATCAAATTTATTTCTAGGAATAAGGTGACCACTGGTTCATTTCAGACGGGACCATCAGGTTTCTCTTGCTTGCCCCTCCAACCTTCTAGCAATACAAACTTAATTAATAAAGATTTTGGACTATTAATGGAGCTACTAGGGGTCAATAATAAACAACTCATGATATTTCAATATTTCAGTACTCTATAATACCCCTAAGGGTTAAGATATTTTGAAATCCAGAGAAATCATTCTTTAACACCATAAAAACCATAATAGTAGAGGGGGGGGGGCACTTTGCTCTGTGACGTTATGAGTGGTGGGGGAGGTCATTCCACGTGGCCCTGGCCATTTCCCACCCCTATGACTTCTTTTCGGGGTCGTTTTTCAACCCTTAGTCAGAATTTTCAACCCTTGATGGTATGTTTAACATAATTAGTGACATTTGAGGGTGGGACCGGCTTCTTTGCGGGGTTAATTTCCAACGCTTGATGGAATTTTCAGCCCTTTACGGTATATTCAACCCTAATTAAGGCCTTTTTGGTAGTATTAAGAGCCTTTTTGTCAGGCTACCCCGGTGTTTAGGGGTGTGGTGAGGTCTACGTGACATTTTAGCTCATAATTAGGATAGGTAAATCAGCGCACGCTGTGTTCTGATTGGACCTGAGGGTAGGCCACGCCCCTAGTTTCTGGTCAGAGGGTGTGGTCTAGCGGCCATTTTGGTAGAGATAAGGTGGGTTAAGACTAGATAAGTCCTTATGTTCATTAACAGGTAAATCTAGGCACATACAATATACAATTTTAGGCTAAGCATTGTCTTAATGGATTTAGGAGAGATCGCAGCCCCGTCTTCTGTTTGGTTGTGCCTACGCCCAGATCTTGCGCACTGATTGGAGAGCATAAGAATAGATCACGTCACTGTTTCTGACAGTTGGAGTTCATTTTTGTTGTGTGGTCATTTTTTTTTGAGACCTACTTTGTTTTGATGACCAACTTTGCAGACAATTTTAATTATGAGTCGTGATTAAAAGTAGTAGTGTATCAAGATGCCCAAGACTCTGATTGACTGGTTTTCTTTTTGTGGGGGATACCTAGTGGTATATTTTTAAAAACTAGTGAGATGCTGTGCAGAAGCTAGTTCTAGCAGAACACCTTGATTATTATCAGTAATAAAAAGATAAAGGGGTTTTCACTTTGTGATGCCAGTTAGTACTGTATTTTTAAACTCACGAATGTTTTCCGTAATAGAAGATGGTTCTGCCTCTCACGAGCATTGGCCTAACCTAAAATTTTACATTGCACCGGGTGGCCAACTAAGAACGGCCGTCGGCCATATCTCAGGAATGGATTATAGCACAGGTTCGGGAAACACATTTTTATAATAAAAGTGGCCTCGAGAAACGCCTGGAAATTATTTTCAGAATTGTAGGTCCACCGCTAGAGGGCGTATTTGATAGTTAAAATTGTAAAAAGCAAAATTTTTCAAAATTTACTCAATTAAGGGGGCATATTAAATATTATAATCAGATTCCTCGACACATTCTGCATATTTTTTATTTGACAAGTTTTAGTCTATGTCTTCAAATAAGGGGCGGGGGAGAGTGGGAACCTTGTTACGAAAAAACGCCTTTAATTCAGGTTCTGCTTGAGCTTGACCGATTTTAATAAACTTCATGTTGTTTGAAAGAGCTTTCGTTAAACAATAGAAAATTTGTAAATTTGAAGCAATCTCATTAATAACATAAATGCTAGAGGTCACACTGTTTAATATTTTTTTAATATTGTGTTTTCTCTTTACAATTTTTAATGGAAGCATAACAATTTAAGTAGGTCTTTAAAAAGTAGACTCAATTAGTTAGGCCAGTTCGCGTTAACGGAAATTATTAAATGTAGCCTGGATGAAAAGATCTTACATTGGTCTGCAGTAATTTAAACTGTTATCATACTAATCTTATGGTTGCCGCTAGATTACCTAAATGTAATTCTATAGCTACTAACAATGAGAACAAATTATAAAATAATAATGTGATAAATCTAATAATTAAAACCTTAAATAAATAACTACGTAATTAGCGTCGCTCTAGATGTTCGAAATGTCGTCCATCATTTTCAATGCATGAAATCAATCGCTGACGGGTGGAGAGAACAGCAGTTTCAATTTCTGCCCTTGAAATACTTCGTATTGTCTGTCGTATTCTTTCAATCATGTCAGCTCTGGTTGTGTGTCTATCGGCATAAACGAGATCTTTTATTCGACCCTACAAATAAATATCTAAACAAGTTAGGTCTGGAGACCTTGGTGGCCAAATAAATAAACTTCCACGTCCTATCCACTTTTCAGGGTATGATTGATCCAAGAAATTCCGAACATCTCTAGAATAATGTGCCGGGCATCCATCATGCTGCAAGAACATGTCACGACGAATGGCCAAGGGTACGTCTTCTAAAAGAAGTGGCAATTCGTTGCTTAAAAAATCTAAACATCTTTCTCCATTAACAGTCTCATTAAAAACAAGGCCCAATTATTTCTCCACCTAGAACATTTACAGACCAACGACCCTGATGTTGGACCTCCTGCATACAGTGGGGATTCGTCTCAGACCAGTAGTGCATATTATGTCGGTTTACACTACCATCAGTATGAAAAGTAGCCTCATCTGTCCACATAATTCGTGAATGTAGTTCAGGATCGTCGTGTATCATATTTGAGAGCCTGTTGCAAAAATCCAACCTGGTATCGAAATCTTGAGCATCCAAACTATGGTGTACCACCATCTGATATGGGTGCAATCTAAAATAGTATATATTATAAAGTAATCAGACCAATAAGACATATTGAAGTCCTTCGTTGCATTAACTCTCGTAATGTTATTACGAATTTTTTTCGCCCGGCCTCTCATTATTTTTTATTATTGGTACCTTTCTACTTTAATTTGCCTCACTTAATGATCATGTTGTTAGTTAAAATCTATTCACATAGCATAAGATAATTTCATTAAATAATTTGGTGTTTTATTGAAATTGGACATAAAATGGCGGCGAATACATTAATCATGTCACAAGTTAACTTTGATTCGGTATGATAAAAATGAGAAACATATAACGACAAACGAAAAAAAATTAAAACGTTTTTATCTTTATAATACCGAATAAAACATGCATTAATAAATAAGTAGTCACCTGTGTTCTCTTAAAATATTTTGGACGGTGGTTCGATATATACCCAAGTCTCTAGCTATAGCTCCGGTGCTTGAATGAGGGTTAACATTTACATAAGCTAAAACATCAATAACATTTTCCTCTGTTCTACCTCTGCGTTGTCTTCGGTACACAGGAAGATTCACATTTCCAGTAGTACGCATACGGTGTGCGAGTCGGAGAAAAACTCTTCTCCTGTGATGCCGTCTGTTTGGGTACTGCAGTGCATACACTCTAGCAGCAACGGTTGCATTTCTCATACATTCAAAATAAACTGCCAACATATCAAATGCTTCTTCATTTGTAAGAATCATTTTGGTACGAAAAGATAAAGAAGGTCTATTAAATGCAACACGATGAATAATGTTTGACATATGCGTAAAAATCATAGCTTGCTTGTTTTCAACAGGGAATTTATTTTATATTTTACATGGCCCTCTTTATTAATTTTGTTGTCATCAATAAACCGTAATTCATATTTTCAACTGTAGTTGTTGCTGGGCAAATTTCGATTTTTAGTGATATTTTATGCTTTTGATTTACTAACACATCGCTTGAAAACAAATATAACATTCTTACATGATTAAAAAAATGTTAGGTTTATCGCATTATTATTTTATAACTTGTTCTCATTGTTAGTAGCGACAGAATTACATTTAGATAATGTAGCGGCAACCATAACATTAGTATGATAACAGTTTAAATTACTACAGACCAATGTAAGATCTTTTCATCCAGGCTAAATTCAATAATTTCCGTTAACGCGAACTGGCCTACTAGACGTTGGAAGAACAATTCCCGCCATTTACCTGTATGTTACGATATCTCAGAATAGGAAAAACATATCGACTTGCAGTTTTCACTGT
Source organism: Vesta saturnalis (assembly GCA_036346205.1). NCBI lineage: Eukaryota > Metazoa > Arthropoda > Insecta > Coleoptera > Lampyridae > Vesta > Vesta saturnalis. The sequence continues at coordinate 1,656,783 of JARFJB010002232.1, read as the reverse complement.
TTTATTACTAATTTAATCTACTTTTTAAAGACCTACTTAAATTTTTTATGCTTCCATTTAAAATTGTAAAGAGAAAACACAATAATAAAAAAAATATTAAACAGCGCCCTCTAGCATTTATGTTATTAATCAGATTGCTTCAAATTTACAAATTTTCTATTGTATAGCAAAAGCTCTTTCAAACAACATCAAGTTTATTAAAATCGGTCAAGCAGAACCTGAATTAAAGGCGTTTTTTCGTAACAAGGTTCCCACTCTCCCCCGCCCCTTATTTGAAGAGATAGACTAAAACTCGTCAAATAAAAAATATGCAGACTTTGTCGAGGAATCTGATTATAATATTTAATTTGCCCCTTAATTGAGTAAATTTTGAAAAAAAATTGCTTTTCAAAATGTTAACTGTCAAATACGCCCTCTAGCGGTGGACCTACAATTCTGAAAATAATTTCCAGGTGTTTCTCGAGGCCACTTTTGTTATAAAAATTTGTTTCCCGAACCTGTGCTATAATCCATTCCTGAGATATGGCCGACGACCGTTCTTAGTTGGCCACCCGGTACGTGTATTGACCTAACCTAAAATTTTATGTGTGATAACTTAACCTCAACCGAGAGAAACTGTCGAGCCGAGAGACAGAGAGACGAGCGAAATGAGAGAGTCGAGAGAGATGGGAGAAGTGCTAGAGACGAGGGAAACGAGATATGCGAGGAAGACGGGAGAGAACCGAGAGAGGAGGAGGAGACGATTACTATCAACTTCTACTGATTTGAAATCAGCCTTATTTGATTTAATACAAAAACAAAAACAAGCTGTTTTATAATTTAAATATGTACTTTAACCGTTTTTCTCGCATTTTAAATCTCTAGTACCACTTTACAAACCTCATAAGCTTTTACAAGTTTGTGTTCAATTATCACATTTTTACTGTTAATATGTTTGACGATGAATTTTGTCGAAACATGTAGCTTGCTTAGTTTCTATTTGAGAAATGTTTTAAACTTATGGGGAAGGTTATGAGTTCTATACCATGTCTTTGAAATTAATTTACCCCATTATGATTAACGTACAACATTCACACAAGTATATACTAAATTAATTAAAAAAATAATTACAGTAACTACGAAATAAAGAAAAAATCGCTTAACTAGAACATGATCTTCCTGTGACTACTTTTTTATTTTCCGGTCTCTCATACGATAAGTGATTCCTATTGGTATTTGCAGATAAAAAATGTAAATTATTGTTTCCTAAACTTTTCTTTTTACTATACTTCCTTACTAATGAAAGAATGTAATGTATGAGTAGCTATAATTTAGAAACGTTTCTCAGTGTAATGTTTAAATGAGGTTGAATGTGAAGTTAGAAAAATGTTATAATTAGCTGTATGTAAGAGTTATCGCTTTGTTGGAAATTATAACCCTTAGGTTTTACAGCTAATGTCATAATTTTATATACATAATGCAATCTCGATTGTTGATCTTATCGTGTTAGGTGAGGGTGAAGGTGTAGTATGCGTGACATTATGCCGTGACCCAGGTGCAACTGCAAGCGTTCGGTTCACTTTGATATCAGCTGAAGGTAACCGAAGATATATTATACTGATAAACCTTTTGCATTTTTAAAAAATTTACGGAAGCACCTGCTGATTTTTCACTTCCGCTTGGATAGCATCATAATTTTACATTTTCTGTCACTAAACAAATTTTCAAAAAGAATTTATATTTACTAGATACCCACTAATTAGAATTAACCTCAAACAATATTGCCAATTGGAAGCATTGCGCATTTATATCCGTTGATTAGTTGCTGTAGAAAAACCTTCAGTATAAACTACTTTGAGATGAATTTATTTCGAATAATTTTACGTTAAAATAGGGTTGAATTGAAATTGAAAACACCGGTAGTAAATGCTGCAATTTAACGTGGTAGCACTTAATGAAATAGGGAGTAAAATAGAAAATCGGGGAAATTTGACCCTAATCTAAAGGTGAGGGTTGTAACGCTGATGACGGGTAGATGTGACACATTGCTGACCGCAGTAATCATGTTCGTTTGTATCACCCCAATTAAACGTATTTCTTAAGGTTTTGCACCCTTAGGTGATGCCTTTTTATAGTTTTCTTCAAAAAAATTTGGTGTAATTGAAGCTAAAAATGTCTTCGGGCAACTTAATGCTTTTAAATTTGATGAGGGCAACCCTTGCAAAACAGAACTACCTAATGCTGACACTCTCCTTTTATATTATTTAATTATATACCTAACGGTGTCATGTGTAATTTGGTTTGATATGATGTTTATTAAATTTTGAAGTTAGAATTTACCAATTTTATTTGCAGATGAACTGCAATCAATAGAGCTCTTTTGAAATGAAAAATTTCACGAACGCTTTATATCTCTTTATGATTCATTAACACAATTTGTCATTACATATCCTCCAAAATTTTGGATTTATAATCAGAATACTCGTTATATTGTTTCACTTACAAAAATCACTACCGTATCCCTCTAATTTAATAATAATAAATAAAATAAATTTGCAAATAGTTCTTAAAGAAACAGCACTTGATTAATAAACTGAGATTGAAAACGTAAAAAATGTTTTTGCAAAGTCAATCGGGAATATGCCTATAATTGAAATGTGTTTAAAAGCATTTGCCCCGATTCTTTTCGTACCCTTTCACTTTAAAGGAGTACGTTAAATTCATCTGACTCATCTTAATAAATTTGTCATAATTCAAAACAACAATTCAATTTTGAAAATCTTTAATGGTCAATTACTATTAAAAATAAAATTAGCCAAAGCTTAATAATAAAATTTTGGAACATGTACGTTATCGTAAACTTATTGATCACACCCTGTATATTCATAAAATTATTAATGAGGCGTAAAACACTTTCAAATATACGTTCATATACGCACAAACTAAAATTTATACTTGTCATAAAAATTTTGAAATAAATGAATATCACTGAATTTGAAAAATCTGGAACAATGGCAGGGTATGTAACGGCCAAAATACACACAAACATAAAAAAACACCGAACGCGTTTCAATAGCTAATCTATCTACCATCATCAGCGGTGGACTGGGGCGAACTAAAGAAAATTTCTAATATATATAAATATATATAAAATATATATATATATATATATATATATATATATATATATATATATATATATATATATATATATACCATCATCCAGTAACGCTCGTTGTTTCTGTGGTGAAAGTGAAAGCTATGAAAGTTTAAAGAGTTCTGAGTAGCCTAAAGGTCTTTGATCGTCATTATTCATTAGAATCTGTTTGTTTTTAAAGTCTCTAAACTTTCATAGCAATCAAGTTCGTGCTTATTACTAACATGATTAGGGATACCTTATCTACTACATGATTTTTATTTATTTTTTATATGAGCTAAATGATCGTTAAAGCGAATTTTGATAGTCCGTTTAGCTTGCCCCACATATATTTTTTCACAATGTTTACAATTAATTTTATAAATTCCTGACCTATCCTGCTTATCCACTTGACCTTCTTGATTGCCTGTAATAGTTTGCAAACTATTATCTGAAGTGACTGTTTTCAAATTAATTTTGGAAAAGATTTTAGATACACCCTTTGTATAAGCACGGTAGTTTGGTAATTTTACATGCTTTGTTTCTATTTGTTCTCTAGCGTTACCTAATGTAGTTACATTCTTAATCCTCACCATATGTGTTTGTTTCCTAACTATATTCATAACCACTTCATCTGAGAACCCATTGTATGCAGCAATTTTTTTAATAGTGCCGGATTCTTTATTATAATTTTGAACTAAAAAAGGAAAATGGAGCAATCTATGAACCAAGAAATTAAAAACTGTGAGTTTATGCTGTCTACTGTGATTTGAGTCGTTGGTTATTAATCTTTTAATGCTAATTTCCTTTAGTTTACTACCATTTCTTGTTAGCAGAGTATCAAGGAGCGGGAGACTGTAATTTTCCTGTATCTTAAAGGTAAATTTGATTGTCGCAAATTTGTACTACCCCTACCTGATACAGTTTTGTGTTTTTAATTATTTGTCTTTTGAGTTCTCAGATTGGTCCCTAGCTTTCATTACTTGGTGGTAAGGATGGTTGTCTATTGTAAAAAGGTTCAGGCGAATAAGTTATGAACAACTTATTTTACAAGTCAAATCTGTATCCTTGAATATAAAACAAAATAAACATTCTCTCTAACAAAATTAAAATAACAACAGTTGCCATACATAAAATAGCGATACTTTCAATAGATGATCTTCCGGTTTCGAATTTATCTCGGTGGCGGTGATGGAAAGTCCGCCTGAGATCGTCCTTGGTTGGGTTTAAAATTTGGCAGTCCGAGTTCGGGATACGGTCTGCCGTCCTGGAAATAACAGATTGCAAGCACGTGCTTTTACAGCAGATGTTTTATCTGGAAGTGTAAAAACGAACAGTATAATTAGTGTTTGTGAATGTGCAAAATTATAATTATGGAAACGTGAACTTGACCTTATGCATTCAATTCTGTTTACTATGAGAAATTGTATGAAACCAAAATTGATGTGGACTTTGATTTAATATTAGGTTGAATTTTATTGAAAAAAAGGGGAAATTAATGTAATTTATATTCAGCGTGACTACGAAAAGTATACGTTAGATGAATCAAAAATTTATGAGTGAAGTGTGGTTTTGTGACCTATGAGTTTGTAATGAATGAAATGTGGTTTTTTGAAGAATGTAAATATGTAACGGTGGCGTTTATGATCTGATGTAATTATAATGAGGTGGTAGTATAATGAAGGATGTCCGGGAAGAAAGCCAATTACCGGAGCTGGTGGTGAGGATGGTGCACCACAGGTGTAAGTAAGGGCTGGAGGATTTTATGCGGGAGAGAATTCGGAATGAATCGGTATATGTGATTTATGTTGTTGGCGATGATGGATCTGCTGGAATTCGGTGGTGGAGGTGTACTTTAAGGTTGGGTAAAACATAGTATGATGTGGATTAAACTTGTTTCGTAAAGTTATTACCTTGTCAAGGCCTAAACCGCCGTTAATACTAATAACGTTACCTAGTAATTCCTGACACTCCAGGTGTGGTGAGAACTCCGAAAGGATCGTATCAAGAATGACTTCCTGGTTCTATTAATTTGGTGAAAGGGATTGAGTTATAGCACTCGTCGTGAGGTTACCCTCTTTGAGGCCTAATCCACCAATAATAACGACACTCACTGATTCTTCTACACTCCCCTCGTGGTAAGAACTCCGAGAGGGTCGTGTTAAGAATGACTACCTGATTACTATTAACTCGGAAAAAGAGAGATTACGTCTTTGGGGTTCGTCGTGAAGTTACTGTCACTACGACCCAATAATTCGCAAATGCACAGGTATAATTTCTCAGGATACTATACTTAACTCATTAAATAGAGATTGTTTAGGCATTACCGTATATAAGAATTGGGAAGTAGAATTTGCTATATGCACATCAAAATAAATGTTTTTACACAGCCAATTTTGTGCTGATCGCACATGTACTACTGTTTAACTTAACAAACACACCTTTATTTTGTTATCTAAAGGATTACTTTAGGTTTTTTTTTTTTTGATCACATGGTTCTGTATACATTGTAAGGCCCTTTCGGGTACTTGGCAAATTACAATTCCACTATGTGGATTTAGTTAATATGCTTCGACTAGCTACAGTGTAGTGTGGGAGTGGGTTTCGTTTTAGACTCTTATGTAACCCTTAAATAATCAGGTACGAGCAAGTTTCATACACATATTTAAACAAAAGTAGAGTCTGGGTAATAACAAAATAGTAAATAATTCTGTGTATTTTTAATGATTTCCTTTGATATTACTTGTTCGATAAATGCATCTTCTGAATTTTGTGTCTTGTCTTCGTCTTGAAGTTGTTTGTGTACGTGTTTACTTATTTTATTTGCATCAGTTTGTTCGTATTCATTATAAACCTTCTCTGATTTGCCAAAATGTTTGCTGTCGTGTTGAGGCGTATGTGGATTTCTTTCACACCAAATTTTAAGCACATCTTTAGTTGCTGCTGTCTCTCCATTTTCCTTGTATAAATGTGGCACGTTATAATGTCACCATAATCATCCTTGCTGCACTTTATATTTTTTGTATTTCTAGTTTTTCTTTCTTGAATAGTTTGTTCGTTAAGACCGGAGTTGGTTTTCCTGTTCTGGTAGCGTAACGAGGCACTGTCTGGAGCTAATTGCTGAACTGATGTACTTGATCATCTGCTGCAGCGGTTCCATGCTGAGGAGGCGTGCCGATTGTCTTACTATTTTCCTCCTAAGGCTGAGCATCACGACGATTCCAATCAGGGCCAGCTTCCCTTTACAACTACTATGAGTTTTTGGAGTTCCTTCTACTTACTAGTGGGGGTGCTAACCGTAGCGGGGTTGAGTCCGTTAGTCGCCTAGCTACATTGCTAGGTTTAAGCCCCCTAACCACGTAAACGTGGACCCTCGAGGGGGTTGTTACTATTATTATTGTTATTATTATTATTCAGAATTTGATATTCTCAGCAAAGTTGCTGGAATTCATCCACCCGGGTAGTGAACCAAGGGCTTGGGCTCTGTTGCTTTTATTTTAAGTTTTACATAATAATATAAATAAACATATTAATTAAAAATTAATTAAAAATTGTTATTAATTTTATTAGATACATAAATAAAACGTTTACCTCGGTAGGGTTTGAACCTACGACCTGTACTTTGCTAGAGTACCGCGCTAACCAACTGCATACATAAAACAAAATTTACATCGATTGGGGCTTGAACATAAATGGCGCAGTTGGTTACGCGGTACTCTAGCAAAATAAGTCGGTTCAAATCTACTGAGGTAAACTTTTTATTTATGTATTTAATAAAATTAATCATAATTTTTTATTACATATTTACCTTTGAACTTATTAGTTCATAACAAAAACTAATAATAAACATATTAAGTTTAACAACATTGAATATTTATTATTATTGTTATTTTTTATTTAAATTGGCTGTAACTCACAAGGTTATAGCCACTTGCTACGCTACTAATGTTTCCTTTACTTTATTTACTTTTTTTATATGTATTCTATACTCTGTTAAAAACATCAATCTCTTTAAGGTATTGAAATACATGTCTAATCTTTCCTTTTTCAATTTTAAAATCAACCTGCATTCCATTGTTAATTCCCAGCCTTGTTAATTATCTACACGATTCAAGGATATGTTTAATTGTGAGTTTTTCGTTGCAGTATGTACAAGTTGGTTGCGGTTTATTATTTAGTATGTATGAATGTGTTATTTGTGTATGTCCAATTCTAATTCTGGTTAGCACTAGGTGGTGGTATGTGTAATTTTAACAGTCTATCTTCTCTTCCCATTCTTCTTCCCACTCTTGCCAGATTCGGTTTTTTATTTCTATTTCGTCTGTTTCCGGTGGGCAATTTAATTGAATTCTTTGTAATATTTTTTGTAGCGTAGTAACCACTGCACTTGGTTTTTTAACCAATTTGTCACTTTCATCTGGGAAAAGTATTTTATATATAAAGCTGTTAAGAAGACTATTTATTTTTATTGTGCACTTTACTAGTAGCCACATTCTTCTGAATCTTAGTGGTAACATGCCCGACTACATATAAACTACTTACTGGGCTCGTTTGATAAGCCCCAATGGCATATCGGATGCATACTTTCTGAATAATATCTAACGCTTTGATGTTGGAATGAGCAGCGGATCCATATGCCATTGATTCATAGTCGAATAAACTTAAAATTTTGAGTTAGCGAGAAATTTAATTATGTTTAATCTTTTCCTGGATTTTTTGCTACGTTCTCTATATGCGATTTCCATGTGAGTGTGTGGTCAATTGTTACTCTTAAGAACTTATAATTTATCACGTTTTTGATCTTATTTTCTTTTAGAAACAGGTTTGGAGAATGATGCGGACGCCTTAGCTTACAATAGTGCATGCACACTGTCTTTGTTGTAGAAAAGCGAAAGCCTACATCTTCTGATTCTCTTGTTATCGCATTGTTGCGTTATGGGACCCATCACCTTTGGAAGAAGTGTACAGAGCTAAATAATCCACATGCATCGGCCTATTTTCCTATCTAGTGATTTTGTTAATTCGTTTATTGCGATAATAAACAAAGTGACACTAATCGGTGATCCTTGAGGTATTCCGTTTTCAAGTCGATATTTGCTAGATAAACAATTATCTTCTCTGACCTGGAAAAGTGTTTCTGTTAAGAAGGATTTTAGGAAATTAATCATTTTTCCTTTATACCCAACGATGAATCTTTTCCAATATACCATATCTCCATACTGTGTTATATGCCTTCTCTAAATCAAAAAAGAGAACAGTGCCATGCTCCCTTTTGTTAAGTGTTCTTCATAGCTGTGGAGAAAAGCAGTAAGTTATCTCTTGGTAAAAATTTCTTCTGTAGTCTGCTTGGCATTTTTCAATAATTCGGTTATGTGCTAAGTATTCTGTTAGCCTTTTATTGACCATCCTCTCAAGTACTTTGTTTACAGCTGGTTAGAGATATTGGACGATTACTGGTTACGTTAAGTTTATTTTTCTTCAATTTAAGAATGGGAATTATGATGGATGCTTTCCATCCTAAAGGGTAGTCTCCTTTTTGCCCATATTTGGTTAAATATATAAAGAGGATCCTCACTTGTAGTAAAAGGCAAATTGTTTAGCATGGAATAAGTGATTTTGTCAGTGCCGGGGACACTGTTTTACACATTTTAGTGCTTCGTGTAATTCCTCTTTTGTAAATTGTGAATTCTACTACTATTATTATTTTTTTAACAGGAGCGTCGACTTCTAATGTCATTATCTCGTATTTCAGTTTATGTTGCTGCTATATCTTATTATTATATATATATATATATATATATATATATATATATATATATATATATTTATATTAATATATTTCAGATACTGGAAGGTGGTATTTCATTCCTTTCACTCAGGTGGTCTGCAATATTTTGTTTTAGGTTGTGCTCCATTCTTATCGCTGCATACTTTCGACACTCACATACAATTGGTCATATTAAGGTGTAGGTTCCCCCAATAGTAGGTGCTGGTATGTTACAGCTATATGCCCAATACGTAGACGGTGCAACTTTACCATCTGTTGCCTGGTAAGTTTAACCTGTATGTAGGGGACCATCACAGAAGATTGGTTTATCTCAGTGAACTATTTGTTTCATACCATTACCTTTGCCATTATTTCATCAGCTTGTGTTTGACAGTATTAATAAAGTCAGTTTTTGGTTGTTGTATCTCGCTGATCACGGTTTGCAGCTGTCCGTGCAGCTATACCAGCTCCTTCGTTGCCTATAAGTCCAAACTGACTTGGCACCCAGACCATGGTAAGTACATATCCTTCATCTACCAGATATTTAAGTAGTGATTGTTTGGACTGTGTAACAGGGTCTGTTGAACATATTTGTCGTAGGCTTTCTAGAACACTCAACAAATCGGAGGCAATAAGGTTTTTTCCCTATAGTCATTGCGCAGTACAGAAGTGCTAGCCATAGAGCGTGCTGCTCAGCGTAATATATAGAAGCCCTTCTAACAAGTGTCCGTGAATGGCAACCTTCTCCTACTACAATGGCACAACCTACACTATTTTCCGTTTTGGAACCATCTGTATAAATTACTTGTTCAGGGAGGAATTTGCTTTGGAGCTCAGCAAAGGATTGGCGATATAGCTCAGCTGGGGTCCGTTCCTGGCTCAATGTATTTAACTGATTTATTTTTATTTGTGGAATTATCCATGGCCGGATTTCATTTAGACCATCCGGTATGTGTTCTGGCATCTGAATGGCACTTCTCTCCAAGTACTCACAAAATCTTACTGTAGAGGGCCTAGTTATCGTAGGAGTATTTTGATACTGGTTTTCATTACGAAAAAGAATTGCACTGTATGGGTGCCAAGGGGGGCCCTAACTCCAATCATGTAGGTAGTAGCAAGATTTTTTCTGCTGATATGCAGGGGTTCCAATCCAGTTTCGCAGTGTAGGCTTTGGATTGGACTGGTTGCAAATGCTCCAATACAATACCGGATACCTGTATTATGGATTCGATCTATAGTTCGCAGCAAACTTTTTCGTGCAGAGCTGTATATTATACAGCCATAGTCAATCCTGAAGGGTATAAGTGACCGATAGATACGCATTAGGCTTATGGTATCTGCTCCCCATACGGTATGGGCTAAGATCATTATTAAATTCAAACGATTTCGTCATTCTCTTTGTAGGGATATGATGTCCTCTCGTCAAGTAAGTTTCCTATCAAATATAATTCCCAAGAATTTGACAGAGTCGACGCATCTTATACTATAATTGTTCAGGTGCAGCAAAGGATCTGAGGCGACAGAAATGACACAGTGGGTTTTCTGTTCAGAGAACTGAAACCCTCTGGATTCGGCATTTTGCAGCTTACGTACAATTTCCCCGACCGTTGTTCCGGAGCATATTAAAGCGAAATCATCTACGTACATACATTTAATTATCGTTTTATCCGTATTTATGGCAAGCGCAAATAAGGTACAGGTCAGTATCGAGCCTTGCGGCACTCCATTTCCTAGAAATCGGAATGTCGAGTAGCTGCTGCCAACTCGTACTCGGAAGCTACGATTGCTTAAAAATGACCTTATAAAGAGCGGAAGCTTTCCTCTAAGCCCACATCTAGAGAGCTTTTTCAATATTCCGTACCTCCAAGTCATATCACATTCACCTTTTATATCAAAGAAGACCGCCACCAAGTGCCTCCGGTCCCGGAAAGCAGCTTGGATGCAATCCTCAAGAAGTACAAGGTGATCTGTGGTGCACCTGTGTTTCCTGTAACCAACCTGATACGGCACTAACACATTATGCTTTTCCAGGTACCATTGAAGCCGGTTGTTAATCATCTTCTCGAGCAGCTTACCCATACAACTGGTAAGACTAATTGGACGATAGCTACTCGGGAGTAAATGATCTTTATCTGGTTTTAATACCAATACTACAAATGCCTCTTTCCATTTCTCGGGGTAGATATTATTATCCCACAAATCTTTGAAGATTACTAATAGTGTTTCTCTCATTTCAGGTGTTAGGTGCTTCAACATGTCATTCGAAATAGCTTCAAGGCCAGTAGCTGTGGATCTTCTTTGACCTAAAGCTTCATCCAATTCGCACATAGAGAAAGGCAAGTTGTAATCCAAGTCAACGTCTGTACTAAAATTTAGGTCAATTTTGTCTATTTAGCTTTGTACGTAGGAACTCATTATTATAATTTTCAGATCTACTAACACTCTCAAATTGTGCGGCTAGGGATACTACTATTTCAGTTGCGTTTTCAACTATGTGCCCATCTTCTTCCTTAATACGTGTAAGTGAATTTGCTTGATATCTTCCAGGTATAGCATTTACTTTTTTCCAGATATCCTGAATGCTTTCCTCAGATGTTATGGATGAGGTATACTGGTTCCAGCTGTTACGCTTACTTTCCAATACAACTAGTCTCGTCGCTGCCCGTGCCTTCTTAAAAGCAATAAAATTTTTAATCGTTGGTTGCTTGTTGAACAAATTCAGCGATTTATTTCCTGCTTTGGACATACTCTCCGCTGCTGCTTGCACGATAGCGTTTCAACATTTAGAGTATGTGCAACAACTAGGGTATGTGTAAACTTATGCCAGTCAGCCTTGGTCGTGATCCACCTTGCAGCAACGTATCTCTCCACTTGGCGTTGCTCAGTCTCTACCAAGATCGGGAAATAATCGCTGTTGTACACATCATCAATGACTCTCTACTTGAGATGGAGTACAAGATCGCTTGTAGTGATCGTTAGATCTATTAGTGAAAAGGTGTTCGCTATAGTGTTAAGATGAGTATGTGAATTGGTATTCATTAATACAATATCATCCCTTTCCAGCCAGTGCTCGAGAATTCGCCCTTTTGCGTCGGTTATTGGAGATTCCCACAGGGTACTATGGGCGTTAAATTTCCGCATAATGATAGCAGGAGGGGGGACCTGTTCGGCAATGTGTTCAAGACCCACAACCTCCCAGTTCCCATCACCCCCTGAAGCTCTTTGCCGTTGGGCAAAGTCCTTGCGAACAATGTCATATCCTCAGAGAGAATATGGCTGATTAACTTTAAGGTGTGTTTCCTGAAGGCATATACACAGGGAATTGAGTTCTTGAAAGAGTATTTTCAAGTCTGTGTATCTTAAAAATTACGGTAATATAACATGTAAAATGCTCACGGACAAATAAATAAAATTTTATATAAATAGATACTATGCACATACACAAACATAAATATCACAGGAAAGGTTATAATTTAATATAAAATATCACAGATAATATCACAGTCGTGTAAGTTAACTAGTCATTGGACACGTTAGTAGCCCGTTGGCTGTTAGAGCCCCTAGGTTTACCCTTAGACCATCCTTGCTTCTTTTTCGGTTTTTTGCCTCATTCAGCATACTATCATCTACCGACGTAATACTCGAATCCGTTAATGGGATTCTTGTTAGGAGGGTTTTTCTCTTCGCGCCTCTGGACTCGACCTCCATTTGTATCTGATCCACGTTGGTCAGCATTGAGGTAGTTGAAGACGGGACTAAAAATGATTTTTCCGTGCTAGGCTCAGAGAGAATTTGTAGGAGAGGGGTGATCGCTCCTGCTAAAATAGGTAACAGTTTTTTTGCTAGAGCGGGGACATCAATTCTGGACTAGTTATCCTGAGTGGAGGTAGTAGCTTTGTCGTAACTCATACCTGCCATAGTGCAAATAACTATGAATTTTCAGGTATCTGTCTCGTCATTTTTTTCCCGAAGGGGAATGAAGCAGTTCGTCCCTGGACCAAAACTCCTTGATAGTAAGTTTTTTATTTCTTGTCATCAGCATAGTTATACCAATAAATACGAAAAATTCGTTCAAGTCAATAGCTGTCCATTGTGGTGCATTCTGCTGAATTGCATACCTATTTGTTTCCTCAATAATGGTAATAGCAATATCTTCGGTAAAAAGATTTAAAAAGAAATCTATTTCCGTTTTTCCACGTAAAGTCTCGTCGGTTATTCCGCTATTGCTACCGTCGAATTCATGGACTACTGGAATAAAATCCTGTTTTGTCCACAAAATTTGTAATTCATCGTGACCGACTACAACCTCGGGTGTTGAAAACTCATCATGGGGTTTTTCGGTTTCCACAGTTTCTTCTGTGACTTCATGGTCGGAGTCTGGGTCGTCTTCAAAACTCTCACTTTCATCCGAAGAGATTGGTATATAGTCACTTTCACTACCAGGAAACGGCTCTTCTTCACTATCAGACAAATTTACACTGTATTTACCAAGGGCACGCACGCCACTTTCGGATAAACCACAATACGAAGCTAACCTCGCTACTTTCGCTCTAGAGCGGCTTCCAGAAGGTCCGGCGTCCTCCTTAGTCGGCATTGTGCACACTACTAAACATAAAATAACGTGAGCAGCTACGGAATCGGAAAAGGCCGACTGTCGGTTATTTCCGGCAGTGCCTGATATATCCGACACTCGTCCACCTGGAAAGATTTTTTGTGACTGATAAAGAAGTCAGTCGCCTGTACGCAAGCATAAATTTTCATTAGCGACGGATTTAACAGGCGGTAGTCTGGTGAACAATCTGAACCGGTGGCGTGTATATCCGTCATTCGTCTGTGACGCACTTTTATTTGTGTCTGATATATCCGTCATTCGTACCGAAAGGGTTAAGGCCACGAGCTCATATTTCGGTGTTGGCCTTGCATCACTTACGATCATTTGCAAGGTCGTTCCCCTATCCGCCACCTGGGGTAGTCCAACCCCCAGATATTATTATTATTGTTATTATTAGTTAACTTCTGAAGTGACACTTTCAAAATTGTTACAGCTTATTTTAATTGGTTGCAAGCACTTTTTGTAAAATATTATTCCACGAGCTCCACATTCTCTATCATTTCTATGAATCTTTACGAAATCTTATTAAATCATCTGGAATATTTTTTGATAATAACGTTTCTGTCAACCCTAAAATGTCATTCATTGTTCAAGAAATAATCTTTGAACTTTTTGAAATTATGTTGTGAACTAATTACTAATGAAGTATAGTTAATGAGAAATAATATTTTGTTGGACATCAACTTAGCATATTACATACATTGCGTTAAATAATGAAAGCAAACCATATTGCAGGCTTATACAAAAACATTGATAATATTAATCTAAATAATTAGCCTCATAATAGTAAGATTACTTTGATTGTTTCTAATTTAATTTTAAATGTAAGCTTTGAAACTTTGTACTGAAGATGACAGCGGTTGAAATGTTTAATAGTTAGTAAATTGAGTTACAAAAAAGATTTATATTATCCAAAAGAAAAGTATTTTATTAAATATAGCGTTCAGAATGTTTCAAAGTTAGCGTAAAAATGGAGTTGTTCATTTTATGAACAATGAGTTACTAAATTAGATTTATTGCACTTTCTTATACCGAAAACGTTTTAAAGTAACTGTTGTAAAGTAGATGTTATAAAATACAAGGACAAAATTGTATTAAAACTTAACACACTATCCGGAAATAAAATAATTATGAAATATAAGGAAACCTCAGTAGTACATTCAAATATGAACGGAAAATAAAAAAAGTACAACACACTGTAGGTATGTAAAATAAAATCAACAGTAGTCTAGTGGTTGGAATCTAAATTGAACAAAAAACACATTAATCCTTAAGTGGATACCTACTAAAAGGATTAGTTTAAACAGGAGTTTTGCCTTTCCTTTTAATGCAACTACTGTACAGTATACACGTTAAAGTTTGTAATTAAGACCAAAAAAACCTACAAAAATTTATAAACCTTAGCAACGCTTCATGAAAATGAATTATAAATTATAAAAGTGCTCTGCTAATATATGTTTGAAGAACCTTAAAGATGTCTCGCTTCTGGTACCTATATTTCGTATTTAACAAATTCTATTGACGGAGATACATACATGTAGGTTACATTTGCTACTGTTTTAGTCCAGTCTGTTACATATTGTTTCTTACTGAACAATAACTAAATAACCATTGAAAGAAAGTGAAAATATCAATTAACAAAATGCGTTTACGGTCCATTTTTCAATGGCTATGTCTCATTTACAAAATTCGTGTCTACGTATATAACATCTCCCTTTTATAATTAAATTTAAAATACTAAAAAGTACTAATACTTTATAATTTACCTTAATAATAACAATGATAATAAAAAGAGTGGAAATTGCCAGACTGAGCGAGTATATCAAGGGAGACACAAGTAAGAAGCTATGCAAAAAAGTACTACAGATATTTGACAAATACAAAGCCCACACACCAAGAAATCAGCCGAGCATTATCCCTACAGACTCCCTTGACACATTAAAACAGAAACTATCTGCCCTAAGCACTAGACTTAGCGATACTCAGACTGCACTAAGAGAAAACAACAAAGAGTTCAATGAAAAGGAATTCCACCGGACGTTGATAACAAAGATCAAATCGGAAGAAAAGACTGAATAAATACCTGACAGAGAAAGCATTAAGTCATACTGGTCGTCGATATGGAGCCAGACCAGAGTACAACGTGAATGCGAATTGGTTGAAGAAAGAAGAGGAAGAAAACAAAACACTAAGACCTATAGAAGAGCCGGAAATCATGAAAACAACACTGTGTTAAGTGAGTACGAACACGCACAGATGGAAATGCCTGGAAGCGACAATATTCATAACTCCTGGTATAAGAAACTTAACAGTACTCACAACAAGCTAGCACAACGTATCAATGATTTCATGAAACATCCGGAAAAATCACTGTATTTATCACAGAGGAAAAAAAGGTACCTACTACCAAAAGGCAAGCAGAGTAAAGACCTCTCCAAGTGTAAACCAATAACATTCCTGCAGGCGGTGACAATAACATCATGTGGAACACAAATACTCAACCCACACATAGAAAACCAGATGATAATGAGCGAGGAGCAGAAGTGTTGTCGTAAAGGATCCAAAGGGTGTAAGGACCAACTCATGATGGATCTGACTATACTTAGGGAATTCAAGAAGAAGTCAACAAAGCTGTTGTGCTGCTATATCGACTACCAAAAGGTGTACGACAGTGTCCTGCATTCCTGGCTACAGAGAGTACTCCAAGTGTACAAGATACACCCTACAATCGCTAAGTTCCTCAGACAACTTATACAAGCCTGGAGAACAGTAGTACAGCTAACAACAAAGGATACGTGCATTACACCTGAAATCAAAATAAACAGAGGAATGTTTCAAAGCGATTCTCTAAGCTCGCTGTGGTTCTACCTAGCACTGAACCCTCCCTCCAAGACGCTTAAGAGGACGGGTATAGGGTATACTGTGAAGAACAACGAAGCCCAGCACACCGTCTCACATTAGCTGTATATGGATGACCTAAACCTTTATGTAACTTCACAAGACCAGATGAAAGGGCTTATCTAACTTGTGGAACAATTTTCCACAGACATCAGCATGACATTCGGTTTGGACAAATGCAAGGTCATTAACATAGAGAAAAAAAATGCAAAACGGGGGAGATCCAATTGAGTGACGGTGGGTTGATTGATTCCATGAATAAGGAACATCTCTATAAGTATCTGAGATATGAACAGGCAAAATCAACAGACCACAAAAATATAAGGGAATCCCTAACAAAAGGGTTTGCCGATCGCATGAAGAAGACATGCCAAACTGAGCTTAATAGCAAACTCCTATTTAGAGCCTTAAAGACCCTAGCTATACCAGTATTGGCCTACTCGCTTGGAGTAATATCATGGGCAAAAACGAACCTCGAGGACATCATGAAGACGACCAGAAACGAGATGACAAAACAAAGAAAACACCATCCCAAATCAAGCACACTGAGAGTAACATTACCCCTTGGCGAAGAAGAAAGATCGATGTTACAAATCTTCACAATAAGCAAATTAAACTCATGCGAGCCTACTTCCAGCAACGAAAGGTAACATAGGCCCTACACCGGAATGTCTGTTTGGTAGATCGTGGTTTCACGCTGCTCAACCTAGCGAATGCGGAGGGGCGAATGAACGAGGAAAACCGAAGCAGAGAGGATAAACACCAGGAGCGCAAAGCCCTGCTCGGGAGACATGCGCATGAAGTAGACCAACCCTATGTCGATAAACAAACATCGAACACATGGTTGAAGTGTGGAGAGTCATTCCCGGAGACGGAGGGCTTCATCATAGACATACAGGATTAGGTGGTGAACACGAAGAACTTCTTGAAGCATATAGTCAAGGACCCAACCGTAAGAGAGGGCAGGTGTAGAAAATGCATGAAGCCAGAGACAATACAACCCGTCACAGCAGCCTCCAGTCTACTTGCCCAAACAGACTACTTACATCGCCACAACCAAGTCAATGCAATCATACCCAAGACATATGTCTTAAACTAGGACTCCTCAACAAGACAGGCAGGGTGCCATACTACAAATATGAACCCAGATCAGTCACCGAAAACAAACAGTTCACCATCTATTACGACAGATCCATCCTAACCGACCACTGAATCCCCTTCAACAAGCCTAACGTACTTGTACGAGACAAGCAAGTAAAGGAGGCCATCATCGCAGGCATAACGATCGCGAATACCCACAACAAAGTCAACATCACGGCAGAGAAAAAGCGGAAGTACACAGAATTGGCAGACGAGATTAAGAAGATGTGTGGCCCAAATAAAGTGACTATCGTACCAATCGTGATCTCTATAACGGGTGTCGTGCCAAGGGAGCTGCACAAGAGCTGCGAGATACTGAAGCTGCAGAAGAACATCTACATGCTGTTGCAGAAAGCTGTTATCCTGAATACAAGAATAGTCAGAAGATTTCTGAGTCAACAATGAGAATGCTTGGCAGTAGCCCGTACCTCATTGTACTAACCTGGAAAACCTAAGATAAAAAAAACAAAAAAAAAAGTTAAATTATTTATTTCAAATTGATTGTATCTACAGTTACAGACTTGTGAGCATGTGCCGAATTACATTACACATATGACATTTTATATGATAATTGATTATACACAATATGCAATGACTTCGTGAGAATGAGTGTAATCATTAAAATAATTGAGTTAAACTACGATATTGTTACATTCTGGATGAAACGATACAGCTGCAATTAATTTCCCATGCATATTTATTTTCTGTTTGTATAAGAATTTACTCAAATAAAACAATTTTTTATCCAATAAGTAACTTAGGTACTACGCATTTTAAAGTTCGGTTCCCGTACTTATTACTATAAAAATGTGGGATTAAGTATTTGCGTGTTTTGGTAAGTACTTATGATCTATTATTATTTTGTAAGTATCATCTGCATAATGATCTAGAATAAGGTGACCATTCGTTCCGTATTATACGGAACAGTCCCTATTTTAAACACACCATTTCGTATATGTAACTATTTTAATAAATTACGTAAATGTCTGACGTTTGATTGTAGAAGGGTTAATCAAAATCTAGAGAGTACGACCTTCAGATAAGACACAATAATATGACATCACAAGTTCTACAATTTATGAGATTTTTCTAGCAGTTATTATTTTAAATCTATAGCGCGCGATTACGCTTATGAGGCAATATTAAGCATCGAGTCTAGTTTGAAAAGAATTTCCTTACGACGGTATTTTGTATGTGCGTGTTAATAAATATAGTGTAAATAGTTCGTTAGTTAAGGTTAAGTGTTAACAAATGACTGTTTTTAAATAAATATTCGTTATAGTGTATCTAGGACGGTAGAAAATCAGAAAATGCCAAAAATAAATGTACATTTAACAGACATTTGAAACGTTAATATCCATTTTTAAAAAGACAACCTCAGATAGTGATGTAAATTGCTTAAAATGGTATGCAAAGTTTTCACTTGCACATGGTGGGAAAGCGGATATTGTTCAACAAATATCGACACTTAAGCCATAAAAAGGTAGATTTTGCTGCTTCTGGTAGTAGCAAAGTGTCGTCTTTTTTTCGTAAGAACATATTTGGAAATGAAGAACAAGCACTAGCTGCGATTGAATTTAGTTGGTCATGCCACAACGTGATCCACAATCACCTTACACTTACCATAAATTTACAACTAACAATGCCCAATTCAGAAAAATTGGCCCTATACGCCACCACAATCTTAATTTTTTCTAAAATAGATAATTTTAGGCGGGGTGTAATGCTAATCCTACCTGATTGTGGAAGATAGGATTGTAGCATACTCAGTAAAATCATATACAACTCAAGTTCAATCACGCTTGAAAAGAAATTTATCCAAAAGCTTAATAAAATTGTGAAGTATACGGGTCAGCGTAAACTTATTGATCACATCCTGCAGATACGAAAAATCCAAGTTATAAGACGTTAATTACATATAAATTAATATTTATAACTGTCATATAGTTCTGAACTAAATAAATATTACCCAATTTAGAAAAATCAAAATAAAAGTCGGTTTATTAATTTTTAAATCACAACATTCGTTAGTTTCTGAAAAATTTAAAATGTAACGATCAGTGCTTTCGCTATAAATCATATAGAAATTTTCTGGACTCATTCTCTTTAAAAACGTATTCCAACATTAGCCAATATGAATGAATTGTAATATTTTAAATCTGGAATTTTTACTTAACAAAAATGTCCTGTTATCGGCGTTACTGACTGTAAAAGAATATAAAACAATTAAATTTTGTAATCGATCTGACTCAACGAGCAATTTCAGATCAGTCATTAAACCGAAAATATTCAAAGATTAATTTAACTCTTAAAAAAATGTAACCCGTTATGTAATTTCACTCAAGCTTGAACTAAACATGTTATCACAACTTAAACAAATACACAAAAGTAAATTAAATAATGGAGATATATTGACCAATTTGAAAGATGTATGTATTTAGAAGCATTGCTTCGAGAAGCTATTTCTATAAATTCCCCAAACCTTATATTCTAAATACATCAAAGAGGAGAATGTAACTGGGTGTAAATGATACGCCACTGGAATTTTAATGGAGCATTGCGTGTTATATAAAAGAGTATTTGAATTTTGTTGAAAAATTTTCATGTTGAAAGCATAAAATTTGGTTGAAAAGAGATGTTTTGTAAAACCCATACTGAGACGGCAATGATAAAGGCTATTGAATTACCACTGATCCTTTGCTACTGTGTACTAAAAAATTCGGATAAAAAATGGGTGTGGATATGAGTAAGTGAATTTATGATATGTAGGTATTGTATTAATGTGTAGGAAGGAATATGTATATATATTTTTGCTTGTAAAAATGTCAACATTGTGCCATAATAAAAATTGAATGCCTATTCAAGGGTAAATGGTGTTGGAATATATTAAATTGTGCGGAAAGAAAAATCGCCCACATTGGAAATTTTCATAAAAAGTTGAGTCATGTTCTGGATAATACACGGAGTGAAGTTGAGTACGAATAATGCTTTTTCCGAAGGGTTATGGGTATATTTGTAAAGAAATTCAAGATAGCTACGTTGTTCTCATTTTCTTGTGCGTTGGTTGCGTTTCAGGAAATGCACTCGTCAAAGAAACGCAATGAATTCTCGTTTGTGATAGGTTGATTGTGCTTTTGGGGTCAAGACGTACTGACCTTTTGGCAATATGGTGAACGGAAGGTATTTAAGCGAGAGCCTGTCAAGGCATAAGGGAGTCACTCGGCATAAGAGCTCGAATTAAAGGGAGAATCGCGCGCTTAAAATTTTTAAAAGACCTTAAAAGGGTCAGTGTTGGTATTTGTTTATAAACATTTAGTGCTGCAGTGGATATAGGTTGACTGCAAAAACCCATATTGGGGATGTAATATTTAAACATTTACGAATAAAAGGATTAACTCTGAATTTGAAGGAAATACTTTATTTTCCTTTCAAAAATTTTGAAATTTGCTAGGGCAGATTTAAAATAAAACAGTCAATATTTAGTTAACATTGTTAAGTACTGAAGCGCGTAATTTAACAAATAAATCTAAGGTAACCCTTTAAGTAACAAAATTAAAATTGTGTAGATAGTAGTGGACACTATTGTAATTTATTGTAGTACATGTACAATGGTTAAAAGTACTAAACCGGTTGTATGAAAGCAACGGACAAATTGCTTAGTTATTAAGGCCGTTATCTGTTTTCTCTTTGTGACAAGTGTAGGTACATATTAAAGGATTACATCACGTATACTGGATACCTAATGTAATCGTAAGGAATAGTTTTAGATCTTTAAAAGGTATAAGTGTGATTATCTTTAGACTCATTATTGTTTATGTAGTTAAATTCCATACGAGTAAAAAGGATAATCAAACTTTATCTGCTTTGATGTATTTAGAATATAAGATTTGGGGATTTTAATTTATAGGAATAGCTTCTCAAAGCAATGCTTGCAAATTGGTCAATATATCTTCATTATCTAATTTACTTTTGTGTATTTGTTTAAGTTGTGATAACATGTTTAGTTCAAACTTGTGTGAAATTACATAACGGGTTACATTTTTTTAAAGAATTAATTAATCTTTAGTATTTTCGGTTTAATGACTGATCTGAAATTGCTTGTTGAGTCAGACTGATTACAACATTTAATTGTTTTATATTCTTTTACAGTCAGTAAAATACAGAACACCGTTAACAGGACATTTTTGTTAAGTAGAAATTCCAGATTTGAAATATTACAATTCATTCATGTTGGATAATGTTTAAATACGTTTTTAAAGAGAAAGTATCCAGAAAATTTTTATATGATTTTAAATTTTTCAGGAACTAACGAATGTTGTGATTTAAAGATTAATAAACCGACCTTTTATTTTGACTTTTCTAAATTGGGTAATATTTACTTAGTTCAGACCTATATGACAGTTATAAATATTAATTTATATGTAATTAACGTCTTATAACTTGGATCTTTCGTATGTACAGGATGTGATCAATAAGTTTACAATGACCCGTATACTTCAAGATTTTATTAAGCTTTTGGATAAATTGCCTTTCAAGCGTGATTCAACTTGAGTTGTATATGATTTTACAGAGTAGGCTACAATTCTATATTCCACAGTCAGGTAGGATTAGCATAACACCCCGCCTAAGACTATCTATTTTAGAAGAATTTAAGAATATATAAAACATATATATATATATATATATATATATATATATATATATATATATATATATATGCGTGTGTGTAATGTTGTTTTTCCAGGTCTCGTCTCGTCTATCCATATTCCACTTGTCCTTGAATGAACTTTTGGCGTTTAGACGACGTTTCGGCCAGCTCCCACTGGTCATTTTCAAGTCTGCTGCTTCGATCTGCTTCATGTAATTGGTACCGAACTGACCTCCTACACTTTCGTGTTGGGTTTATACACTGCTTGTTGCCTTGTTATAGGTTATGTTGATTTCTTCGCTGTCACTTTCTCTTTTTCCTTGGGTTTCATCGCTTTCGCTTTTATTGTTTTTATGTTTCTGATTGATTTTTCATATAATAATGGTTTTCATGTTTTCGGTACACTTTGTGTAATATCCTTTGTGTTTAAGTTATGTGGCCGTTTTTCAACTTATATGGCTTCTCCTATCATCCGTTGTGTTTTGTATTCTATGTTGGCCAACACATTGGTCTCATTCCAATAGATGTTGTGTGATATTTGTTGTACATGTTGTACTAAAGATGAAGTGGTTTGATTCGTTATCACTGCGTTTTTGTGTTTGCGATTTTCGAGTTTAATTTTGGTTTGTGGATTGCATATCATTGTTAATATTCTTTGAGAATACCGACAATATCCAACACAGAAGAGAAACCAATAGGCAAAGCAGGTCTGCCATATATTAAAGGAACTGTAGGCAAGATTAGCATAGTGCTCCGCAAAAACGACATCGCAACAATATTTGCCTCGTCGTTTATATTAATGTTTATATCTCTTATTACAATCATGCTATATTGATTTAACCCCTCAAGCAGAGTTCTAACTCTTACATAAATCCGCATATGTTAGAGCTAGGTGGTCGATAAACTAAAGCAGTTGTGATTTAATAATGGAGTGTTCAAAAGTTCCTGTAGTGCATTTGCAATTTTTGTGTTTGTATTGCTCATATATATATATATATATATATATATATATTATATATATATATATATATATATATATATATATATATATATATATATATATATATTAATTAATGTATAAATGCTACGCATTAGAATTTTAGTAAATCGTCGACTATTATTTAAAAGCATGTTTAAATGTTGTATAAATAGTTGAAATATTAAATTTGAATGGGACCTAATGTTTTAGTAACAACCCTATTAAGACGATAATGAATAAATACTACTGGATTTGGCTACTGTATTTTAACGAATATCGAGTTTAAATTTGCTGTAAATGTGTAGCCTGTGAATTTATAATATGTTGGTATTGTATTAGAGTGTAGAGGAAGAATATGTATGTATATTTCTGTTTGTATAAATGACAATATTGCAGAATGGAAAATTTTATGTATGTTCAAGGACAAATGGTGTTGAAATTTACTGAATTTACGGAAGGAAAGTTCGCGCACATGAGGGACTTTCATAAAAAGTTGAATCTAGGCCTGACTGTTATGTGGAGTGCGTATGGATGTGAAATTTGGACGTTTTGAAGAATTATTAAGATATTTATAAAAATTTCAAGATGGCTGATATATGCGGCCCAAAAGTTGCATTGGTGTCATTTCCTGCTTAATTGCGGAGCAAAGAGGTGCATTAGAAACTCCACTGGGATAAGCTGTTTTGGTTTGAGCGGAATGATGTTTTGCAGGGTGTATAAGGAGACCCTTGGACTCTGAGTTATACTTAATGGGCGCTCGGCCCCAAGTATTTTTATAACGATCTATTCTGAGATCAGCATATATATATATATATATATATATATATATATGTACATTAAAAATATGATTTGGGAAAGACATACATTTTTTCAATTACTAAATATGGGAGTTCAAATTAACAAAACGTACATTTATCCGTGCCTAACGTAATACCCGCCTCTGAAAACGGCGAAAAACCTCGTGTAAAACCTCAATATGCTTTTCGAAAGTGGGCGCACAAATAATGGTGTCATCATGATAAACAAAAACATATGGTTCTAATAGTGGTTTTAAAACACGGTCCATAAATCTTTGCCAACTCGCTGGTGCGTTAGCGAGATCGAACCGTAAACGCTTACAGTGAAACAAACTATTGTTGGGTACGGTAAATGCGGTATATTGTTTGGAATCTTCAGCTATCGGTATTGGCCAATGCGCTGATTTAATATCAACGACGATATATATTTTGCGTCACCAAGACGATCTAAAATGGACGACACATAGGTTAGTATATACCCATCTCTCTCGGTAACTTTATTGACCTTCCTAAAGTCCACACTGCCATCTTCCATCTTCACCAATAAAATTGGGCTCGACCAACAACTCGTGGACACGTCTTTTCTAACTCGGCGTCACTTTGTTGTTGTATGTACGACGATACACGATAATAACGTTGCTTAATCGGTTCGGATGCGGTCTTAATTCAGTGCTCTACCAATGAGGTGCAACTAACCTGCTTACCCTCAATGGACGTAAAATAATCGTTGACTAGACTAGTTCGTCAAGTATTCGTAATTGTTCATTGCTTAAATCCAAACGTGAACGTATCACTGGCTCTTGGCTCTCTGATATCTCAATGGTTTCCAAATTTTCAAACTCCATCTCCTTTACTTAAATCCGGGACAAAATTCATTCGTTTCCAAAAATCAACTCCCAAAATGGCCTGATGCGGTATATGCGGTACGACAATAACATTAGCAGTTACACTTCTTCCGTTAATTCCAGTGGGTACGGTAGCTGATCCAATACTTATAACCGACTCGCCATTGGCAACGAAACAAGTAGAAGTAAATTGCCTGTTTAATTTAACTCCTAGTTGGTTAAATTTTTTACAACCCTTACTACCTATAATGGTCTTACCAAATAAAATAAAAAGCTATCCTAAAATACAAACAAAAAAAAATCGAGAAAAATCTACAATGAACTGATCTAAAATGTTTAAAAGCCAAAAAAAAAAACAGCCCCACACGATAGATACTAACCTTTATATGCTACGGGCGAACATGGCAGTAGAACGGGAGTGACAGATAAGGAAATGGTGACGGAAGCTCAGTGGAAAAATGTTGTGGTCATGTTACTAATGTATACGTTTAGGATTGCTCGTAATATGTAAAACACAATAAGGGTGTGTCACAAATCATTTGGGCGCCAGGATGATTGTAAATGTCAATAAAGGGTCGTAGTACCTAAATGCGAAGTGTTTCAGTTCCAACCAAACAAGAAGCTTGCTTACCTTTATACGCAAGTCCAGGTGAATCAGTGAATTATCACCAGGCATGTTCCTATAAAACTTCAAAATGTTTGCAATTACCCGCAAAACAATGACGTGCTAAAATCCAGCTGATTGATTAACGATTTAATTACTTTATGTTTACATTACGTTATATTTCATAACTTTTCTTTTAGAATTAAATTATATAAACAAAACTCAAAATAGCAAATAATCTAATAGAGGAATTTTCATTAATCATTACGGTAAAGCTTTTACTAAAGTAATGAGAAATAAATGAACGTTGTCGCTGTTTAGTTGCATACATCAAAATTTCCCATAAAATACATAAACTATTCGGTAATTGGAAAGTACAGAATATTTAATCTCTTAAATTTGTTCTTACGTAATTAGTAACGCAGTAATAGGAATGAAGTCACAATAATATTACAAACGGTGAAGAAATGATACCCAATTTATAAACATTATTCATATACACCATGTGTCAAATGAAATGCTTTATTAACATGTATAAGATGATGAAATGTTGAAGGCAAAATATTAACAGTTAACAAGAAAATGTTAATAGTCTGTAGCATCGCCACGCACAGCAATGCAGGCGTTTACTCTCCGAGGCGTCTCTGTATGAGATGGTCTATATCCTCCTGAGGCATTTCATCCCAGGCTACCTGGAGATGGTGTCGTAATTCATCCAAGTTGTTTGGGGGCCTTGGTAACTGCCTTAATCTTCGACGCATCATGTCTCATACTTGTTCAATAGGCGAAAGATCTGGCGATCGCGCAGGCCACGGCAATACTGGTAGCTGGACTTGATCCAGAAACCTTCTTGTAACATGTGCAGTATGTGGTCTAGCATTATCTTGTTGCAAAATACCATTTGGCAACGTCTGCATTAACGATACTACCACTGGCTCCAAAACATTATCAATGTAACGCTGAGCACTTAATGTGCCTAGAATGAACACAAGAGGAGATCTTCCAGCAACACGTATGGCGCCCCAAACCATTACTCCAGGTGTTAAGCCTGTGGGTCGTCTTTCAACATCCTCTAAATTTCGACGTTCTCTTCGAATCCGCCGCACCTTCTGACTACCATCGTTTCGCCACAAACAAAAACGCGATTCGTCGCTGAAGACGATGTTATTCCATTGAAGGCCCAGTCCCACCGCTCTTGACATCATGCCAATCTAGCAGGCTTATGCTCTTGAGTTAACTGGAGCCGTCGGTACGGACGATATGAATGTAAGCCGAAAGACTTAATTCTCCTGTATATTGTTGACATTGACAGGTAACGACCAATAGCTCCCGTCCAGTTCACCGCAACAGACTTTGTTGACTGAAACCGATCTCTTATGGCGATCCGCCTAAGGAGTCGTTCTTCACGATCATTAGTGCTGCGTGCTGGTCTTCCACTGGGACGAGGTCGTTGAATGCCTTCTTCATACCTAAAAGACCAAATGCGGGCCACCGTGGTGTGGTCTCGATTAAGTCTTCTGCCGATTTCTCGAAATGACAAACCTGCTTCCTTCATGCCAATAATTCTACCCTTGTCAAAATCTGAAACTTAGGCAGTTTCGTCGTTGTCTTACTGGGGGCATTTTTCAGAATAAATGTGTCAGTTAAACAACAAAAAATTGACACTAAGCGACTAGATTTCTTAAAATGTATAAATAAAAATTGTTGATAATGGATGTTAACAGTGGTGCAAAGTACATAATGACTTGTTCCATCGTATTCTATATGATACTGAAGCATTATTTGGCCAAAATTTCAAAATCATAGTATTATTATTTATAAGTGGCGCATTTCATTTGAAACGTAGTGTATTATAATCAAATTGAAGCAGTATTTAGAATAAAAAATCAGCGTGATACGGAAGTCAAATTCCATTCAGTTTTGAAAACCTTAATAGTTAAAATGGGTTAATGCTTGCAAGTTTCAATTCCCTAAAATAATATATTGTATCTTAATTTTAATTAACACCAAAATGAGTACCAATAACGTCTCTCACATAAATTTGACACATCCTGTGGTGTAAGTTTGTATAGTATAATCGGAAAAAAATAAAAATAACATCAAAATGATATGGTTAATATATGGCTAAATACACTTTTACAATATTCCTTTAATCTCTTGAAGGGTTCCTAAGCAAAATTTGTAAACAGAGAAAGCGTATTTATCCGCCCGACAAATATAATTAAAAAAAACTGTCTTTATTGAATTTTCCACAGAACTCAATGTATGGACGTAGTTACCTTAATTTATACACACGTGCACATCAATTGGTTACTCTGAATCCTCCACCTTCCTTAGCACTGAGTTCTAGGTATTTCTCGTAATTGACCCTCTAGGTGACGGATCGGTGCAGGCCACACATGAATCTCCCTCAATACAGCTTCCAACGCACTGCATTACTAGTCGACAACTTTCAGTTTGTTTTTTCGGATTTACATCAACACCAATTTAGTGACGAAAATATTTAAGTCAAAATCACATGATTAAATCACTGCATTAGCTGGTTTAACATATCTACAAATGAATTTATTTATAAACCTTTATTTAACATTTATGTACACAAATGTTGTGAAAGCGATACTTTTGTAATTACACCCAATTGTCTATTTGTTGGGAGAGCCATGAACGCGGTGGGACTTCGGGATGACCGATAATTATTTACACTTGCAAGCTATGTAAGCATATGTGATAACAGCCCACAATGAGGAAAAGCACACAACTTCCTATTTGAAGGACCGTAAAGAATATAACTTCTAACTATCGATAAACAATACTAAACTGTCATCGGGGTGGCAGAATATTAGGCAAAAATATCCGTAAGGGTGAATGGGAAGCTTTCCCTACGAAAATTTCAATAACCCACCCGCGTTCGTCCTCTGCCCTTAACAGCTAGCTTGACCTCCCTAACGAAAAGCAAAACCCCTTTCCTCACAAGAATCACGCCATTCCTTTAAATTGTCGCATAAACTGTCTATACCCAAATTGCATATTGGATCTTTCCCATGAAAGATGCCAACTTAATATTTACAAATCCTGTTCCTCAAACCGAGAACCTATCATTCGAATAAATGTTCTATACGCTCCACCAAACAACTCAATACATAAAATGGACTGGTAAACTTGAATAAAATGTAAAAATATTTATACGTGTTTGAACCTTTCGTTATCAATCACAATGCAAAGGACTTTATTCCCAAAGACATTATGTTAAAGACTCATTTCACCCAACAAGAAATTAAATTCCTTTCCAAACTGCGATAATATTTTTAATGATAAAGTAACAATTTTCAATGACGTAATTGTACATCAAACTAAAGTATAATTAACGATTAAATAAAAATACGAATATCCACTATTTACAAAAATGAATCTTAAACACCCATTTCAAATATCCTTTAGTAATTTACATCGTCAACGCGTAAACCAAATCTTAATTTAAAAACTTCAATCTATTAACAAACAATCCGAAAAATATATGCCATTCACCCAAACTGGGTGCTATATCCTACTCCAATTTGCAATAACTCCAAATATCGTCAATAGAAACTGGTAACAAAATTAAAGCTTTGAAAATGTATACATAAATAAATCCAAACTTCAATAAGCCCACACGACAAAGCACATCACAATTTCTACATAAAGATCGAGAGGAAAAAAATAGATTTTGTGGCATATTTCAACCATACGTGTCACCCTGTGTGTAAATTTTAAGGATCATACGGTAGATAGTTGGTTTTGTTCTATTTTTTTTTTATTTCGAATTTAAAAGCGTTTGAAATTTTTTTGAGCTTTTATTTGATCACCTTTTTTTGGTTTTGAGACGTTTATAAATGGAATTGTTATTTATAAAATTACGTTTCACTTACAGGTGACTGGGGCGTTACTATTAGATTAAGTTTTGCGTAGATAAGCATTCTCGTTATTTTAAGTTTTAGGAACTTAGTTAGTTGAAAGAGAGAAACTGTATTTAAGATAAATTTCTTCGATAAAAATTCCGGTTAGTTGAAATTGTAATCGTATAAATTTTCCAATGTTTGAAATTAAAAAGTATTTTGTTGCTGATAACGTCCATGAGTAATGTCGTTGTATGTGGTGCCATAGATATTTCTGAATGCAGTACACTATATCACTTTTGCTAAGTTTTGTCACTGTAAAATGGGAGGAATTTATTTGAGCTACCATAAGTACTAAAGAAAAATAATTTAGCGATATCATTTTGGTCGGTTACTGGGAAGCTGACTTTGCAATTGCGGCATATGTAATTTCTTTCTCTCGATTATTTTCGCGTTGAGTATCGTTTTTACCGCGCTTAAAATTTAAGCGATTCTTTTTTTATGAAAGAAAATTTTAGGACTTTAGAACGCTTAATTTTGTTGTAGTGGCGTATTTTGATGTTTTAAATTGAAGAATTAATTATCGTATTTTCATTTATTTTTGGTTATTTGAGATAATAATTTTTGCATTGAGGTTTATCGAGATTTTAGGGACTTTTGGTTTTATTTTCGCAATTGTGCGGCTTTTAGATAAAGCTTAGAGTTTCATTGGAGTTTACGTGAACTTCGCGTGGATATCTTTGGAATACAATTTTTAGTAGTCGAGTAGTCTATTTTTGATTGAACGTTATGGTTTCCTGTTAGGCCAATCTAAGATCTGTTCATGACGTTTTCCCGCTATGAATGTTTTTAACAGGTGGCGCCATTTTAACAATTCATACCCGATTGTGACGTCTTTGGAGTTACGTCGTGTGCCGTTTTACAATATTAAGTAAGAACCCCGCGTATACCACTGAGCTATGCCGTGGCACAAATTGCCTTTACGGGCTGGATGCTCTAATAAGTATTTGACCTGTAACATGTGTGACAAAGGTCCACTAGATTCTTAAGGAAACTTGCATCTATGTTAATTGAAAGAAAAATATCTATTATCTATTAGTATTAAATCAAGAAAGTGCTTGAAACAAAGCCAGTCTAACTGAAATGCACTTCACGATATGAATTTTTGTAAAAAACAGAAAAGTTGTTAGCACATCTCGTTTTGTAGGAGAAAATTTTTAACCCGCGCCAGATAGACAAAAATGGTGACAAACTAAAAGAATCAAACAATATAGTATTTTCGATCAATCTAAACTCCTTCTCATTATCATAAATTTCAACCTTTTTCTGATCTTTAATGAAAGAGGGTCGATCAAGTTTGACACGAAATTAAAGGCCAAAACCAAAAAGAGTGCCAACTGTCTACTTTTGTGAAACTAAACTACTCCCGCGTCGTTGCTAAATTCGCCATTTGTTTGTAGACTTAACATGGGCCAGTCTGAAAGTGTTTACAGAATAATATGGAGCACTTACTGTAATGAGTACGTGTATAATTGTACTGAAATAAACTGTTGGAGTAAACGAATAACCCCATTTGGCAAGCAAGACTAAAATCTTGCAAAACGCACGTTACGCAGGTAATGTAATAATCAAACTACGACCACTAAAATGTATATTCACATAAATCATGCTTTCAAACTTATTAAGGGGAGTCGGATGGATTTTTTTGAAAAAAATATCGGTCTTGAGAAAAATGCACCTTAAGTTATGCAAATTAACATGGGCGAGATAGGCTCGTCCTACTCCCTTTAAGAGTTTTGACAATAAATAAACAAGTTAGGTAAGGTAATCAATTCACTTTTCTTGATTTTTCAAAATCAATTTTAATTACTTCAGATTTGTAAATTTATCAGTAAATGTTGTTAACAGTGATAATTTTCCTAACCATTAATTAAAATGTTAATTTTATTGCCGAAAATGCCTGGAAGGAAAAGTTTGGAAAAAAAAGTTGGCAAGCACATCCTGGCCCAGATAGAAACAGTGTTTCTGTCAATTCAAGCTACAACGGAAGTTGATGTTTCTTTCACAACATTAGAACATTATAAGGGACAAAGGGCTTACGAATCTAATGTGCAGCTGCGTTTAATTCCTAGTTATGGTCTAAACTAGGTGTTTTCAGATTAGCAAGAAAAAGTATGGAAAGAATATTACAAAAAATGTGCTCTATCATTTTACGAGCTTTCATCAAAAGATTGCAGTCAAGTAGCTTATTAAATGGCAATGATTAATAATATCATATCCATCCAATTGGGAAGTCGCGAAAGTGGCAGGGGTTGACTGATTCCGACTGAGTCCCGATCGAAGGTTTAGAAAACCGAAAGCTTAAACCTTCACAAGGGCAATAGATCTTTATGAAGAGACTGTCGAAACATTCCTCGACAATTTATGAAAAGTACTCCAGCGTAGCCCCGCGCTTGCCGACAGAACAACTAGGACGAAAAAGGAACGACCACAGTGAAGAAACCCCAGAGAATCATTGGAGCGAAAGGGCGCCAAAACCTGTGCGAAGTCATCAGCGTTAAAAAATGTATAATATACACAAGTTGCTGCATCATTAGTGCTAGTGGTCAAGGATTATAATCTGTCGTTAACTTTAATTGAAGAAAAAATAGATAAAGGAATGGCTTTTGGGACATCACCTGGAACGCGGATCCTTGCAACATCATCGGGATGGTTAACCAGTGATCTTGGAGCCTTTTATTAAGTACAACCACAACAGGCCGAAAATCCCGTGGGGATAATAATGGACAACCACGAATCCCACTTAAGTATTGAGGCGCTCGACTTGACAAACAAATCCGGGGTTACTGTCCTTACACTTCATCTCTATACATCAGCAAAAATTCAACCCTTGGATGTGGGAGTTGTTAGTCCATTTCAGAGTTATTACCACGATGCAATGAATTCTTCGTTGATGCGTCATTCAGTTTGCTTAATTGCTATATACGAACGAGCTTTTACAAAATCAATAACTATTTCCAATATAACTAAAGCCTTCAAAAAAACTGGAATATCCCCATTTGACAGGGATATTCTCCAGCGACAATTTCTTGCCCAGCACAGTGAAGTCAGCCGATTCCAGCCAGTCTGATTATAGTCCACCCTGCAATGCAGTCTTAAAATGTTGACCAAATGCCAGTTACTCTAGTTGATGTATCAACACCTAGTGTTCCTGTTGACGATATTGAATAGACGTTGCGAACTCCTGAACTCGATGATGCTGTTGCTGGACCATCTAATCCAATACTCAGTAATTTTGTATCACCAGAAAAATTCAAGTCGCCACTGAAAGCCAGGACTAGAAACCACAAAAGAAAACCATCAAGGTTAGGAAAAAGCATCATAGCCACCAACACTCCAAAAGAAAATGAAATAACAACTAAAAGAATAAAATAAGTATTGCTAAAGAAGACGTTCTCGTATTAGATGTAGCTAACTATTCGGGGCGTAACCACCGTCTAATTAACCCTTAACTACCCTTCTCGGGGCGTATTACCTCCAAGAAGATGGTCTTAATGATCGTACTTTACTATTTTGTAAACTGAGTACATATAGAGATAAGGGATTTATGGGGCGTAACCACCGTCAAACTAAAGACATCGTGCGCTAGGCACTGTTATGTACCCGTCTCGAGGCAAAACACCTCCAAGAAGATAGTACACAAAAGTGTGCGAGGATGAATAAATGTTGAGGGTCAATTTAGGTTATTAATATGTATTAATGGATGCAATGCATTAGGTTATATAAATTTATGTTGAGATGTCTGGTTGTGATTCTGTAAACACTGATCAGGATGTTGGTGGTTCGGTAAAATCCTGTATAAGTGTGTAAGTGTAATAAATGTAACAAGTGAAAGTAAGTAAATAAGTGTGTTTTGGATGGTAGGTGGTCTGGTATTTACCGGGAAAGTTTGTGTGGAGTGGGAAGGAGTGTACAACTTATAGCATTTATGAATAATGATAAAACAGTTAGGGAAGTAAATAGAAAATAAGTATTGATACGAATTATTTACTAGGATAGGAAAATTTATAGTAAGGATTTGCAGGATCATTACAAAGCGAAAGGCCATTTAGTACATTTTTAATAAATCTGTATTAAACGAAAGATACCTATTATTAAATTAATGAAGTGCTTGAAAGAAAACCAGTTTGACTGAAACGTATATTACAGTGTCAATTTTTGTGAAACAGTAGAAAAACTTCTAGCACATGTTTATTTGTAGTGAAATAAACTGTAGATGCAGACGACTAATACCATTTCGCACAAATAAACAAATTAGGTAAGGTGATCAATCTTAGGTATTTTTCTAAATAAATTTTAAATTACTTCGAATTTGTAAACTTATCAGTAAATGTTTTTAACTGTGATACTTTTCTTAAATATGAACCCTTCAATGCCCGAATTTGTAATTTCAAATTAATTTATTTTTATTAACAAAAAAAAGTTCTAGAAATAGTAGAAAAAAATTTAGAAAAAGTTTCATTTTACTTTTTATAATATCGTTTATAGTAATTTTATTATTTATTCAATTATGCATCAATAGGTACACGTGGAGGACCAACTTCACAAAGTGTTTTTGCTACTTCAAGGCGAAGATACAAAAGAGACCTATGTTCTTCCCACATTGACTCGTTGATTCAAAAGCCAAGAATTAATTATTGTAGTATCCAAAAGATGGTAGAAAAGCCTAATGTATCATTTTCTGGATCTCCTTTTTATATGATATCGTCCTATGTTGCTATCCAGTAGATCGGCCCCACTGTTTGACAATGGACATGCAGGAAATGTCAATTTTATTCTTTGTTTTTCTATCGTACCTTTTTAACAAAGATATAGGTTCTAAACCTATAAAAGGTGACAAAAATATTACTGTTTTATTGTCTTACCAGTAGACATTGTTTATTGTAGTTTCTTCACTTCACAATTAGGAACGTTGTTTCTACGTACTGTTCCTAAGCAATAAATTCCAAATTTGGCCAGGTAATCAATAATTTGAATAGAAGTATAATAATTATCAAAGTACAATTTGTAGAAAAAATTCCTCGGCATATCACGTGCTAGACGTACCACGATATTACTACTTGCTCCAAGATTTCGTGATTATTCTCAGTTCCTGTGTATATTTCAAATTTATAGCAGCATCCAGATATTCCAGCAAGTATAAATAATTTACAGCCCCACTTATGTGGCTTTAGTGGCATATATTGCTTGATATGATGACGCGCTTTTGTGGCACACATCTGCTCAACTAGAGACAATTTCTTTTCCATCGGTACCGAGAGAAACTTTTTGGATAAATGGTCAAGTACTGGTCGTAATTTTTACAATTTGTCATTAGATACAATCAAATTATCGTCGAAATGAAGCATTTTACGAATTAGTTCAAAATACCCTCGACTGATTGTTTTCTGAACAGTTTCAAGTGCAATCACTTGTTTCCAGAATAATCTTATATTAGGAAAACCGGAGATTGAAGAAAATATGCAAATACCTAAATATTTCATTAGATCATACTTAGATATAGTGAGAGATTTTGTTGGACACTGTATCTAATAGTTTCTTCTTAAATATTATCCAGAAATTCGTCGTCAGGAAAATTTCTAAAGAACTGGAAGGGAGTCTCTAGATCTTTTATATGTTCTGGCAAATTAGGATTTCCCGTAAATGTACTTGGAATATTTCCAATATTTCTATTTCGCCAGATCAAATTTCTTTTCACCTGATTATCACATTTACAGCTTGCTTGGGAGGTTGGATTCGGTTCTGCATTTCCCACAATTTGAAATAACTCATTCTCATTTTCAAGGGGATTTATAATGATTACGTTTTCTTGATAATTGTCATCACTTCTATTGACGGTCTCTGGAATATTTGGTAGTTCTCCTTCGTCGTCCGAATTCATCTTCACTTCACGGTGGAATTTCGTCCACCTATTGAGTAGATAGACTATCTAAATCGAGTTTTGCCCAAGCTTTTTGAATATGAAAAGCATCTATAAAGAAAGAAAAGGCATATAGAAGAATGTGTAACAAAATATTTGCATAAAATAATTTGTTAGTTTATTTATTTCGGTTGTAATCTATATATATATATATATATATATATATATATATATATATATATATATATATATATATATATATATATATATATATATATATATATATGATATGTTGTATAGTATTGTATTATTTGTTCTATTGTATTTTTTATGTAATGTACAAGAACACGATTTTTGTTAATAAAGAGTGATATAATAATAAATTTATATATGCCAACGCCAAATGAATCATACGTAAATCAACCACAATTTGTGGCGAAAAGAATAATTGAATATTGTTTTGGGGGCAAATCATAACACAAATAGATTTTAGAAAGATATAGTTATCAAAAGAAAATAATGTACCCTTACCTTGTAATATAATAATTGTCAAAACACATTCTGAAGTCGAACAACGCCGACAGGTACACATGCACTTAGAGCAATCACAAGTAACACTGAATAGCAGGTAACCCTATAGCGGGAATAGTGTTGACATATTTCTAACGGACGGCGCAGACGATGTATATTTGAATCAGTCGACGTACAATGTGACCAATGTTCTATAGAACTTTTTAAAGCAATTGGAAGTGGATGATACATGTCTGCATCACTAGGTACTGAAGGGTTAATTAAAATACGAACATATGCGTACTTGATAATAGAATCGCCAAGTACTTGTCTTGTGTTGTAATCGATAAACAAACCATTGAGTTAAGGGTCTTATTTCCTTATTTGCAATAATCCTAACTTTGCTTTAATTAATTAATTGATTTATGGGAAGTCAACGGGTGCTCTGCGAAAATTTAGTAGTTAGTCAATAATATTGTTTGAATACTTCAATTGGTTTATGCTTATGTGCGAAGAGCATATCTCATATAAATTGGTTTTCAACAGGACATTCAAATATTCAATATTAGTGTTTAAGGGGTAAAATTAATGTCTATTATGTTACAGAATATTTCGTATTTGTATCGTCGAAAAATAGATGACTGAGATACAACAAAGTAATCCCTATAGTATGATACCTATGAGTTAGATACCTTTAGAAGGCAATAAAAAAAATAAGGAAATGTTATATACCAATTTAATGTTAAATCACTCTAATATCTATAACAAAATAACTCGGGAACGAATCATAGTGAGCCATGTCACGCGTAACTCAAATAGAATGATTTCGATGAAAGATACTGTACCTAATATAATTGAAATTTTACTTGATCAACTTAATTAAGATCAAAACTAAATGTAAAGCGTTTTAAAAAGTAGCAATAAAACAGTTCAAAAGCAAATAAGAATAATTAAATTTCACACAAACGAATGCTTTACGTTGTAACGCATTTAGTTGTGTGCCAAACGCTGATACCACTGCAGTTTTTACAACTCCATGCAAAAGCATTTTAAAATTCATACTGTTTTCGCTAGACAGCCTCTACGGAAAGCGCTTGTATGGGTAGGCGTGTGACTTGCTTAGAAAACACAGCAGAAATTAAAATGGACACCACTTGGCTTGCTTTTGCATAGCACTTAAGCCAAGAAAACGGCCAACGCGTTGGACACATTTAAGATTATTTTGACGCAATCATATATTGTGCGTAGGGCGTATTTTGGATAATATATGAAGGTAGGTTTGCACGAAGAAAATTTTTTTGTGTGTATAGAATATGAAATGGTGTAAATGCATCGCCACTGAAATTTTTAGTAAAGCGTTGAGTATCGTCTAAAAAAGTACTTAAATGTTGTATAAAGGTTTGTAACTTGAGGGTATTAAATTTGAATGATAAATAATGTTTTAGTGACACCCCTCTTGAGACGATAATGAATAATACTTTAATTGGGCTGCTTGATTTTAAAGAATGTCAGTTTAAAATCACTGTAAAGGTGTAGCGTATAAATTTATGATATATTGATATTGTGTACGTATATTTTTACTCGTATAAATGTCATAATATTGCTATCAAAAGTTGAATTTAGATCAGGGCAGTATGTGGAGTGAGGATGAATGCGCAATTCGGTCATTTCCAAGAATTATTAAAATTTTTATAAAAATTTCGAGATGGCAGCGATTTAGAAGTATCCGTTGCGTTGGAGCCTTTTTCTGCTTCCCTTTTCGGCAAAGGCGCGCGTGACAATTGCTCTGGGATAGGCTGTTTTGCTTTGAGTGGGATAAATATAATGGCATTTGCAAGATGGATGTCTGATGTACATAAGGAACAGTGACAGTGTACAAGATGGAGACGGAGACATTCAGTCTCAGAGTTATACTTAAGAGGGTGGCTGTGCGCAAGTATTTTGTGAAAAACGGTCTATGCTGGTTTTTTTGTAAATAATTAGAGCCGCAATATAATTAGTTTTACTGCGAAAACCCATTTTCGAGAGGAAGTATTTAAATGTTTACAAATGAAATGATTAATGTAAATTGGAAACTTTTCGAAAAATTGAAGAAGTTTTTGAACAAATTTGTAATAAACAGCAATCATGGAGTGTACAGTATTGTGTATAAAGAACTCGCGCAGTCAAAAATAAACTAGAAGTGAGTGTGTAACTAAATAAAAGTGCGTTAACCTTTGTAAATTTAAAAGTATTGGACATTAATACTATCGAGCACTTAATCGACCGTTTATATAATAATTAAGGATTTAGTGATCAAATGCAATTAAAATATTCTGTGGCACACATTTTAAAAGGGAATTCAGTAAATCAAATTGCGCAATTTCTTCACTCGTAAACGGGTGTAAGTACAGAGGACATGTCAGTTAGCGTATAGTGCGATGGCCTCTGTTAAAGCTCCGTTGAAGGCCGTTTATCAGTGATGAGTGTGCATACATACTCGGATTAACTAAAGTAAATCAACCCCAGTGGGTAGCACATTTCACCTGCAAAAAGAATTCAGGAATTGTAAGAAAAACTTTAAATATTTGAGTGGTGGTTGTTTGATTATCTTGAGAGATGCCATTGTTTATATTATTAATTTCAGGAAGACATTAAGGATAATCTTCATCACCTGTTATTATTTGTTTAGATTATAAGATTCAGGAACCTTAATCTATCATAATTGTTTTTTGTATGTGTTGCTTCTCGGAAGCAATATATGTAAATGTTTTTGCAAAATTAGTCAACAGAGTTCGATTAGTTAACTTATTTTTTTTTGTTTAAAATTCTGATGGACCTTCCTTAGAGTTTAAAGAGAACCAATGTTATATTCTAAAATTTGTTTTCTTTGTGTGAAATTAAATAAAGGATTACACCATTTAAAAATAATCCAACTTTGACATTTTGGTTTAAGGTTTGACCTGAAATCGTTTATTTTGAGTCAGATCGATTACAAAACTGAAGTAGTTTGCAATCATTAAGCCACTGAATACACAGTACTGATCACGATTTATTTATGAAACAGAAAATTCAGATTTGAATTACAGCAATTCATTCATGCTTGTGAATGTTTAAATGCAGTTTAATGATGGAGGTTCAAACAGTATTTGATAGAGACGCACTGATTGCTAAGTTTTTTGATTTTTAAGATATGAAGTATTTTAGTGGTAAAAATTAATAGACCGAATTCTTATTTTTTATTTCAGAATGACTTAAATGTTAGTGTATGAATATATAGAGTGTGATCAATAAAAGTTTACTACAATGTGTTACAAAATTTTATTAATCTTTGGATACATTTATTTTCAACGGTAATTGAACGAAAGATTTTCAAGGTTGAATTGACGTGCATGTGGTTGCTGCTTTGGAATTAAGATAGATTTATTCTATGACGAAATTTAACATACTCGTTTAAAATGAAAAAGTGTTGTACGAATTGAATCTTTGAACTTGAATGGTGTACGATTTTAAGGAGTAAGCTACAATCCTATCTCTAAAGTCAGGTGGGATTAACTTAACAACTCGCCTAGGTATATTTATTTCAGAGAAGTTTCAGATTGTGGAGGCGCAAGAACAACATTTTTTCTGGATTGGATGTTGTTGTTTCAACCATTTTATTTATATCAAATCTGACTATTTCCACTGCAGTTAGTTTGGCAACCCGCTTGCCTTGGTAAGTCTGCACGACGCCTAGTGCGGTTTTATCGTGTAACAAAGGAAAAGGACGCTGTTGCGTAATTGGCAGAAATCGAGGCAAAGACGGTGAGCACCTTACTTGCATTCGCTCTAAGTAATTATCAAACCTAGACGTTCCCTATTGGAAGATCAATGATAACCAAGTAGGGTATTCATGAACCTAAATTTTGGAAGGTGGTAATAGAACGAAGATGTGAAGACAAATGTACCGAAAGAGACTCTTAATGAAGCTAAATGTTACTTCGTCCCTCTAAGGAAACTTGTCACCGTATAGAAATACTTATTATTAATGTTAAATTAAGGAGGCGTTTGAAAAAAGCCAACCTAACTGAAATGTACATAACAATGTCAATTTTTGTAAAAGTATAGAAAACCTTCTAGCATATCTCATTTCCTTAAGAGTAAATCTTTGACAGACGCCAGCCAGTGAAAAATTTCGTCAACCCAAAGGAATCAAACGACCTCTAAATTCTCTTTCTACCAATCTAAAATGTCCTCCTTTATCAAAAATTTAGAACTACTATATAACCCAGAGTGATGCTATCCGCGATATTGCCACGTACATACTTTTCTAGAAATAAGCACGTATCGAAAAATTTCATAAAACGTTCAGTACTTTGTAGTTTTCTAAAATAGTAGAATAAAGTGAATGATACCTCCGGGATTGCAACTAGAAGCCGTTACAAACTACAACATTCTCCTAATTTGTAATGAAATAAGTTGAATCAAGTTTTCTGTAATGTATTCGATATTAGTGATAAACGGGTAAAATTAATGTCATTATTCGACTCAAAATGAAATGTTACGAAATCACAAAGGTCTGAGGTCGTTAAAAAGTAGATCAATGAGGTACAACAAAGTGAACCCAATTGCAACAATTTTCATAATCTCAAGTTATTAGTGCAATACGTGAATACGAATAGCGCCGTATTTGAAATTTAAGTAAATTATTTTATTTAAAATATTTAACAATTTGGGAGTTGCATTCTCCTTTGACTTTAAATTAATAAAGACGTCTTAGTTGCGCTCAGTTATCAAGTGTTGTGAATTGATAAAGTGCGGGCTGATATATAACCTAAAACTGTACGTACAAATAGCTTTTATATTAACACGTTTCCCTATGGAACTTATCATGGTTCGGGGTCGCCAACATTTAATCAACCTGGACAAAAAATCAATATCAATAGTTTAATTAATCGAACAAATATGTAGCCGATAAATCTAATGTAAGTTCCGTATCAAAATCAAATAAGTTATCTTGCTTTAAACATGCAGTTTCCACAAATGTGTCAGGGTCAAACGGAACAATGCTCAACCCTTTCCAATCATAGGCAGAATGTTAACCAAATCTACCCGCAAACTTCATCAAACTCAAATGCTAGCAACGAAACTAATATTAAAATGGAGACAGCTAATTACGCATCAGTTAATGACGAGGAATGAGCTACAAATGAAACAGAGTCTCTAGCAAAGAATGTGAACGGCAAGCTGTAAAAAAAAGAGACTAACTCATTCATTAACATACATAAATAACTCGCAAACCAACGTTTTAAATAGATATCAAGCACTATCACAAACAGATCCTGCTCAAACCAATTCAAAAATAAACGATTTGAACAATGAAGATACAAATCATCAACCAAAAGTCCCCAAACTACCCCCTATCTACATCTATGAAGTAACAAATTATAAAGCAATGACAAATTATCTGGATCTAGCTGCTGATAACGAAACATACTACACCGAATATTTGCAAATAACACAGTAAAAATAAACCCACAAACCATCGAGACCTATAGAAAACTAATTAGTCACCTGCGTGAGGAAAAAATTGTACATCACACGTTAACTAAAACAAGAGAGAGCATATAGTGGTTATATTTGTTCTCCAACATTCCATACCAAAGAGTTGGAGAACAAGGGACACAAGGTTAGAAATATTATAAATGTCCGTCATAGAATAAGCAAACTTTCACTTCCATTATTTTTTGTGGATCTAGAACCCCAAGACAG
This sequence comes from Vesta saturnalis, assembly GCA_036346205.1. Taxonomy (NCBI): domain Eukaryota; kingdom Metazoa; phylum Arthropoda; class Insecta; order Coleoptera; family Lampyridae; genus Vesta; species Vesta saturnalis. The sequence goes on along the minus strand of JARFJB010002232.1, from coordinate 1,615,346 downwards.
CAACAAAGGGATACATAAATTGGAACACTTGCTACATACCAAAATCCAAAGAGAACGACCTAAACCGAAGAAAATCATCATTCAATGTACAGGATGCCAGGAGTATGGACATTCAAAAACATATTGTACTAAACTACACTACTTCGTCACTACCACAGCACCCCATGTCAGCTTTCGCTGCCTATACAACCATTTTCACCAGCTTAATTAATTCGTTTAAAACTCCTGGATATGATCTAGTGGTCGGCGAAATATTGAAACAAGTACCCAGAAACGCAGTAGTCCTTATAACCGCAATATAAAATAGCATGGAACGACTTTGACCAGGCAAACCGCCCACAGAACCTGCATCCGATCATCCCATAAGCTTATTACCCATCATGTCAAAAATATTCCAAAGACTTCTCCTGACTAGTATTAATAAAAGAGATTTAATCCCGGAACACCAATTTGGATTCCTCCAAAAGCATTCAACAATACAACAGTGCCATCGGATAGTAAACAAAATCAAAGAAAGCCTATAAGAAAAGAAAATGTGTGCTGCAGTATTTTTGGATATACTACAGGCCTTTGACAAGGTGTAATATGAAGGGCTGTTATTTAAGATAAAGAAACATATGCCGTCAAATATATCTTATTCTAAAGTCCTACCTAAGCGAGCGATACTATCAAGTTAAGGTGAAGAATGTATATAATACTGGAGTACCCCAAGGTAGTGTCCTATTTATTTAATCTTCACCGCGGATATACCCAAGACTAACGACACCACATTGGCCACATTCTCTGATACTACAGCAATCATGTCATCAGATACAAATCCAGACATTTCTTACGAAAACCTACAAAACCATCTGAACCAATTAAACAATTAGCTAAGACGTTGGAAAATAAAAGTTAACACCGAAAAATCGACACAAATCACCTTTACGTTAAGGCGGAATTACTGTCCTCGTGTCTACTTAAAGGGCCCTGCAATTCCGGAAAAGTCAGTCGTCAAATGGCTAGGTTTTCACTTAGATCAGAACATATTAAGGACAAAAAACACATCTAAACCTAAAAGTGAAACAAATGCACTGGTTGCTTGGTAAAAATTCACAGTTACTCCTCCAAAATAAATTAATCATACATAAAATCATTCTAAAGCCAAACTGGACGTATGGAATTGAGCTCACGGGATGTAGAAAACCGTCCAACACCAAAATTTTACTTTCCAGTCAAAAACACTTCGCATGATAGCGAATGCCACTTGGTATGTGTCCAATCAGACCATGAAGACCTCAGTATACCGTTCGTCAAAGAGGTAATCAGAACCCAAGTCGGCAAATTTAGAATGCGCAGTATCGGTCACAAAAATAATCTCGTAAGTGCACTCTACCAGCAATACCCAGAAATAAGACTCAAGAGGAAATGGCCAGAAAACCTCACTGACTAGGGTAGCTTGGAGAACCATCAGTGGATGGTACCCTCCTCAAGTTAAGCATTGTCAAAATTTATTACTCTATATTTAAGTAAATAAGTATTACTGTAGATTATATTGTAAAACTGCAATTAATAAAAAAAAATTTGGGTGTACTCTTACTCATACAACCAGCATAGCATTCCAATATGTAATTATCTTTACACTTTCTTACAAACACACATATATGTCTTGATATGAAACCTATGAGTTAGATGCGCAAAAACGAGTGTGATCTTTCCAATGCTTCTTTTCGAATGTCATATATCAATTTATAGTTAAATAACTCTAGAATTTATAACAAAAATGCTTGAGAACGAATGATGGCGAGCCACGTTACGTGTAACTCAAATAAAATGATTTGAAAAAAAACGCTGTTAATGTAATTGAAACTTTACTAGATTAACTTATTTAAGCTCAAAACTATTCAAAATTAAACCTAAAGCGTTTTAAAAATTTGCAATGAAATGGTTCAAAAGCAACCAATTAGAATTGAATTTAGCAAACGAATTTTTAACGTTATAACGAACGCGTTTAGGAATTTAGCAAATGCTCATGACACTACAGTTTTTACAACGTCATGCTAAATCCATACCAATAAAAAATTCACACTTTTCGCTAGTCATGATGTAATTTGCGATCCAAAATGGAAAATTGTAACGTTAAGGAACGTCATAATCGGGAACGTTTTTATCGCTTTCATATTTAGTATCGAACACTATCATCATAGAAATAATGATGACGCACACATTTTAAGACAAAATAGAAATGAGTTGAAAATTTTTTAAATGCTATTTTATAAAATTGAATGGATATGTATGATACTAAATAAATAGAGACAGAAATTTTGTATAGTTTGCTTAAATGAAATAATTTAGAGACGGTCGTTACACATCGGTCGCTTAGCTCAACCAGTAGAATGGCTGTCCATCCATTTAGTATTATCTAAGTTAGGTAATGATAATTGTGGCAATGGATGTGGTAAGCATTTAAGCATCTTCCCTACAGTGTAAATTGCCAATTTTTTTCAAGTGGTGACAGTTTTTCGATATTTGATATTACAATGAAATAGGTTAATTGTTCTTTTTCAATTTTAAAAGAAGAGAAGTTTAACAAATGCTGACACAATGACAGCTAAGAATTAGAAATAAGTATCTATAAATTCATTCAGTTTCATTACTTTTGCTCTCTAATCCACTTTACATTTTCACTTGATATATGAGCTTTTCAGAATTTCATTATACTATCATTCCGTAATGGTAGTAGTACATGCTTAGGAAACACTTTCATTCATCTTTAATGCTTATATTTTTTATGAATTTAAAATTTTCTCAAAATTATGAAATATTATTGCAAAAAGTGTTAAAAACGTTCGCTGACAATTTTTTTTATATATTAAGAGACAGTTTTTCAAAAAAAAATATATTTCTGGTGATCTATGCACATTAAACGCTTTTAAGCGAACGTATAACTTGTGAATGATTCAAGTTTGCTGAGGTGCCCTTAATTTTATGAAATTTTTCCGTATACAATAAAGTAAATGCGTAGTTAATCAGAAGTGCAGTTTTACCTTTGAAACCTTAATCAAGATTTAAGGAATGCAGAGTTTAAAATTGCCGTAAATGGGTAGCGTGTGAATTTATGATATGTTGACATTATATTAAAGTGTAGAGGAAGAATATGTATATATTTTTAGTTGTATAAACCAGTTAGTATTTCAAACCGGAAAATTTTGTGTGATCAAGGACAAATTGTGTTGAAATTTACTGAATTTTGCGGAAGAAAATATCACGTATATGCGCGACTTTTATAAACAGTCGAATTTAGTGCTGAATTTTGTACTGAACGAGTGGGAGTTTCGAACTTGCCTATTTCAAAGAGTTATTCAGATTTTTGTAACAACTTCAAGATGGCGTAAATAAATGGTTTCGACTTTTGCGTTGGAACCGTTTCAGATTTAGTGCTCGTCAAAGATGTGTGATAGAAACTGCTCTGGGATAGGGTAGTTTGTTTTTGGCGGAATATATTTCGATGAAGTTTGGCAAGATGAATACCAGGATATATATTAAGAGAGCGAGTGACTGGGTAGAAGTCTTAGTTGGATATTTAGTTAGCGAACTCTTAGAGAGGGCGATCGCGCGCGTGATTTTATATTGAAGACGAACTGTGCTAATTTATTTATTAAACAATTAGTGTAGTGCTGCAGTATATATTACTTTTACTGGAAAAACCTATTTTGGTGATAAATGTTTAAAACGTTTACAAGTAAAGTAATTAATGTGAGTTAGAAATTGTTATAAAAAGTAAAGTATTTAAATCGATTTGTAATAAACAGCGATCGTTACATTAGTGCATAGTGCTGCTGATCTGCAGCATAATATTTTATACACCCCGGCCACGTCTGTTGAGTTCTATGTCAACTAGAATCTGACTCATATGTGCAACACGGTCCATGTTACCGTTAAGGACCAGGTATTAGTGGCGAGTGAACATTATTATTTAAAATTAATTAGAAGTTCAATCCCATTGATAATTTGGGTATTTGTTGAGTAGTGGAGTATTGATTGACCAATAAGGCGTTAGTGATAGTACTGCAATTAGGCCTTACGGACAATCAATGCATACCACTATTGATTTGTTTGTGTATATGTTAGAGAATGAGTAGTGTTGCTTCATGGAAGCAGTCAATATATGTAAATATTTTGCAGATTTGGTTAATAGAGTCGGATTAGTTTACTTCTCCTTTTGTAAAAATTATGATGGATTATAGATTCAAAGAGAACCATGATTTTATTATTATATTTCTTTGTTTTCTTTTTGTGTGTAGAGTTGTGACCTACCCTTAGGACGTTATGCCCCTTGTCTAGCTCTTCAGCACGGTAGCAGGGGTGTAGGAAATGATTTAACAGAAACAGATAAAAATAAAACATAGGGCGCCAACAGTCTCGAAGACTGAAAAGAAAATAATTTTTTATTAATCTTTGGTACACTCACAAAAAAGGAACGAAAGTAGTCATGAACAAAAGCATAAAATTGAATTTAAATTGATAAGTAAACAACAAAAATATTAAGCACAAATATAGTAATCAAGTCAATCAAAAGAATAAATTAAAATATAAGCCAAACCATGCTTGCAAATTTAAAAATATACAAGCAATTCGGAGCTATAAAACAAGTAGATATATTAGGATAAACCTGTCTCCGATGCGTTTAACTTAGATTCTTTAATGGGATTCCCAATCAAAAAAAGTACTAAAAAAAAATAGATAACCTACAAAAGTTGTATTAATAAAGTGTAAGGAGTTATTCTGGAGACAAACCTGTTTGAATACAGATCGTTTAGGTCAATGAATTAAAATTGGAGCAGTGGCACTATCGACCTTGCATTTGTGTTTTCCAATTCTTTAAAAAGGCAGAAAAAGATAATTTAGGCGGTTAACTGCGGACTTCTGTGTGTAAAAAGCGAGAATTAAAATTCTCTGGAAATACTGCTAAAAATAAAAGAAAAATATTAACTCGCGGTAGGAGGTTATGTTATACAGACCTTGTTAAGCGAGCGGAAAAGTAATGTATCCCTAGTGAGCCGATTTCGATCCCAAACAATGTTGGATGCTTCTTAAATTAAACCAAATATAATAACCCGTGTATCGTGCCATTTTCGTAACACTTCCGATCGCAAGGGTCCGCTAACAAGCTTGCTGTCCCCACTTCAAAAAAATGGAGGAAAACAAAAATCCCTGTCACCATAGATGTTAAAAATATCGAAGACCATTGACGTAAAAAAGTAGACGCTCAATGTCGATTAGCAAAAATGGAATGATTGATTACCAAAAATGGAATCTTATAGAAAAATTATGAAAAAATGTGGACACTAAACGTTTTAACGTGTTTGATAATAATATGTAGCCTGAAGCAAACCGTTACAAAGTTGCATAAAGCATCGCACAGTTTAAAGACAATACAGTTTTTGACATTTTGGCTATATGATTGATCTGAAAATTGTTTATTTTGGGCCAGAACCTTAATAAATGAGAATTGTTAGTTATTTGTATGTGTTTCTTCATGGAAGCAGCCAATATATGTAAATATTTTGGTTAATAGAGTCCAACTAGTTAACTTGTTCTTTTTTTTCAATTGGGATGGACTCTCTCCTACAGTTTCATTCTAAGATTTCATTAAAGATGATGGTTCAATCTACAGTTCTAAAGAGAACCAATATTGTATATATTATTAGATTTCTATATTTTCTTTTTGTGACAAAGTTACATAAGCGATCGCAAGGTTTACAGGTAATAACCAATATTAACCAATATTGTATATATTATTAGATTTCTATATTTTCTTTTTGTGTCAAAGTTACATAAGCGATCGCAAGGTTTACAGGTAATAAATCTTTTGACATTTTGGCTATATGATTGATCTAAAAATTGTGTATTTTGAGTCAGATCAATTGCAAAATTTAATTGCTTTGCATTCGTTAGAGTCATAGAGTATACATTACTAGTCTTGATTTGGTCAAGATTTATAAAAGTAAAAGTTTCCGACTTGGATTACATCGATTCATACTTGCAAACGTTTACTTATATTTTAATGATAAAAATTGTAAGCAGTAGTTGCGAAGATTCCATAAAGGACGCACTGATCGTTACGGTTTTCAATTAATTATTTTTCCAAATTAGGTGAAATTTATTTATTTCAGAATTTTTATGACGATTATAAATATTAGTTCATATCTATACAAGGGTACATTTGAAAGTATCCAGATAACGTGTTACTATTTTGATTTTATGAATATACAGTGTGATTAATAAGTTTAACGTAACGTGTACGTTTCAAGGTTCTATTAGGTTTTGTATAATTCTATTTTTAATATTAAGTGAACTTAAAGATTTGCAAATTGAATTGACATGTATGTATTTGTTTTATATAACGCACTCTTTTAAAGTGAAAAGGTGTTGTACGTGTTCTGCTTGAACTTGAATTGTGTATGATATTATCGAGTAGGCTATAATTATATCTTCCACAGTTAGGTAGGATTAACTTAAAAACTAGAGACTATTTTCGCAAATTGGATGTTATTTGTTGTTTTATGGTAGTGCAAGATGTTTGAATTTAAGTTTCAACCATTTTACGTCTTATATCGAACCCTCCCATATCCATTGCAGTTAGATTGGCAACCCGATTACTTTGGTAAACCTTCACAACGCCTAGTGCGGTTTGATCGTGTAACGTGTAACGTAGTACATGTTTGGACTATAGTGATAGTGACTCGATTAGCGTATTTTAAATAGTCCCAATGTTAGTAAACTTCTATTATCTTTAGCATGGATGTCCTAGTCATTCGGTATTTAGTGGATCTAAACGATCGTACATGTGCTTGCATGGTTATGCGCATCTCCGACACAGATTCTTCTTTTTGGTCCAAATAACTTTATGATGATGCAATATAATAAAATAATGCTATGAAAGGATTGTTGAGTGTATAAAATTACGTTTATATATTTAAGAGAGACTGACGAGTTAAAATGTGTAAACCACCAATTTTGAATATCTATAATATTTCGTAATGCGTGAAGTAGTTGAAGTTTATTACTTAGTGGTTGATACTATTAAAGTGTTTTGCCTGCGATTAAAGGATAGAAGTAAATAATTAATTTGTACTTAAGAAAACTACAAACGTAAAATGTTGTAATTTAAATAGAATAAATCTATAAAAAGTACTTTAATTTACTCGGCTTAAATAATCAAATGTCGGACAGACTCAATTTTTCTTATTTAAGAAACGTAACAACGGGTAACCAACATATATACCTCTTGTTGTGGTACATGTATGCTTTGCGTATGACTCCGTTTGACAAATTGTGCATCCACTTTTATTTACAATATAGGCTGTTTTAGGAATCTTTGCGTTTGTGAACCCGATATTTTAAAGCACGATCAATCTTTACATAACATGTTGCTAATGTACATTTATTAAGATGAGCGAGATGACGTTTGGAACAAGACCAGTTGGAAGGAGTTTTTGGTGAATATGTAAGTTTGGTTAAGTACTTAGTGTCATTCTTGTTTGAGGATAATTAGATCTTGTTCATGCTCAATGTTTTTATAAATTTAACAGCAGGTGGCGCGTGAATGACATTAATACCAATTCTTGATTTTGTTGAGTTTTACGACTGCGCTTTGTCTTATAAGTAAGAACTACGATCCAATCACTGAGCTAGGTTGGTACCACGCACTTTATGTGTACGAGCATTAAGCTCGTAAAAACGTTTTGATTTGAAAAGTCCAATGACATCCCCCATAAGAAGAAAAATACTGATTACAGTTGCCACCTTAAACAGGTCTCTCGTCATACAATCTAAATTTAAATTTAAATGAGCTAAAAACTGGTTAATTGTGCACCGTCAATATTTCTGTATCAAAATTTTAATTTAAGGTCAGCAGTGATTATATGTTGTATTTCAAAATCATCCGTGTTGACATGGTGGTACTATTAAGAAAAATAAGTTCGCGTCTGTTCACATAATCTTAACTTGACTTAACTTAACCTTCACGCCATTTCTTTCGGGGGTAGGCAAAACAGTCCCTATCTCTTGCTTATTGTTCGTTCACAATCTTTCTACATGCTTTCCTATCTTCGCATACCTTTTATTTTTAAAACTCCTTATCTTTCTTTCCTTTATCATACATTCTACTACATTCAGCCAAGTTTTACGCGGTCTACCAGGCCCAGCCTTTCCTCTAACCTCACCCACATATATTTGCTTCGTTAATCTTGCGTTGTTCATTCTCTGAATGTAACCAAACCAACGTAATGTACTACTTTTATATCTATCCATCATCGTCTTTTCCTCACCACACTCCGTCATTATGAATTCATTCTTTATCTTGTACCTTCTCGTTTTACCACATGAACTTCTCAAGAATCTCATACCCACGGCATTTAATTTTCTTTCGTGCTTTATTTAACATACCCATGTCTCACACAGTACTGATGGGACAAACACGTAATTATAGGTTGCTCGTTTCGCAGCTAGGCTCCTGCTTTCGTTTCTCATTATCGTACACATACTTCCAATCAGTTTCCTTCCAGCATTGACCCTTCGTCCAATCTAGCCCTACATTGTACCATCTGCAGTAAACATTCCACCTAGATATACCAGCTCGTTCACTTGCTCCACAATTTCATCTTGCAGAGTAAATACTCTACTCTCCTTTCCACCTTCCCGATTAAACACCACAATCTTAGTTTTGTTCACGTTTACTTTCAGGTCCATGCTCTCACAGACTCTATCAAACTTCCCCAGAGAGGTTTGTAGCTCATCCACACTGTCCCTTAATAAGACTGTGTCATCTGCATACACCAGAAGTCGTACATTTACGTCTCCAACCATTACACCATTTGTATCGGTACATGCTTGACCCATGTATACATTAAACAACCACGGTGATATCACGCAGCCTTGTCGCACTCCTTGCTCAATATTAAAGTATTTACTCACACCTCTCTCACCCTAACACATGCCCGGCTACCGTTGTATACTGCCCTTATTCCATTTATTAGACTTTTATTTACGCCATATTCATTTAATGTTTCCCACAGTTTCTCCCTATTAACTCTGTCGTATGCTTTCTCCAGATCTACAAACACACAGTACAGCTTCCTTTTTGCCCTTAAACACTGCTGGAGAGCAACCATCTGATCCACACATCCTCGTCCTGGCATGAAGCCACCCTGCACATTCCAAATCTTGTGTAGTTTCTCCTACTCTATCAATCAGTATTCTTCCAAATAATTTATCAGGCACGATGAGCAAACTTTTTCCTCTGTAGTTCCTACGATCACTCTTGTTCCCCTTACCCTTATACAGTGGTACAATGATCGCGCTCTTCCAATCCCTGGGAACTTTTCCACTCATAAGGCATACATTGAATAATTCACACAATCTTCGTATAAGCTTTGCACCCCCATACTTTAGCATTTCACCAGCGATTTCATCTGCGTCTGCTCCCTTGCCGTTTTTCAACCTCCTTACCGTTTTCTCTACCTCATTTATCCCAATCTCCTTCTCAGTTTCATTCATCATTCCTTCTACATTCTCCTGATTTAACCCTTCAGTCTTACTTTACTTACTACTGTACAGATTTCAGAAATATTCTTTCCAGCATTTTCTCACTTCAAAATCGTCTCATACTACTTAATTGCTCCTATTAACCACTCCTGAGCATTCTGTTTTGGAAAACGCTTTGCATTTTGACTCATTTTCCGAAGATCTTGTTTCCCTAATTATCATTCTGCATTTCTTGTCCTTCCGAAGCTATCACTTCCTCTTTACATATTCTCACTGCCTCCTTCGCTTCTTTGTTTGTTAATCTGTACACCTCATACAACCGCTTTTTCTCAGTCTCATGTTTTGCAGCAATCATTGCCATGTGCGCATCTTTTTTCTTACATACTGCCTGTTTTACCGACTCATTCAACCTAGCACATTTTTTCTGTCTACCTACAGTCGCTCTTCCACATATGCGCACGGCACAATTGATGACACAGTTTTTCAAGCTTATCCATGCACTTTCAACGCCGGTGTCTTTTATTTGTTCGTTCCACACTGTTTCATTCACATTCAACCCTTTACTCACAGCATCTGCGTATTTTATTCTCGCACCGTTATCCATTAGTTTGTCTACCCTAAATCTAGACATCCGCACTATGTTTTTTTTCCTTCTCCGGACCCAGTTTTGCCCTAAACACACTCTAGGTATACCCAAAAAGTGGTCCGATCCACACTCCGTTCCGTGCATTCCTTTTGTGTCTTTTACAAGGATTCTAAGCCGTTCATCTAACACTATCAAGTCTATCATACTTTTGGATTCACCTTTTTGCCATGTATACATATGCACATTTTTATGTTTAAACCACGTATTGGATACAAACAGGCTTCTCTCCACACAGATGTTCACCATTCCGATTGACTCTTTGGTCTCCGAACTTTCCTAGAACGCGTTCACTATGTTCTCTCTGTACACCCACCCATCCGTTCATATCCCCCACTATCATCACTCTTTCGTTTGGCTTACATACGTTCAACACGTTCTATACTTCATTCCAGAAGTTTTCTGGCTCCTGGTCTCTTTCTCGATTCACCGGTGCATAGCATGCAGTAAGAAAAATTCTTCGAAACTCCACTTTCATTCTAACCCATATTATCCGAGGAGATACCAATTCGTTGCAGTTAAAGAAGAATATACTATAAGACAATATGCAACGCAATGTTTCACATAATCTTAGTCTTAATTATAGTTTTAAACGTGATAATCATCTTAATCTAAGTTTCTAGCACCTTAATGTACTGTGTTCTAGAAATAAAACTAGTGTAATTGGCTGATGCTTAAATACTTTTACACAAATAACGTTGTATGAATTTGTAAACATTGGCTTAGCATGAAGAAATCTAAGAAATCTTACCAACAATGATATAATTTCTACTATCCTGGCAAAATAAAACAAAACTTAGGGAGGAGTTTTAATCTTGCACCATTGTTTACGTAAGCACATAATTAGCTAGCTTTAATAATATTTCAACTTAAATTCCTTATAACGCAATTAATCTCCCCGTTTTAACCTTATATAGGTCACTTCTAGGCTGTGTTGCTCCTATTCTTAACGCTATGGACCATTCCCTCTCTTTCGCTGTAAAGTACAAATATATTTTAGTTTTGGCATATTAATATCAGACTTTATGTGAATCATAAGCGAATGTGATATTTATTCCTCATACGATCTTTATCCAATCAAATGAATACACGTCAAAATTACCGTCGACACATTTATCAATTTCGCTGTTGTGTCTGCATGAATAACCGCCACTCGTTTGTCTGATCATTTAGCTGAAAAAGCTGTCTTTGAGTTATCATATGATAGCATCGATCCTCCTGTCATGGTATCTATACGTTCTTACTCATATAGGGGTAAACATTTTCTTTTCATTTGTTATTTCTGACTGACTGGACCTTTCTTGATGACACACATTTAGAAATAAACTTTCACTTTAACAAATTTTTGTCAATTATCTCTTTGCCATTTTATTTTCATTTCCTGAAGATGGAAAGTAGACGAGGTCGCGCAACAAATATGATATTTGTAAATATACTTGTGATATTGAAATCAAGGATCGTGTTGCAATACTGAAAAACCAAGTGCAGGGAGGCCATACGAGTAGCTCACTACCTCACTAATTGTGATGCCTATACCAACCCGTGTTCTAAAAATTTTAGTTATTTTTCTACACTGTTACGAATTCTTACGCTTTCCAGCAAACTAACTTTCCAGAGGAATAATTTTTTCCTGTTAACCATAATGAAATTAGGGATGTCGTTAGGTCGTTTAAACTGTAGAAAATTTGATGAATTTCATCTTAAAGTGGAATTAGTCAAATGTGTATCAACCTTACCACTTCGTCATTAACAAAACTGATCAATGCGTGTTTCAATTATTGTATCTTCCTAAACTCATTTTTCACTCGTTATTCCAATTCTAAAGAAGACAAGATAAATAATGCGTGTGATTACTGACCTATATTATCATTACCAGTAATCTATAAACTGATCGAAACGTGTATGTACAAGCAAATGTATTTAGTTTATCTTGTTCAATATGAATTTAGAAAGATGTGTTCGACTAGTGATGCTGTCCACAAATTAGTCTGTAGAGCTCTATGTTGTTTCGAAGAACGTGTTTTTCCTAGCTCAAACTTCATTAATCTTATCAAAGTGTTTGACTATATATTCTACTCAATACACTTCCTTTCCACAAATTTAGTAAGAATACCATTTAGTTAATTAATACCTATTTATTTAATCGTAGCCGATATGACTTTTTTGAGAGAATTCAGTTAGATACTACAAAAATTGAATGTGGTGTTCCTCAAGGATCAGTTTTAGGTCCACTTCTGTTCCTGTTATATATTAATTATCTTCCTATGACTGTCAATACACCCGACGCGACCCTCTTTGGCGATGCCTCAACATCTCTGAACTTAAGGATACCACTGAAACAAGATTCAAAACTTACAAATGTAGATTATTGACAAATCTGATAGAAAAGTGTATATACAAGCAAATGTCTATAGATCGTATTGTTTAATATGCATTTAGAAAGAAGTGTTGGTCATGCTGTCCAAAAATTAGTCAGCGGAGGTCTATGTTGTTTCGAAGAACGTTTTTTTCATTGATCTTAGTAAAGTCTTTGACCATATATTCTACTCAATACACTTCCTTTTTACAAATTTAGTAAGGATACCATTTTGTTAATTAATACGTATATATTTAATCGTAGGTAATATGACGTTTTTGAGAGAATTCAGTTAGATACTACAAAAATTGAATGTAGTGTTCCTCAAGGATCAGTTTTATGTCCACTTCTGTTCCTGTTATATGTTAATTATCCCCCTGTGACTGTCCATACCTCCGACGCTACCCTCTTTGCCGATGACTTAACATCTCTTAACTTAAGGATACCACTGAAACAAGTTTCAACAATTACAAATGTGGATTATTGACAAAACTGATAGAAAAGTGAGGACATTGTGGAGGTGTCACCAAAATATTTCGGTTGGAGTCTAAGTGCATACGTATAATTGCTTCTGCAAATGATAGGGATGACTGTATCCCTATTAAAATTTTTTAAACATACATATACACACAGATATATATATATATATATATATATATATATATATATATATATATATATATATATATATATATATATATATATATATATATATATATATATATATATATTTCTGTGTGTGTGTGTGTGTGTGTGTCTTGATATTGATCGATAGTAATGAACTACCCAACCAGGCAGCGTAACTGTATATACACCTCAGCATTTTCGTTTACTCATATTCGATTACGAGCCCTGGATCTAGGATCGGAGACGGGCCCCATATTTTAGTCGCGCGCTATATTATAATTGTCATCTTTTACCCATACTCATTTTATCATGTATCTTGTAGCCGGTAAATACAGGGTATAATTGTGGTAACAGGTTTGTAAGTCTCAAATAATCTTTGTTTAGAAAATAATTTTTCTTAAAAATAACCACAGCAATTGTATTTGTTTCACACACTAAGATTAAAATAAAAATAGTTACAGAAAACCAAAATTAAGATCTATAGAAGTCATAGACACTGGCTACAAAAGAATACTACTGAATATTATTAATAGTCTTCCGAGCTCTCTTCTGACTAAAATGATCAACTACATCGAAAAGTCAAGAGTCTTGGTCAATTCAATAAAATTGCTAAATGGTGAAGACGACTTTGGCCTGTTGTGCTACTTCGAAATTTTTAAAGAGTTCGCCAGTTTCCTAAAAGACCTTTCAGCCGTACACTCAGTTACTGGAATCGTACAAAAAGTCTAATTGCAGTGTACAAGTTCAAAAAAATTGGAGTTGAGAAACTTTATCGGGTCCTCTCCTGATTGGAAGACTACTATAGATGATATTAATGTGTAGAAACTAAGCTGTCCGAATCTGTTAAGTTTGAATGACACAAGATTTGTGGTTTTAACCTTCAGTTCATCATTTTCTAGGTCCATGAAAGCCAAACCTGGCCAAAACAGACCACAAATATGTTCACTGTTAGAAAATCTTGATTTAAAACCTGCCATGACAAAATCCAAAACAGGAAGAAAAACAGAAGATTTGAATTCAATTGACTCTTCCAGCTCCTTTCATGTGTACTGAGTTGGTGAAATGCCAAAAGCCTCTGAAACAACTTATGCTTCATTCAACACTGTTTCCCGTGAATATTGTAGGACCTGAATCTCAGTATAGTGGCCGGCGTGTAAGAAGACGAGCCCGCCTATGCGCGAAAGACGACTTTATGATGTTCAAATTCCCGCGTTCGTTTACCTCAGAGGCGTCACATGGTGCATAATGTATATTTTAATGGTATATTAAAAGCAATTCAAAGAACCATATTTTATGTAAATACGCAATTTATTATAATTAAAAGCTATACTGGAAGTAATACTATAATTAAATTAATAAAATCAATATGTTATTACATTACACATAATTGATAAAGCCTGTCCGGTAGAACTGAACGGGTATCGGATTAACAAGGAGGATTGTCAATATATGGTTCTATTGTGCTTGAAACCGCCTTAATGCTTTGCTGTCTCGTACTTATTGTACGTGACAAAGAAAGATGGATATATTATGAATAATGCCTCTATTTCTGCCGAACAAAAGCGTTTGCAACTTTCACACATAATGACAAGGCAATAAGAATCAGATGCAGGTAGAATAGAAATTCAATAGGTATAATAAAATGCCAGTGGTTCTCAACACTGCTTTAACATTACATTTAAAATTTATGGAAGAATGCAAGTTTTATAATAAACATTTATAAAGCCATTCATAATAATGAATATTCGATTAAGTATAGGTATTTCAATTTACATTTAGAAAGTTCATTGTATACCTAAGTATGGTAATGACGTTTTAGTGTACTCCAATTACAAAAGAATCCAAATAAATATGCAATACTGTAACAATAAGTAATTAATAATAGATTATTATACCATTTAGTAGGTACATATATAAATAAAACAACTGCAATATCTATATTATCATTATTCTTTGAGTAAGCGTTTATATAAACTAACCATTAATATAATGCCGAAAAAGTTGAGTAAAGAAATTCGCGAATTAGTTTTAAATACAGTCGATTATTTTAAAGAAGAAAAAGAAAATGGTGGTCCACTATTAATTATTATTTTTATTAAATATGGCAAAAATGTATTGATCATACGGATAAAATAATTAAAGATACTTTTGTTAATGAAGAGATTGTGGATGAAGTAAGACCTCTTATTTTCACAGTTAACACTGAAGAAAGTGATGACGATGATCTTTTCCAAGATTTGGATGACTCAGGAAGTGATGAATCTGAAGCCGAATGACAATTATAATTTTTACATTTAATTATAAAAGTATATCTTTGTAATTTAATTAATATTTACTAACTATAATAAAATGTATTTGTTATTGTTGTTATAAGTATAAGTGAAAGGTGTCAATTGAAATTACTTATAGGTAATTAGTAATCGATTATTATTTTATTATACAAAAGTTGCATTTCTTCACAAATTATATAATGTTAAAGCAGTGTTGAGAACCACTGGCATTTTATTATACCTATTGAATTTCTATTCTACCTGCATCTGATTCTTATTGCCTTGTCATTATGTGTGAAAGTTGCGAACGCTTTTGTTCGGCAGAAATAGAGGCATTATTCATAATATATCCATCTTTCTTTGTCACGTACAATAAGTACGAGACAGCAAAGCATTAAGGCGGTTTCAAGCACAATAGAACCATATATTGACAATCCTCCTTGTTAATCCGATACCCGTTCAGTTCTACCGGACAGGCTTTACCTATTACTAAAATAATATTGTCTAAAATGTTTCATTTTCACTGTCACTCAAATCACTAAACTGACAATCACTGTCACTATATTCACCCATATTTATAACTAACTTCTCAGTTTCTATATCCAAAATTTGTTCACTTTCAAGATATTTGTCTTCTATATTAATTACTTTATTACATCGGCTTTCCCAATCTTCTGTAGTTGTCGTTTCAAATGCTCTGTTGGCCAATTCCATGACATTTAACTTAAATGTAACGTTTTTCTGTGCTACTTCGCTTTTTATCTTTGCCCAAATTAATTCTATGGGATTTAGATCCGGATGATAGGCGGAAGTCGTAACGCAATGTGTCCATGATCGTTCATTAATTTGTCAAATTTATATGTCTTATACCGATTTTTATTTTCTAGTACAATTTTGCAAAGTTGTGGTTTATATAGGTTCGCAGGAACTTGAATTCCTTTTTGATGTAACCACTCTAACATTTCGCTTTTCCTACTATTCTGTGGTACGGGGCGTTATCAATAACAATGACGGAGTTGTTTGGCAAATTCGGTAGAAGACGTTCTTTGACCCACTTTGCATAATTGGCACCATTCATGTCGTCGTGGTAATCTCCACTTTTTGTGCCAGATTTAAATGTTAATAAACAGTTAGGTATAAAACCCATGTCGCCCCCTGCGTGAACCATAATTACTCGCTGGCCCTTTGAAATAGGAGCAAATAATCCTTCGTTACTGTTGTCATTCCAGCTTCGTGAACTGGTATGTCCGCTGTGAATATAGCTTTCATCCAAAAGACGATCGGTCTGTTTTCAGTACGGTAACGTTTAATGTTTTGAAGGTACACTATTCTTTTTTCTCGAATATCGCTTTTCTCTATTAAAATTCTTCTGCTGTCCACTGTTTTGGTCCACTTAAAGTTAAGTTTTTAAGGATTATTCTCAGCGATTTTCTGAACCACTCCAACCCAAATCTTCCATTAATTTCTGTCGTAAGGATTTAACGCAACACGACTCTCTTCTGTTTTATGGAAGTTATAAATGATGTGTCTTATTATGTTAAGATCATATTCTGCAACATCCGTAACTGGATGTTTTTTTTGGCGCTTCTTCTCCGGAGATCTCAGTATAATTGTACCATTATTTTTTGCGGACGATTCCTTGGCTTCCTTTATGATTCGTTCTATTGTTGTGACTGATACTTTTGTTGCATTTGAAGTTTTTTCCTTGATGCTCCGTAAGGTTTCGGTTTCTTCTTATTATGTTAAAAAGTATTGAAACACGTTATGCACTATTTCTCGCGTTTGACCGTTTAAGATTTTTCCAGACTTAAGACATTTTTTAAAACCGATTACAAATCAGTAAATGTTAACACCGTATAATCAATTTTCAAAAACTAATATGCATATGTACCAAGAATCCGGAAATTTCTATATCAAACCTCTAATTGCTGTCATTATGTTAACTGCTTATAAATTTATTATTTAGATAAGTATGTTTTTCCCCTCTAATCGTCTTTAAGACAATTTTCTAATGGGTACCTAATGCTTTCATTATTTCATTTTTATTAGTGTATATTAAAAATACATTCAAAATTACCTATTAGACAAATGGGAGAGATGCCTACATACTTTCAGGGATAGATGCCTATTATTCAAACATGAAAAACCAAATGTTAAAAAAAACGCGTCACCAATGGAAATATTGGAATTATTCATCTTCATACGCATTTTTCCAATATACATATAATTAAACATACAAATGTGATACGCCACTGCTTAGTATTTTTATTATAATCGGCAACCGCCGTTGTTCTTCGCGATGCGCCGGTTCCTCGTCTTCTTACACGCCGGCCACTGTAAGTAAGCGTTCGTTCTGTATAATGACGATTTTGTAATCAATAGAGGTTAAGTTCTTGTGCCAAAATAATGATACAAAGAGGCCTCTGAAAGATCTAAAACATTATTTATGGCTGATACAGTTAATACCGTATTCACAAACAGCAGGTCTAAAGTTTTGAGGAGCGAAGGGCAGTACTTGAAAATTAGGCGCACAGTTTCATTTCAACGAAATTTAGAAAGTTTAGCAACATACTAACTTTGTTCAAAGAGTGTGCTCCGAAGGAAGGGAAAATAGAGCCATTGTTGTAGTTCTAAGCTCGTGAATCCGCTACACCAACGGTTTCTAATGTGAACACTATTTCGTCAGTTATGCTTTCTCGCTAAAATTCATATATTCAATGAAACTTTCACAAACTAAATTTTTTTTCTATATTTTGAAGTACGTAGGACAGAATGAGTACATTATGCTTCTAGTCGGAAATAAATTCATTTCACGAATACCATGACAAACCGAGTTTGACCTATCATACTTTTGTTCATCAGTTGGTTTCCTCTTACTTTGGATAGTTGTTCAAGAGTTACATTGTCATATTTTGCAATCAATTGCAATATTCCCAAATAAATCCATTGTGAACATCACCAATTTGAGTATTTTCCCCTTGGAAAGTTAAACTTCTACTACTTAAGAATAAAGTTGTGTCCAGAACCCTTTGTAATATAGTCCTCCATCTTATTGATTCACAGTTAGTCTGTTGAAGGTTACTGTCGACAACATGTCCTTTTTATCATGTTTTAATAGTTTTCAATTGTAAGTAGTGTTCAATACTCAAAGTTTCTTTCATGCATCAGTAATAACCTGCAAAGTTTTTAGTAGGGTGCTTTTATGGAGAAAATTCTACTTTTGGAAGTTTAGTTTGATTTGATTTAAAGATGCTGCAAGGTGAATAATGAATACTGTTATCCGACTTGTTTCATATTAACCATTCACGTGGAAATTATTTACTTGTACCGTTGTTAGCTGCTTTTATGTATAGCGACGTCTCATGAAAACGGTTGGAAATGAGTTTGACTTGGTCTCAAAAGCTGAGAAATCAGCGTAAGACGTTAGTCCACATTCACAATTTGTTTAGTAAATTTTGTACATATACATAATAACTTTTACCTAAGTAAAAACCTTGTGTTACGCCATTGACTTTTGCATATCCTTTTCAATATGTCTTCTCTAATTAAATTATAATTTTCTGTTTTGTGGGTATAAATAATTATTTTACTCATCGTAATGTATCTTTATTTTCTTATTGTTACATTCAAATGAACTTAATGACAGAATTACATACATTTTTTAAAAAGTTATAACATCTAGAGGCAGAATTAGAATGTAATATACAAGATAACCTCTTTCCGAAAAGATATTGAATTGAAACGCACGTACATCAAAATTCTCAGTTTAATTTTTATTTAGTGAATCCAAGTTAATTGATATATAATCCAACACACCATTTATATTGAATGAGGGCTACTGTATACCTTTTTCAACGAGTTAATCTCGAAAATAAAGTTTTTGATATCAACATATATGTTCACTGTAGTTTAATTGTTTTTTAAATACACATCAAACTTATATCAGGAATTGCCTTAGGACTTTTACTTTTACTTTAAACTTTCCTGTGCCATTTTTGTACTACTGATGATTTCACCATTATGGTTAGGTTCGAAAAGTAACCTCTACGGTTCTCTCTGGATGTGGTCACCTTTAATCTACACTCAAGACCACTGATTGTAAATGTAAACTTCATCATCTAAACACTACCTGTTCAACCTTGACTTTCATATCTCTTATTGGATACATCGAAACAGATTAGACTACAATTACATTAATTTTACCTCTACCTGTTCAACCTTGTCCTTCATATCTTTTATTGAATACATCGAAACAGATTAGTCTACAATTACTTTCGTTTTACCTGGTGATCAAGGCAATCAACTTATGATAAGTTATTATGTATACCAATCTACTGACTGTTTGCACACGTGAAAATTGTGTATCTATTACTTTGAACAGAGTGATTTCAATTGAACTGTTTAGTAGTATCAGTTGTACGGTTGTCTACAACCAATTCTACATATAACATGTAGTTACTTATAAATACTCTAATTTGTATATTTGTGTAACTTGTATCTAATAACTGTTAACTAATGTGTTCTTATTTGCTTTGTCAATTTACATTGACAAAATACATCAGTGACTCTTATAGCGCTGATCTTGTAAATGTCCGTCGGTGTCTCAACGTCAGTTAGAATTAGGTATAAAGACTTTAATGTTAATTTCCTTGTACCACAAAAATTTATTTTATTTTGTTATTATTATTTATTTTAACTACAGATATTTTCATATAAGGTATGTTTAAGGAAAAAAATTTTAGTACATAAACACTTTATCCCAATGGTCTACGTTTCTTTTAGTTCTACTTAGAATTATTGCGTTTAGTAAACAATAACGTTTACAAATAACTAATTCTTTGATGTGTTACTGGTTTCTGCAGAACTAACAATTTATCATTCATCACTGGAGGCCAAGTATCAGGATCGTTCAAAATACAGCGCTTGCTCTCATCATTATTCATACTATGATCTACATTATCACATTATTTATTACTTGCTTGACATACAGTAAGAGAATCTCTGTCGTTTTTTGTTTTGTCTGCTTCAATTACCTGTTCAAAAGAAAAAGTACTTGTTCTAGTGTTATTTCTTTTACATATTTTTGGTCTGAAAACAACAGAGCACAAGCGGTTCTTATAGGTTCTGACATATCATGAGTTTGAACTTCTTGCAGCTCTTCTTTTTGATGATGTTTCAAGAATGTTGCTACTTTTTCTAATTGGTCTTTTTGCAGCTATCTTTTTGAGCTCCAGATTTATGTTTATAGTTCGACATATTAGCTTGTGGCTGTGTTATGTAATCGGAAATCAAGCAATACGGAAGAGTATCAGATATCCGCATATCCGCCTGATTCTTTAATATCAAAAATACCGTCAAATATTCGAATCACAATCACCGGCTATCCGACTTCTTGCCGGGTATCAGGCTTTTTACTACAGAAATTTTATCAATAATATTTCCGGTTCTCTACTACGCAAGTTCTACCAATAAAACACAGGATGGCAAATTGTATTAGAAAATCCTTGATGAAAGTGACACATAATAGATGGGTACATTTTTTAAGTTGGTATGTCCTATCATAAGCAGTCAAATTGATGATATCTGATATCCGATATCTGGAAAATCAATATTCGGTGCATCCCTACTCTATAGTATAAATTTGCATTTCTCAAATTAAATTATTAATAAAGGTTACTCTTACCTTATCTTGATCAAAAATATTTTCACATAAACAAAATGAATTCAACCCAGGTCACACAGAGTTGACAGGGGGACCGCAACGCGATGCTTCTGTCCAGATGTGTAGACAAAAATTAGCCAAAGCAGGAAGGGGGTTTGGGAAGCGGCGAGCCTTACTGCGCTAATACTCCATTTACATTCAACCACTGCTGCTGGTACTAGACCTGCCCGCTGTTCTACCCTAATTATTTAATGTTTGAAAAATAAATTTGATAGAAAAAAAGCGTCGAAGTTGCAAAAGACGATAGTGGACGACAGCGATTCATCGCAATAGACCGATGTAAGTTAATTCTATTTTTTTTGTATTAAATGTAGGTACTATCTTACAGGGACAGTATGGAAAACTTTTTCCAGGAGTTGACTTATGCGAAATCTGGAGAGTCTTAATGTTACGCATTGACGTTGAATTTTTGTTAAACAAAATGGAGTCTACGATAAAAAACACAGACCTTAGAATATCAATACCTCCAAAAATAGGTTTGGCAATAACGATATTTGGCAAAAGGGGATAGTTACCGAAGTCTGCACTACTTATTCAAACTTTCTACTCCAGACATTTCATTGATGGTATCTGGAATTTGCAAAGCAATTAATACTGATTTAAGAGACCAAATTAAGATAAGCAATAAACACAGGTAATTGTCAAACATAAATTTTAATGAAACAATTATGAATTACGAGAAATTGTTTTCCGCAATGGCATTAACAAAGGTGCTCACTATAATTCTTGCTGAAGCACTATGTAGTTCTAGGTTTTGCTGTGTTTCTGTAATGTTGATACGTGGTGGCAATTGTTAAACATAAACAAGAGAAGGCTGGGAAAGGTGTGCATAGACAGGAGATAGTTGGGAAGGATGTGAATACACAACAAATGGTTGGGAACGGTTTGCATAAACTGGGGATGCTTGGGAAGGGTGTTCATGGACTGGAACCGGTTGGGAACGGCGAGCATAGAGAGGAGACAATTGAGAATGGTTTGTATAGACTGGAAACGGTTGAAAAGGGTGGTAGGCCGGTAGGGCAGGAAAAAAGAATCAGGTGAAAAGGAAGTTGATGACAAAGTTTGAGATGCAGTGCATGAATTTTCTAATAAAAAACCGTCTATTTCATACAGGATTCTCGACTGCATGTTTACTGGTTGCTTTCTTAATTTATTAGCTCAAACTTTAGCGTACACAGCGTACAATCATCCTCGATGCTAGCTGTTTTAGTCTGCAAGACTTGGTTTAACGTACTAAAACTGACATTAATTTGTTTCTGAGCAAGCTCTGCGTCCATGACTTGAGCAGTGCGTCTTTTTTTAGCCAACAGGCTATTGCCTTTATATCGTTTGCTTTTTTTGTAGTAAGAGTAGTATTATCTTTGTCCTTCTTTTCTCCTTTTCCGGTATCCTCTCTGTGTTGGTCTTCATTCTGTGACGGACTTGGGGATGGCAGTCCATCTATATTTTTAGTATGATCGTTAATATTTTTATTAGGTAGGTACGGGTTATAATGTCGTTAGGTTATTATGTGTTTAAATGTACTATAACTTACTATTGTAATTTATAAATCTGTGTTCTTTGTTTGTTACCAGAAACACTGGAGTAATCGCTGGCTATAGAAGAGGGTCTCGGAAAAAAGTTCCCCGATGTGCAGGAGCTATAGCTGGGAAGCACATCGTAATTAAAAGGCCATAGTGGTTTAGAATATTATAATTATAAATAAACTTACAGCCGACATAGGTGGCCAGGGGTGTATTAGTGATGGAGAAGTTTTTAAAAACTGTGTACTCTGACAAAAAATTGACCAAAATGCAATTAATTTACCACCAGATGTTTTCGGTGGGTTGACATCTGTATTTAAGATTTTCAAAAACCGATAGAAATCGACGTAGATAAAGTACCCATAACAAGGGTATTGACAGTGGAATGGGTATTACGGATTCTCTTGACTATCATGAATCCAAATTAGAATTGCAATTTGTAGCCAGGAATACAAATTTAGCAAACGTTTATTATTAATCCAAAATATCGCACTGTACTACACTGGCACGAGAATTGGAGAATGGTAAATTTAGGGCGTCGTCATGAAACTGGGGTTCTCGATGTAAATATTAATGAATATTTGATTGCCATCATTTAAAGATAAAATAGAAGCTAGAAGTTTACAAAAATGAAGGTATAAAGAAAATCCATTTTCCTTCGTCATCATTATGCAACGCGCACAAAACCTACCATTTTCTAAATACATTGTCTTCACATACAGTGTTGAGTCTTGCGATTCTTCGAGTCATTCAGTTACATACATGTTCACCGCATGTGGAATTGATGCAGTGTCTTTAGCAGTTATGATAACTCAGGAGCAATCAATAGAAGATTATGTTTCGGCTATCAGCTAATCAAAGATTTTTTACCAAATGTCTTTTATGGAAACGATTTTCCAAAACTGTTTATTATAGATGATAGTGATGCCGAGAGAACTGATCTGAAACTTGTATCGCTAGAGTCGAGAACACCTTTTTGCCCGTTTCATATATACCAGGCTGTGGTGTTGGCTGTGTGAAAAGAAAAATGGAATTGCACAACACTTTTGTATAAAGATTTCCAGAAAACTGTGTTAGCTTCGACTCCTGATAAAGGCAACAATGCGTTTCAGATCGCATCTCAAAACGCAGAGCAATTCTCACAATGACTTAAGTACATTGCGGACTATTGCGGAAAAAATGAACATTGATGCTTAGCATACAGGGATGCAGCGACGTATGGACACCAAACAAACAACTTCAATCAAATCTCGGTAAGGCTTTTCAAGGATACTATTACGTAGAAACAAAGCGTATAATTCTATAGGCTGTATTGCCATGGAAGAATAGAAGGTTTAGAAATTTTGTTAAAAACAGAGACAGTCCACCGCGGCTACTATTGAAAAAATAACTTGAGAAATCAAATATCTGAAAAAGGAAAGTATCATCAAGCTTTCACATGAATTATGCAAGGTTTCTAGCGATAAAAACTAAAATTACCCATACGATGCTGTTATTGAGTCAGGATTGCTACAAGTATTTTTGCAGATGAGGTTTGTAGTAACTAATACAAATAATTATAAAAGTGTGGGAGACGGAAATGGTTAAAAGTAGTGATATGACTTCAAGGAAATTTTAGACGAAAAACAAGCAGAATTCGGAACAGGTGTTTCTACCTTGGAGTCCTTTAAAAAGCGGCTCGTAAATGCAAAAACAAAAACAACTTGGGAGAGTACTGCTGGAAGTTCATCTGCAAGACCATTTAGAGTCAAGGCCAACATAAGAGTACAACCAACTTCAATCAGCAGGCGTAAAGCGGAAGTTACACGAGGATACAAAAGGGCTGCACGTGGAAGGCCTTCTAAAGATGAGCCTCCAAAGAAAAGACCAAATCGAAAGCACAATCTATTAGCTAACGTTTCTGCAAATTAGCCAAATGCTATTAAGCAGGGCGACAAGAATTAAGCTTTTGCTGTAACATAACATAACATAACCTCCACGCCATTCCCTTGAGGGGTAGGTAAAAAAATCCCTGGCTCTTATTTATTTTTCATTCACAATCTTTCTCCATCCTTTTCTATCTCTGCATATCTCCATAGCTTCCGCAAGATTCATACATTGTCTCTGACTTGTCCCTTTATTTTTAAAGCTCTTTCTTTTATCATACATTCTACTACGTTCAGACAAGTTTTACGCGACCTAAAAGGCCCGGCCTTAGCTCTAATCTCACCCACACATATTTGCTTTGTTAACCTTGCGTTGTTCATTCTCTCAATGTGACCAAATCAACGTAATGTACTACTTTTGTATCTATCCATCATCGTCATTTCCTCGCCACACTCCTTCATTATACACTCATTCTTTATTTCATCCCTTCTCGTTTTACCACATGCGCTTCTCAGGAATCCACGGCATTTATTCTTCTTTCGTGCTTTTTTTGGCATATCCATGCCTCACTTTCATACACTACTGACGGGACAAGCACGGTACTATTGATTGCTCGTTTCGCAGCTAGGCTCATGCTATCGTTTCCCATTATCGTCCACATACTTCCAATTACTTTTCTTCCAGCATTGACCCTTCGTCAAATCTCTCCATCCATTGTACCATCTGCGGTAAATAGTCTACCCAGATATACCAACTCGTCCACTTTTTCCACAATTTCATTTTGCAGAGTAAATACTCTACTCTTCGTTTCAGCTTTCCGATTGAGCACCACAGTTTTAGTCTTGTTCGCGTTTACCTTTATGTCCATGCTCTCACAGACTGTACCAAACTTCCTCAGAGAGTTCGTAGCCCATCCACACTCACCTTTTATAAGACTGTCATCTGCATACACCAGAACTCGTACATGTACGTCACCAACCCTTGCACCATTTGCATCAGTACATGCTTGTCTAACACATTTATCCATGTATACATTGCACAACCACGGTGACATCACACAGCCTTGGCGCACTCCTTGCTCAATATTAAAGTATCCACTCACACCTCCTCTCACCCTAACACTTTCCTGGCTACCGTTGTATAATGATCTTGTTCCGTTTATTAGACCTTTACTTACGCCATATTCATTTAATATTTCCCGCAGCTTCTCGTTATTCACTCGGTCATATATTAGATCTAAAAATGCACAGTGCAACTTCCTTTTTACATTTAAACACTTTTCGATCACCCGCTGGAGGGAAACCATTTGATCAACACATTCTCTCTTAACCATAAAGCCACCCTGCATATCCCAAATCTTAGTTTGTGTACTCAATCAGTACTGTTCCAAATAATTTACCAGGTACAATGAGCAAACTTATTCCTCTGTAGTTCTTGCAATCACTCCTATTCCCTTTACCCTTATACAGTGGTACAATGATCGCGTTCTTCCAATCACTCGGCACTTTTCCACCCTTAATGCTTACATTGAAAAATTATTTTTTATTTTTATTTTATTATTATTTTCCCTGTATCCTTCTCAGCTTCATTAAACATTCCTTCACCTTATTGAACCCTTCAGTCTTATTTCCCTAACTACTGTACAGACCTCCGAAATATTCTTGCCAGCATCTCCTCACTCGCATTTCACAATCGTCCCTTTCCATTTCGTTGCTCGTATTCATCACTCCTGCAGCGTTACGTTTTGGGCCACGTTTTGTATTTTTGGCTCATTTCTAGAAGAGTTTCTTGTTTCCCTTAAAATCATTTTGCATTTTCGCTCTTTCTACTGTTATCTCTTCCTTTCCACTTATTCTCATTGTCTCCTTCGTTTCTGTGTTTCTTAATCTGTACACCTCATACAATCGTCCTTTCTCAGTCTGAATTCTTGCAGCAATCATTGCTACGTACGCCTCTTTTTTCTTACATACTGCCTTTTTCAAAAAGTGGTTCGATCCACACTTTTGTGTCTTTCACCAGGTTTCTAAGTCGTTCATCATACACTATCAAGTCAATCATAGTTTTAGATTCGCCTCTTTGCCATGTATACATATGCACATTTTTATGTTTAAACCACGTACTAACAAATTCTCATGACAATGGTTATGTTTGTGTTGTTATAGAAAGGGGATTTATAGAAATTATATAAAATTAGGTAGGAACTGACCGCTTATGTCAATCTTGAGCTGTACATTTTTTATTTTTTGAATCACATCTGGCATGTTTTGAATTTTTATACTACTGTTACAAATACATTCGTAATATGTTGTTTTGTATAACTGTACTTTTACTTTCTATAAGCCATTTTACACTTACTACAATCTTGCTAGTTCGATTATCATTGGTTTAAACCAATGAAAATCTAACCAATCGAATTAATATTAAATTAATTCAAATTTAGAACTTGATTTAGCAATTATTGTAATTATAAAAATGTACGTGTTTGAGTTAAAACCTAGACAAAAGGATTGGTGTTTGTACTTTAATGTTTACGTTCTGATTGAATGAAATTGAAAGGAACCGTAGTTTCCTAAGATTTGCATAGACATGCAACAATAACATTTTCGCGCCTTTTTTTATTTGTGTATCTATAAAGTCATTTCGCACGTTAAAATTCGACTAAATTAATTAATGTTATTATGTGTTTATTAATATTTAAACCGTTGGGTTATAAGTTTGTTCAATAACTCGCCCTTGTCGTGCACAAGTCATTGGTTTAGCAATTGGCAGCAGTGATTGTAGAATTGTTTTTATATATAAAACAATTATTATTGGTAGGTACCAATTCTGCTAATAAATTGATCAAACCTTTCGTATGCGGCTTTGGCTCCGAATCATATTCCATATGTGTATCTCGCACTCGATAGTTTATTGGCTGGAAATTTGAAACTGGCCAAAAGAAAAGACCTTGGTGTCATATACTTATATGGAATGTTTAAGTACAAACCGCTCACAGAAAACTTTCCATCGCATTGAACGCAAAATAGATAGGTTTAAACATTTCATCAGTTCCAGACTTCATTGATATTTTTCAATAGTGGCCTGAATGTTTCCATTAGCTATTTTTCTTTGCTGTCAGCTCTTCATTTACGATCGGGATCATGGATTGTGTGTTTTAGTTTGTGATCCTTATTCGAAGCATTGCATAGTAACCTTTTCAGTTGCATACAGTTCTAAAAACCTTGTTGTTACTCCAGTCAGACACGATTCGATATCAAGTACAAACAGCAACAAAACCAAACACCAATCTGTCCTTTACTATTCACGTGCAGCGGGCATCATCTAAACAGTCACAAGGAGTTTGCGGTGCTTTGACTTCCGCTCAAATACTACCACCGAGTGAGCATACTCGCGGTGCCCACTTCCTTGCCCGGTTCCCTGCTCACTGCCGCGGAAGTGACCTAAACGTAAATGAGGCTTAATATGTACAAGTCAACACACGCAATGACAATAACTACAAAAAATAGTATCACTACCAATTTTATTAAAAGTTAATGATAAACGGTTTTTCATAAATATCTATTTAAAATTTTTAATTAGCTGTAGGATTTCTAAAATTTTATTGGATAACACAAATATCCAAAGTATTTTTATCAAGTTTGTATTAAATTGTAATAATTAAAAAAATAAGTTGTATAGAGTTGGGCCCGAGCCCCCTTCAGGCTCGGGGCCTGGATCCAGGGGTCCACCCAACCCCCCTTCCACCGGTTAAATACTAT
Organism: Vesta saturnalis; assembly: GCA_036346205.1. Classification (NCBI taxonomy): domain Eukaryota; kingdom Metazoa; phylum Arthropoda; class Insecta; order Coleoptera; family Lampyridae; genus Vesta; species Vesta saturnalis. The sequence continues at coordinate 1,587,053 of JARFJB010002232.1, read as the reverse complement.
TAATAATTCACTAATTTTGACTTCAACAGTTTAAGATAACTTTTTAGTTGGCGTATTCAATTTTTCTTGTGTAGTAAATAAATTGATAATTAATTTGTTTCAAAATATGTTTTAATTTGATTATTTAATTTAGGAATAAGATTTTGTCATGCTGAACGTACATGAAGCCTAATATCTTTGGTTTCCACATTTTTAAAAATAAAAGTACTCTGTTTCAAGAAGTAAAATTATAAGTAGTATAAATCATTTTAATGTTTATATATAAAGCATATATTTATTCAAGTTGTCTAGTCTGTCTCAATGGAAACGATATACGTGAGAATTCACAGTTGCTGCGTAAATTTGTGGTTATAACGTAAACAGAAAATATATGAGACAAATTTGAAAACTTTTTCTAAGGCAAATAGTAAATTTCATTAGAGATACGTATACGTAAAAAGCAAAATTATCATCGCAAAATAAAGTTTGGTCTGTTTTAGAATATTTAAACAAATATTGTTAACTTTGAATTTAGGGGATACAGTTACATTCACGAAGGTTTTGTATAGACCAAGCACGATGTAGTCATTGTTGCACAGGTTTGTTATACAACTATGAAACTTTATACATATACCAAACTTACTAAAGTTGTTTATGCCATTTATGTGAAGTTACGCTCATATGTTACACAATCCTTTTGCAGAAATTTAAATAATTCTTAACTCTACATTATGAGTATGTACCGTCTTGCTCAAAACAAACGTTCAAGACTAATGAACATCACTTCTTAAACATAATATCTTGAAACCGACTTCAAGTTTTCGACTTCACAAGCACTTACGTAGTTTCAACATGTTGCTCTACGATTCCACTTTGGCCTTTGATTCTAATTGAGACATATGCGATACTATTATACCTGCACTCAAATGCAAAATTTGTTTAGGCTTCTCTATTGCAGTAACGTTACGTTTTGATTGAGAAACTTAATGGAACAATAGCCAATATTTCCTAGAATCTATATATGAATAAATACATTTTATAGGCAAATGTGTCTTATAACGTTAATACTTCTTATTAATTCAAACGTGTGGACTACTTACCGCGATCCTAAGGAAAACAAAATATTAACTTCACAAAAGATCAAATAAAAAAAATTAATGGACCAATCTGTACCGGTGTTGCTATAATTTTAAACTCAATTTTAAATATTTACCTTCTTATATTTCTGATGATGATTAACTAAGTCGAAACATGTAGTCTATCCCTTTTATTATTAAAAATTCTCTAAACATACTACCGCTTTAAATCAATCAACGGGCGTAAATTATTTAGAAAGTGAAAGATGAAATACTAAACCACCTACAGATATGTTACGTTTAAACTATAGCACATATGATAATAATAGTAGTAACACAACTATAATAATGAGAACAATAGTGTTGGTAGGGGTAATGGTAATGGTAACAGTAACAGCAACGGTAACGGTAAAAATAATAGTAATAGTAGCAGTAATGGAAACAGTGATAGTGATGGTGATCGTGATGGTGATTGTGATGGTGATGGTGATGGTGGTGGTGATGGTGATGGTGATGGTGATGGTGATGGTGATGGTGATGATGGTGATAGTGATGGTGATGGTGATGGTGATGGTAATGGTAATGGTGATGGTGATGGTGATGGTGATGGTGATGGTGATGGTGATGGTGATGAAGATGGTGATGGTGATGGTGATGGTGATGGTGATGGTGATGGTGATGGTGATTGTGATGGTGATGGTGATGATGATGGTGATAGTGATGGTGATGGTGATGGTCATGGTAATGGTGCAGGTGATGGTGATGGTGATGGTGATGGTGAGGGTGGCGGTGGCGGTGACGGTGACGGTGACGGTGACGGTGATTATGATGGTGATGGCGATGCTGATGGTGATGCTGATGGTGATGTTTATGGTGATGTTTATGATGAAGGTGATGGTGATGGTAATGGTGATGGTGATGGTGATGTTTATGGTGATGTTTATGATGATGGTGATGGTGATGGTAGTGGTGATGGTGATGGTGATGGAGATGGTTATGGTTATGGTTATGGTTATGGTTATGGTTATCGTTATCGTTATCGTTATCGTTATAGTTATCGTTATCGTTATCGTTATCGTTATCGTTATCGTTATCGTTATCGTTATCGTTATCGTTATCGTTATCGTTATCGTTATCGTTATCGTTATCGTTATCGTTATCGTTATCGTTATCGTTATCGTTATCGTTATCGTTATCGTTATCGTTCTCGTTCTCGTTCTCGTTCTCGTTCTCGTTCTCGTTCTCGTTCTCGTTGTCGTTGTCGTTGTCGTTGTCGTTGTCGTTGTCGTTGTCGTTGTCGTTGTCGTTGTCGTTGTCGTTGTCGTTGTCGTTGTCGTTGTCGTTGTCGTTGTCGCTGTCGCTATCGCTATCGCTATCGCTATCGCTATCGTTATCGTTATAGTTATCGTTATCGTTATCGTTATCGTTATCGTTATCGTTATCGTTATCGTTATCGTTATCGTTATCGTTATCGTTATCGTTATCGTTATCGTTATCGTTATCGTTATCGTTATCGTTATCGTTATCGTTATCGTTACCGTTACCGTTACCGTTACCGTTACCGTTACCGTTACCGTTACCGTTACCGTTACCGTTACGGTTACGGTTACGGCCACGGCCACGGCCACGGCCACGGCCACGGTCACGGTCACGGTCACGGTCACGGTCACGGTCACGGTCACGGTCACGGTCACGGTCACGGTCACGGTCACGGTCACGGTCACGGTCACGGTCACGGTCACGGTCACGGTCACGGTCACGGTCACGGTCACGGTCACGGTCACGGTCACGGTCACGGTCACGGTCACGGTCACGGTCACGGTCACGGTCACGGTCACGGTTACGGTTGCGGTTGCGGTTGCGGTTGTGGTTGTGGTTGTGGTTATGGTTGTGGATGTGGTTACGGTTACGATTACGGTTACGTTTATGTTTATGGTTATGGTTATGGTTATGGTTATGGTTATGGTTATGGTTATGGTTATGGTTATGGTTATGGTTATGGTTATGGTTATGGTGATGGTTATGGTTATGGTTATGGTTATGGTTATGGTTATGGTTATGGTTGTGGTTGTGGTTGTGGTTGTGGTTGTGGTTGTGGTTGTGGATGTAATCGTAATCGTAATCGTAATCGTAATCGCAATCGCAATCGTAATAGTAATAGTAATTTATTTATTTATTTATTTATTTAGCAATATATATACATTATACGGTCCAACCAAGTTAAAGTTAACTTATCGGTTGATTCCGTTCTTATAACGTTTTTTAATTATTACATTTTAAGCTTTTTTTATAATTTCAAGATATTTTATGCTGGCGCTATATCAATTTGAAATACAATCATTGCATACAAATAAATAATAATGGGAATAGTAATAGTAATAGTAATAGTAATAGTAATAGTAATAGTAATAGTAATAGTAATAGTAATAGTAATAGTAATAGTAATAGTAATAATAATAGTAATAGTAGTAATAGTAGTAATAGTAGTAATTGAATTGAATTGTTTATTTCAGGAATATATACATATTTTTTGGTCCAACAAAGTCATAAGACTTGTATGTTGGTGCCAGTTTTACTATTTTACAACAAATAAAATAATTACATAGCTTTCTATAATATATTATACAAGGTTATCCAACGCAAGAACAGTGCGTACAATCATTGTTCAACGATATTTTATAATTGCTTTAATTGTAGTGCATGTATGATATTTGATAACGATAATTAATTACAATCTATTTGAAGCCATTTTTTAATGTCTTTTTTGAAGTCGCTTATCTTATTAGTGTTTGTATATTCGGGTATTGCGTTATAAAGAGATGGTATTAGACATTTAATGGTCCTTTTCCATATTTGTTATAATATGTTGGTACAATAAATTTTTGTCTTCTTGTGGAGTAGTTGTGCTGTATCCTATATTTGTATTCCTCATCATTGTAATGCTGAATTAAGTGATAATATCTGTAGTAGCCATTTCCAGTTAACGTGTTACTTTTTTCCATTAACTGTTGTATATTTAAGGTACTTTTGTTGTGTAATAATTTTATAATTTTATATTGCAATGATTCTAGCTTCCTCATGTGAACGTAATCAGCACATCCCCATACCTGGACTCCGTACCGTATGATGGATTCTACCATTGCTTTGTAAACTATGATCATTGTTTTGGCGTCTATCATCCTGTATAATATGTAAAACACCCTACCATTTTTTAATTTTAGAGTATATGTATTCTATATGTTTATTGTACTTTAATTGGTTATCTATATTAATTCCTAGATACATAGCGTTTGTGACATTATGAATAATTTTACAGTTGCAACTTACTGATGCATATAAACATGAACATGTGTGTAATTTTATTTTCACGTCTTGTATTTTCTGCATATGTGATGTATGAAAGACCATCGTCACTGTTTTATTTTCGTTGATAAATAAATTTCTTCCATGTGTCCATATAAGTAATGCGTTTAGCTCTTCTTGTATTACCTTTTCACAATAATGTATGTCTGAGTGTGAGTAGTATAATATGGCATCATCTGCATACAAGTATAATTTAGCCTTTTCTGTGATGCATAACATGTCATTCACGTATAACAGAAACAATATCGGTCCCAGAATACTGCCTTGTGGAACTCCAAATCTTAACTTCTTTTTCTCACTGTATACGTTATTGACCTTGACAATGTAGTATCTATTTTTTAAATAGCTTTCAAACAGCTTTAGTTCTTGTCGTTTAATTCCAGCTTTATTCATATTTTGTATTAGTAACTCATGCTTCACTGTATCAAATGCTTTCGATAGATCTATGTATACTGCTATGGTATACCTATTTTTATCTAATTGCGTATTTATTTCATCCGTAACTTTAATCAGCAATTTTTCTGTGCCCTTTCCTTGTAATAGTAATAGTAATAGTAATAGTAATAGTAATAGTAATAGTAATAGTAATAGTAATAGTAATAGTAATAGTAATAGTAATAGTAATAGTAATAGTAATAGTAATAGTAATAGTAATAGTAATAGTAATAGTAATAGTAATAGTAATAGTAATACTAATAGTAATAGTAATAGTAATAGTAATAGTAATAGTAATAGTAATAGTAATAGTAATAGTAATAGTAATAGTAATAAGTAATAGTAATAGTAATAGTAATAGTAATTGAATTTGAATTTGAATTTATTTACCATATTTTATACAGGTTTTCGGTCCAACCAAGTAACAAAACTTATCGGTTGATTCCGTTTTGTAACAAAACTGATTTACATTGAAAATGTACTTAATAATTTACATTGTAATATATAAAACCATATTCGTCTGACTTTATACAAACACAAGAAATGTAATTGTTGAATGAACTTAAAATTGATCAATACAAAGATAAATAAATGAAATTGAATATAAAATATGTGCATATAATAAAATAAAAATATAACATTGATACATAGATTATAAGAAGAAAAAAAGTGTGTATTATTTTGTGTGTATGTGTATTGTATGTTATACATAGTTACTTAATTTATGTTGTTTCCCATATCCAATTTCTTATTCTGTATTTAAATGTGTTAAAGTCTTGTAGGTTTTGTAAATTCGTAGGTATAGTGTTATATAACGATGGATAAGACATTCCAATGTTCGTTTACCATGTTTATTAAAATAAAAGGTACAGCGTAGGTAATTCTTCTTGTTGGATAATTATGTTCTATTATAAATTTATAGTCACTGCTATGGTAATGAGTTAGTATATTGAGGTAAGTGTAATAATTTTTTGCAGTAAGTGTGTTTGTTTTTTGTAATAATGTTTTTCTTTCCAGGTTCTGGTTGCATTGAATCAATTTCAGCAGTGCAATTTGCAGCGAGTCTAAACGTTTTACATGGACTTCGTCCGCACATCCCCATACACGTACTGCATATCTTATTACTGATTCAATTAAGGCTTTGTATACTATAATCATGGTTTTTATATTAGCAAATCTATTTAATAAATAAAAACTTCCTGTTGATCTTTTTATTTTTCTATGTATTCTTTCAATGTGTTTGTGATACACAAGATTAGAATCCATTGTCAATCCAAGATATGTAAATTCATAAACCCTTTCTAATTTTCTACATTTACAGTTGTATATATTTGTAAGTTCTTGGTAGCTGCAATCATGCATTACAATTGCAATATCATTTATACGTTGCATATGAGGTGTAGAAAATATCATGAACTTAGTTTTTTTGGAATTTGTAAAAAGATTATGTTCTTGCATCCATGTAGATAATTTGTGTAATTCATTTTGCACTACCCGTTCACACACATTAATGTTCCTATGTGCGTAAAGTAATATTCCGTCATCCGCGTACATGTACAGCTGAGCCTGCGTAATCTGTTCAAAAATTTCGTTGATGTATATTAGAAACATAATTGGGCCTAAATTACTTCCCTGAGGAACACCATATTTAATATTTCTTTCATAACTGCTTACATTTCCGACTTTTACGACATATTTTCGCAGTTTTAAGTAGCTAGAGAACCATTTAAGGAGATTATTCGTAATACCGATCTTTTCCAAGCATTTTATTAATATTTCATGATCGACTGTATCAAATGCTTTGGACAGATCAATAAAAACTGCTATCGTGTATTTATTTTGATTAAGCTGGTGATTAATGAAATTAGTGACTTTGACTAACGCTTGTTCTGTGCTCTTATTCTGTTGAAAGCCGTATTGTCTGCTATTTATCATACTGTTTTCTTTAAGATAAGTTTTTAAATGTTTAACGACATATGTTTCTACAATTTTTTCAATCACCGGTAATAAACTGATGGGCCTATAATTGCTAAAATTAGCACTATCACCTTGCTTAAAAATTGGCCGTATAATGGACATCTTGAAGTTGTTAGGAAATACTCCTTGCTTTAATGATGTATTAATCAGTTTTGATAATAAGCTCTTAAAAATTACTACATTATTTTTGATGTCTATTGCTCTGATGTTATCTATGCCAGGTGATTTGTATATGTTTAGTTTATTAATAACGCTTTCAATCGTATTTTCGCTTGCTAGTGGGATATAAAAACAGCAATTAAAGTTTTCAACTTGTTCCAGTGGTGCATGTGTGAGTTTACGGTTTAGTAATAAATCCTGAATCTGATTATCAAAAGTATCCCCAAAGTTGTTAACAATTTCTTCTTTATTATATATATGTGACATTGCGTTTAAAATTTTGTCATCTACATTCTTTGTAACTTTTTTTGTAAGTACATGGTTGATTTCTTTCCACATAGACTTGTGATCGTGTGCTTTGCTGATAAATCTACGTTGAAAGTATTGATTCTTGGCGTACTTAATTTCATTATTTAGCTGATTTCTGTATTTTTATAGTCATTGCGATAACCGACGTTGGTTGGGTGGTCTTTGCACTTCTTGAATAGTTTGTCACGTTCCTTTATTTTTTGGTACAATGCATTAGTAATCCACAGTTTTCCATTACTTCTATTAAGACGTTTAACCGATACTGTGATTTTGTTGTCGATGTATATGTTATTAAAAGTTCTTATTATGTTATTTGTAAATTTGTCCACGTCCATGTCTTCCACATTTGTCCATTTCGTCTTTATGATTTGTGCTTTCAAATTTTTTTCATTGTACTTCTTTTTAGTTGCAACAGTTGTACAGCTCCCCATATTGATTGTATCTCCTGCTAGGTGAATGCACAATGGGTAATGATCGGAGAGTTTGTGATGTAAAACAGCGGATTTAATTGTTCTCAAATTACTGCGTACGAATATATGATCTATTAATGATCTTTTTAATACATTTCCTCTCATTTCTTCCCGCGTTGTATCTGTGATTGCGTTAAAGAATCCTTTGTCATAAAGTAAGTTTTCATATTCTGCAACTATTGAGCTATCTGAATTAAATAAATTTATGTTAGTGTCGCCGATTAGAACAAGGTGAATAATAGTAATAGTAATAGTAATAGTAATAGTAATAGTAATAGTAATAGTAATAGTAATAGTAATAGTAATAGTAATAGTAATAGTAATAGTAATAGTAATAGTAATAGTAATAGTAATAGTAATAGTAATAGTAATAGTAATAGTAATAGTAATAGTAATAGTAATAGTAATAGTAATAGTAATAGTAATAGTAATAGTAATAGTAATAGTAATAGTAATAGTAATAGTAATAGTAATAGTAATAGTAATAGTAATAGTAATAGTAATAGTAATAGTAATAGTAATAGTAATAGTAATAGTAATAGTAATAGTAATAGTAATAGTAATAGTAATAGTAATAGTAATAGTAATAGTAATAGTAATGAATTTGAAATGTTTGAAATGTTTATTAAATATTAATACATGTGTTTTGGTCCAACCAAGTTACTTATGAACTTATCGGTTAGGTCCGTTAGTTAACAATAATTATGTTACATTATATGAATTATGCGAACATTTATAAAGTTAATGAATTATTTGTCTGACATAAAAATACATAGAAATGTAAGTATGTAATGAACGTAAATTTGGTGTATTACGGTTTGTATGATAAAAATGAATTTCACGTTTTAGGTAGAGTCTCTTATCCATTCCTTTAATTTATTTTTGTAATCTGAGATATGGTCTATTTGTAGCAGGTACGTTGGTATCGAGTTGTACAGCATGGGTACTACGCATTCTAAGCATCTTTTTCCATGTTTATTAAAATAGAATGGTACTGCGAATCTGGTCCGTCTAGTTTGGTAATGATGTTCCAGCGGCACTTTGTAAATGTTGTCATCGTGATAAGTAATTATGTTCAGGTAATTATAAAATCCATTGGCCGTTAGAGTATTCGTTTTATTTAGTAATGTATTTTTATCTAGCTTTTGGTTACCTTTGATTAATTTGAGTAGTTTAATTTGCAGCGATTCTAATCTTTTCATGTGAACAGCTTCAGCACATCCCCAGATACGAACGGCGTACCTTATCGTGGATTCAATAAGTGCCTTATAAACAATTACCATGGTTTTTTTATTTGCGTATTGGCAATAGTAATAGTAATAGTAATAGTAATAGTAATAGTAATAGTAATAGTAATAGTAATAGTAATAGTAATAGTAATAGTAATGAATGAATGATTTATTTTCAAAAATACATACATTTATGGGTCCAGCTAAGTATCATGACTTGTCAGCGGGTGCCCTATATTTTTACAGTTTTATCAAATATAAAATCATTAGTTTACATCAAAACATCTTTGACGCTGGTATAACAAAATTTTTCAATTTATGTAAAATCAATTCTAAGCATTTTAGTAATAGTAATAGTAATAGTAATAGTAATAGTAATAGTAATAGTAATAGTAATAGTAATAGTAATAGTAATAGTAATAGTAATAGTAATAGTAATAGTAATAGTAATAGTAATAGTAATAGTAATAGTAATAGTAATAGTAATAGTAATAGTAATAGTAATAGTAATAGTAATAGTAATAGTAATAGTAATAGTAATAGTAATAGTAATAGTAATAGTAATAGTAATAGTAATAGTAATAGTAATAGTAATAGTAATAGTAATAGTAATAGTAATAGTAATAGTAATAGTAATTTGAATTTGAATTTTGAATTTTGAATTTGAAATTATTTATTACGAAAAAATTTACATCGTTCTAGGTCCGACGAAGTCTACAGACTTATTTGTCGGTGCCTTAATTAAGCAAATACAATAAATTTCATTCAGCTTTAAACATACACAATTGAGCGCCTTAAGTAAGCAAACATAATGTAATAATAATTAATCTACAAAAAAAAAGTTCTGATTTCTTGTTTGAAATTAACATAATATTCAATTCCAGTATATAATATAATGAAAACCATTCTGATCTATTCTGTAAATGAAGTGTCTTTTAGGAAAGAAAACAGAAATTAATTTTAATTATACATATAAAATTTTTCATACTAGGCATTGGGTAATTTATAACTACGGAACATTTAGGCAAAATCTTAATATTAAACAAAATCGTTTTGCTTAAAGAGTACATATAACTTAAATTATATCTCATTAATACAGAAAAATTGATTTTTTGTGTAATATAGGTACATTGAAGACAGAGAAAAAATTAAAACTTTAATGTTGGTGAAGGACCAACAATTTAAAGATTTAACATTCTTCTTGTTAAATAAAACATCATTCTTTGAGTCATTATTGTAAATTTTTAAAAACTTAATTATCACCTATAACTTTGTTGGTTGTATTTGCAAACCTTTATCTTACTAATGTAGTACATAGGAAAACAAAAATTATTGCGTTCACATAAAGATAAATTTGCAAAACAATTATGTATCAGTTTTAATTAACCTGGTGTTAACAAATTATTGTTTTATTGATATAATATTAAAATAAAATGTTTTAGTTGGCCGACATATATGTTTTACATGATTATTTTATATCACCCATACATTTATTTAAACATTTGCCAGATTGTTTGTATATTCAAAATAAACGTTTATCAAATTGAACACAGATATTAAAGTATTTTTCAAATATATTTCAGAAAAAGGTTGGTTAACATTTTTTTTTTTTTAAACAATAGCTACAAAATATTTATGAAGTGAAATGCTTGTTTCTCTCTTTTTTTTTCTTCTTTTTTAATTTAACTTAACTAATTAATGCACTTATCGATGTCCCTGGCTGTAGAAATTCTAATCAATGCACCGTCTTCGGATTTTCTTACCAAAACTCTTCCATTCTTCACCCATACAAATCTATAATTACACAAGAACGCCTTTTTTTTTGTTTCTCTTAATAAATGTCTTAAAGCTGGAATCAGATGTTCGTTAAAGTAATACTTTTTTTGTACTTTTCGCTCGTCCGTAGTTAATTTCCGCCACCATTCTTTACCCTTATCAATTACCTCCCGTTTATCATGTTCGTCTTTTAATTGTACCAGTAGAAAATTTGTTTTTTTTAACGCAATTTTTTTTACTGTTTTTATGGAGATACTAGAACACCCAATTTTTTGTGAAATCGTATTATATATGTTTTCAGGAGTTTCTTGATTGTCATTATCAACTCCGTGAATTTCTAAAAAATTTCTTTTGTTGTACTGCTCTAAACTGTTTATCCTATCAGATAATTCTTCAATTTTTTTGTCTTTATTGTCTACTGACAATCTAAGCAATTTTATTTCATCTCTCAGAGATTTATTTTCGTCAATTACTTGTGTGATTTTATTATTTAATTCGTCGAATTTATTTGACATAACATCCATTAATTTATTTAAGTACTGCATTACTACAGGCGAAAGTTCTTCGTTTACAGATTCCTCCAATTTTTTCTCCTCCTGTATAGATTCCGCGATATCTGATTGCTTTTGAACTCGACATTGTGCATCTCCATGATAATTTCGATTTCCTTGACTTTGACCTATAAGTTGTTTCGGAAATTGAACAATTATAGTGATAGTCTTCACCGCAACCATAACACCTGATTTCTTCTTCATTGATAGCATTTTTGCACTGATAACACTTCATTATTGATTAAATCTTACTAAATAGTAATAGTAATAGTAATAGTAATAGTAATAGTAATAGTAATAGTAATAGTAATAGTAATAGTAATAGTAATAGTAATATAATAGTAATAGTAATAGTAATAGTAATAGTAATAGTAATAGTAATAGTAATAGTAATAGTAATAGTAATAGTAATAGTAATAGTAATAGTAATAGTAATAGTAATAGTAATAGTAATAGTAATAGTAATAGTAATAGTAATAGTAATAGTAATAGTAATAGTAATAGTAATAGTAATAGTAATAGTAATAGTAATAGTAATAGTAATAGTAATAGTAATAGTAATAGTAATAGTAATAGTAATAGTAATAGTAATAGTAATAGTAATAGTAATAGTAATAGTAATAGTAATAGTAATAGTAATAGTAATAGTAATAGTAATAGTAATAGTAATAGTAATAGTAATAGTAGTGTTTGAATGGTTGAATGGTTTATTTCAAAAATATATACATTAATCGGTCCCACCAAGTAGAAACTACTTATCGGATGTCTCCTTGTGTAATACAATAATTATAATTAAAACTATTTTATACATTATTTTGTGAAATTTCCAACATGAAATAAAATAAAACAAATAAAATATTTTTCTAGCGCATGCAATGTATTCTAAGAATGATAAGAAGAAAAAAAAACATTCTTAAAAGTCAAAAAGGAAAGAAGCACTAGTAGGTTTTTTAATTTAAACAAAATTACAGCTTGTAAAAAGGAAAAAAAGTAAAAATTGTTGAAAAATCTAAAAGGTATTCTTAAACTATTAATCTTTATAAGTATAGTCGCAAAAAAAAGAATAATAATTTATAAAAAGTTGATTTAAATAATTACGTACTAAATCAGATAAATAATCTTAGATTAGTAATCATTAAATATTTAGCAATAGTAATAGTAATAGTAATAGTAATAGTAATAGTAATAGTAATAGTAATAGTAATAATAGTAATAGTAATAGTAATAGTAATAGTAATAGTAATAGTAATAGTAATAGTAATAGTAATAGTAATAGTAATAGTAATAGTAATAGTAATAGTAATAGTAATAGTAATAGTAATAGTAATAGTAATAGTAATAGTAATAACGTGACCGTGACCGTGATCGTGATCGTGATCGTGATCGTGATCGTGATCGTGATCGTGATCGTGATCGTGATCGTGATCGTGATCGTGATCGTGATCGTGATCGTGATCGTGATCGTGATCGTGATCGTGATCGTGATCGTGATCGTGATCGTGACCGTGACCGTGACCGTGACCGTGACCGTGACCGTGACCGTGACCGTGACCGTGACCGTGACCGTGATCGTGATCGTGATCGTGATCGTAATCGTAATCGTTATCGTTATCGTTATCGTTATCGTTATCGTTATCGTGATCGTGATCGTGATCGTGATCGTGGTAGTGATCGTGATCGTGATCGTGATCGTGATCGTGATCGTAATCGTGATCGTGATCGAGATCGTGATCGTGATCGTGATCGTGATCGTGATCGTGATCGTGATCGTTATCGTGATCGTGATCGTGTTCGTGATCGTGATCGTGATCGTGATCGTGGTCGTGATCGTGATCGTGATCGTGATCGTGATTAAGCACTTCATCATGGAGTTGCCCATAGATTGAGTGCAAATAAAAGACAATGTGGAGGAGCTCTTTGCGAAGAATTTATAAAAAAATTCAAAATTTCGTGCCGAACTCCAGAATCAACCTCAATTGCTCTATTGGTGGCACCCAACAAAGAAAATGTTATTAAGTTTTTACCTCACCAAGAAATTAAACTTAAGCATGAATTTAAATAGCAAAAGAAGGTGTAACATAAAATTAAAAAGCAAGAAAATAAAGTCAGAATACAAGATAAGAAAAGCACTAGGCAAGAAAAGAAATCGAAAATAGAGTTGGTAAAGCGCAAAATAGTTTTCAGTTCAGATTCTTTAATTAATCAGTTGCAGTTGAATATGTTGAGACTGATGACGATAACGATCCACTAGTTGGAGAGAATGAGAAAAACCGTATCATTTGTGGTTATTAATGTAAAGATAATGCTCTCTTGTTTCAGTGTTTTCAGTGTCGTAAATGGGCTTGTGCAGAATCCACGGATCTTGTCCTAGAAGAGGCCAAAATTGAAAATTGGTTTTGAGATTTTTGTAATCAGGTAGATAAGAACAATTGTTTGGTTTTGCTAGTTGGGATGTTGTACAGTACATAATTTAAACCTTAGTGGACTGTATACAGTTTTTGAGGCAAACGGTAAATAAAAAAGTCGCATTCTCGGACTATAGCTTTGTTACTAACAAATTCGTCAACTTACTATCGAATGAACGTCATCTTGGCAACAGGTGAGGCTAAGATGGCGAATTTTGGATTTTTTCTTTTAAATTTTAAGATCTATATGTAAAGTATAGTTTGAAGGCGACTTAAAAGTAATCTAGCGGTAAACCTTAAGGTCGTCATCTTACCTTACTGTGAAGGTTTTTTACTTCGTATAAATTTATGATATTAACAAACACAGTACAAAGTATACCCATTTGTCTTGTTCAACTAGCCACATTTTTTAGGCTCACTATAAACACTATCAAATTCACGAATTCGAAAAATACATCGTAAGTATGCGCAGAACACGGTTTATATCAGCAGCTTCTAAGCAAGGTCTGTAAAGGGGAGTAGAATACGTTAATGGTTGTGTGAAACCAATGAACTACATAAAGTTGCCTTGATAGTTTTAGTTAAAGAAAATTTAAGCGGGTATAAGATTCTTAATGCAGCTTAGAAACGGCGTATACTGTTCGAAACTTGCTCCAACTAAAAGTATGGTCCATTATTAAACCCTAATGTTTTGCTTTATCAACAAACGGTATCGATATATCATTAACAACTAATTTAATTTGGTATTTAATCTGAAGACAGTCGATTTTTTGAATAAGTGTCACAATTGCATATTGACTGCATACATGTGAACCTTACAATAAGCTTTATCTACGGACTGTGCATAAAAGATTATGATACTAAAAAGAATCAAAAATGTCAGAATTCGTGTATGAGGCTTATTTTTGGCGTCAGACGATATCATCGAATTTCTCACAAGTTGTAGGACTGCAAATGTTGGAACATCATAAATAGGAGATTTGTTCACGATTAAAATACTTAATTCTAAACAGTCATCTTACCTATACAGTCGTCTCAAATTTAAAACTAGCGTTAGGATCAGCTTTAGATATAATCTGTGAGACTCTTGACAGTGGAAACAAAATATTAATATGGTTTGTTGATTTAAAGAAAGCTTTTGATTTAGTAAATCATACAATACTACTTAATAAAATAAAAAATGTGGGATTGCGTGGAAAGTGTCACTTGTTAATTAAGTCGTATCTTACTAGCCGAAAGCAGTACGTAAATTATCAAGGTTGTTCTTCGACAACTTCGAGTTTAGAAATGGGGGTACCTCAAGGCAGGGTATGGCGACATTAGTAGTGTAGTGGTGTGTTCAGTAGAACTATTTTACTTTAAATCAGTTACTTTGAAATCCCGAAAATATGCAATTTTACACTAAATGTTCTCAATATAATGCAAGTTCACTGATAAAGATATCGAAATGTAAATCAATAGAAGAAGTAACAGTTTTTGAATTATTAGGATGTTATATTGGCTATTCCTTAACTTGGAAGGACCATATATCTTCGATCAGTAAATCACTTGCATCAAAATGTTTTGCACTTAAGCGCTTAAATTACGTAACTATCCTAAATATTGCCAAAACGTTTTATTTTACGAACGTGTCGTCAATCATGGGTTACAGGATAATCTTTTGGGGTAACAGCACGCATAAATGTCGAATATTTGCTTTACAAAAGAGAGCACTAAGATGTATGTTTCAAATTAATCGTTACCTGAAAAACCTTATTTATAAATAATCAGATAATAACTATGCCTTGCTTGTGTATTCTAGAAATCCTAAAATTTGTAAAGTGAAACTTAACATAAGTTAGGAATATTATGGAAAATTTAAACGAAAAGACACGAAAAAATGAAAATTAGGTGAAAGTGACTAATAACTTAATTTCAAATTAATCACAAAACAAAGAAAATGAACACAAATTTTTCTTTCAGCAATAACGAGTATGTCCTCCGTGTGCGTCAATGACTGCTTGGCAACGGATTTGCATGCTGGTTATGAGATTATTAGAGTTTTCTTGCGGAATCCGTTGCCATAGTTGTGGAAGCAAATTTCTCAATTATTCCATTGTTTGTGGTTGGGGATTATGATGATCCAAAGCTCTCTGCAACTGATACCAAGCACGGTCTATCGGATTTAAATCAGGCGAAAGAGCAGGTAAAGCTAAATGAGGAATTCCATTGGTTTCAATTGCATCCATAACTGCCATGGGTCGGTGTGGACTAGCGTTATCGTCCAAAAAAAGGAAACCAGGACCCATAGCAGCATGAAACTCTGGCACAATGTTGTTGATCACTTGATTCAAGTATACTTCTGAATTCATGTTTGTTTCCCGGAATAACCAGCAAGTCGGTACAGTCATCATAACAAATGCCTTCCCATACACAAACGGCGCCTCCTCTGAAAGGGTGAACCTCTTGTACTGATCGCCGAACAACAACGAAAGGTTGTTTCCAGACACGCGTTCGACGACTATCCAAAAAACGACCATATCTCGATTCATCAGTGAACAGTACGAACTTCCACTCTTCTGTCCAATTGACACGCTGTCTTGCCCATTCTAATCTTTGTCGCCTATGTTCGCGAGTCAATGGTACAGCTCTAAAAAGTCGTCTAGAACGTAAATAGACACCCCATAAACGTCTTCTGACAGTTTCAGCTGATATTAATGTTCCTGTGGCTTTTGCGAGCCTTCTACTCAACATTTGACATGTGCTCAAAGGTTCTCGGCGTGCAGAAATTGTGACAGATCGGTCTTTAGCAGGCGTAGTTATTGATGGACGCCCACTACTAGGTCTTTCTTCAATAGATCCAGTTTCTTGAAAACGATTAAAAAGTCTAGAAATGACACTTTGGCTAACTTGAAAAAAAGGGGCTACGTCACTTAGTTGACCACCCTGTAGCAAACCAATTGCTCTATTTGCTTCGTCAGATGTTAATTTACGTCTAGGCATTAGGAATTAGCAACACAGACAATTTTGATTTGCACAATAAGTCAACAAATTGACAAGTAAACCAAAGAAACAATTGATTCGTTGGAACGAGTTAGAAAGAGAAGAACTCTCCACAGTCCTCTACTTGCAATATAATGCTACATTTTTCCGTATGGCATAGGCATGATAACTAGCAACTTTAATAAAGTGTCAAACATGACAAACATTTGAAAATTAAAAAATTGTGCAGATTTTCAGATATATCCTTCACTTATGTGGAGCAGTTTATGTAACCCATATTACATGGGAGCTGTTTTGTTTAACAAGGTTCCATTAGATATAAAATTAACAAATAAAGATATTATTATTATTTATTGTTATCACACATACAGTGGTATAATGATATAATGGGGGAATAAATCCAACCATTATATTTTACAAAGGTAATGTTAATACTTCTAATGCTAACATTAATACTGAGAATTTATATTAGCTAAAAATTTTCTTACAACGTGGTATGTTTCTAAAATTACAGCACCTTGTAGCATGTGAAATAAACTAGAATTTAGTGTTAATTTAGACAAGTGTGTTTAGAATTTGTTATATACTACACCTGTGGCAGATAGTACAATAGCAGCCCAAGATTTATTTGTAATATTCCATACACTCATCATCTTCATCGCCAGTGTCTCATACTTCTGAAGTTTTTATGCTTCCGTGGAAATACCATTTTTGCTTAATGGTATGGAGACATCAACATCGACGATGGTCTGGTTTATTTATAAGAATAAGGTCAGGCCTTCAGTAAGTACGATTCTGTCCCTATATAATATATAATTTTCTAATACTGATTCGGGAGTGTATACATAATAAGACCTACCACTATCAGGTAAATTGTTCTTAACTGCCAGTTGTTGGTGTAATATCTTACAAATTTGATTATGTCTGTGGAGATAATCAGTCGGATCCAAGAAGGAACATCCAGCTTATATGTTCAATGGTTTAAAAGATATACACGAATCTCAAACATTAAGATTCATAATGTGCTTTTTGTAATTATTCGTATTTATTACACCATCTTGAATAGCACATATAAATCCCTCTGTTTCAAAATAAACTGTACCCTTTCTCAACCGGTCTACTTACATCTCCTTATCAATTCCAATTCATTTCAAAGTTTAATGTTGGTTCACAGTCTAAATCTCTTTTGTTTTAGTTAAGTTCTGAAAAATGTTTACTCAAAGTAATATGAGTTTTACCAAACGAATTATCCAAAAAGTGAAAATAGTTTCTTAATAGAGTTGTTTAAGATTTACATAAATTAAAATAAACTTAATAAACCTCGCCCCCCAAATTTTCTTTTGATGTATAATCTTTCTACTGCAGATTTTGGATAAATTTCTATATTTATTCACTAGATAATAACTGAAGAATTTTATTTACAATTTTCGGATTTGTTATTAGTGTACCTCTAATAATATTAATTTTCGCACATTTATTATAACCAAATTCCACTATATAATTTTGTGGTTTGGATACGATTTTCAAGTTGTGTTTCAGATCTGGAATATAATTTTAGATCATCCATGTATAATAAGTGAGTTATGTACTTATTATCTTTAAAATTTACAAGAAAACCTGCAAAAGAATTATTTAGTAGTTTAGAAATTGGATTTAAAGATAAACAAAACCAAAGGGGACTTAGAGAGTCACGTTTAAAAATACCGTGTTTAATTTTAACAGATATCAAATTGTTCGGCCCATTTATAATATTGGTGTTCCAATGATGCATTAATGATTTTAAATGATTAATACATTTGTATTAAATTTAAAAATTTCTAATAACCAATCTGTATGCTTTTTTATAATCAATATAACATACACACATTTCTTTTCTTTGCTTTTGCACAAGAGGTTATATTACATATCTAATCCAGGAGAACTCCAATTGGAGGTATTCATTAATTGTAATAAAAATTCCTGTAAAGTTATGTAATTTTTCATAATCTTTTAATAAATCATTAATCCACACGTAATTTTTATGATCATTAGACACACTCACACTCATACTCACGCGCACATACACACGCACACGTATGCATGCTCGCACCCAGAGACACACGCGCGCATGCACGCACAAGATTATTTAATACGTACTTAATACAAAAAATGCGATTTTCTGTATTTTTGAAAAATTTTAATAAAAATTAAAACAGTGAGTTTGTGATTAAACGTATTGCGCTCTCTGAAAATAAAGACGCAAATTAATAAATGTTTATGACATTTCAGACGTCTAATCCTAATGGTTGTAGTCCGACCATTTCCCATTCGTTTTTGTACGTTGATGTTTTTTTTATTCGTTCTTTGAGAGATGCGTTTATTATATCCTTCTTATGTTGGTTGAAGTTGTACGCTTCTAGCTAATAGCCGGTTGCTGGGATTTTTATTTTCTTCTATAGGCTCATTTTTCCTGTGAGGTGGTGGTAGTTGTTTTTTGCAGCACGGTAATTAACATCCAGTGAAGCTGTTTATTTGAGACAGTTCCTCAGAAAGATGGTGGAACGCGTGTTGGTCCCAATTGAATAGGTGGAATGCTTGTTCACACCAGTTGAGTTCGTTGGGGTGCTAGTGTAGTTGGTGGAACTCGCTATGGTTCCTGGAGTTATTTGTGAGTTGGTGGAACACGATTGGTTCCCATTCTAGTTCGATGTTTTCTCGTGTATAACAGGCGTAAATTGCTATACACCGTTAAGATGATTTGAGAGACAAACTTGCTTTTGCATTCATTCAATATATGAGAAGCACATACAGTTGAACCACGTTGAGAAACAAATAAATAATTATAAATTTTAATCTCTTTCATTAATTTGAAGTTCAAGTTACATACATGAAGTAAATTAAATCACATTCAAATTGGGATAAAACTGTTTAAATAATTGATCATTTTGTATGCTTTTGAAACACTAGAATAAAAATTTAAATTTTTTGATTTGTGATTAAACATAACAATAGACAAAAAACCGGAGGGTTTCAACGTATATAGGGGGAGACAACCAGTTTCCAATTTAAGAAAAGTAATTCTCAAGGCTGATGTTATGAAACTATTTACCCATTTACAACTCAGGTCATTACATAACAATTGATATTTGGTTTACTAGTGTAAGCTTGGTAAGTGAGCAAGAAAAAAAGTTGAGCGTAGTAGTCACAATTACAAGGAACAGGAAGGAACTACCAAAGGAGTTTTAAAATCCAATAAAGAATCCACTAGACATTTTATTTTGGTTCTAGAAAAGTATGGACTCTGGTCTTCTATATGCTAAAACAGAGGAAAAATGTGTTAATAATTTCTAGTATGCACCATAATTATGTGATTGATGTCGTGACCGGCAAAATGAGCTACTATAACGCCGCACAATGAGATATAAGATAGAGTTTATATGGTGGACCAGTTGTG
Source organism: Vesta saturnalis (assembly GCA_036346205.1). Classification (NCBI taxonomy): domain Eukaryota; kingdom Metazoa; phylum Arthropoda; class Insecta; order Coleoptera; family Lampyridae; genus Vesta; species Vesta saturnalis. Next base: position 1,566,909 of record JARFJB010002232.1, on the reverse strand, counting down.
TTCATGCTATAACCGTATCAGAGGTAACGAAAACATGGCGAATGGCTGGATTTTACTCAAGTCTGTATGTTGTAGGAATTAACTTCTTCGCCGCGTACAAGTCAAATAATCCTGACCATTCTAATTTACGAGGACACTTGTGTCAAAAACTCTGCATAGAATCAATGCCTGTCAAGGAAAGATGTTATTACTCCGCTATTCCTACCGTAGTCTGTTATTGTTGTTACGGTAACTTACAAATTATGTCAATCAGTACATCCTTGCATAAATATTAGCATATTAATTTGTTTTAGTTTTTTCAGAATTACGTTTTTTTTTGTTAATTTCAACTTTTATATTTTTAAAAAATTTTATGTATTTGGTTTTTGTGTGTTTTTGAAAATATATATTCGGGAAAATGTTACAACAACGATAAAGTTTGTGGAAAATATAGGGAATTTTACTGACTAATTTCACACTAGCTCACACACATAGTGAACTAACTTCGTATTGTGCGTTCTGTTGCTTATGTATCCTATTGCTTTCACTCACTGCTTTCCCTGATTTCACTGCTTTCCCTGATTTCACTGCTTTCGCTGCTTTCGCTGCTTTCGCTGCTTTCGCTGCTTTCACTGCTTTCACTGCTTTCGCTGCTTTCACTACTTTCACTGCTTTCACTACTTTCACTGCCTTCATTGCTTTCACTGCTTCTACTGTTTTCAGTGCTTTCACTGCTTTCACTGATTTCACTACTACGCACACGGACAGATACATCAACGCTAAATCCTATAATCATCCAAGTCAACTCAAATCTGTCATCAAGACGCTGAACAATCGATCGCAGAAATTAGCAAACGCTGAGCACATCAAAGAAGAGATGACAAAAATGAGTGAGGCTTTGACTAAAAATTATATTCCTATTTCTCTCACGGAATCTCTGTAAATAATAGAATAAAAGTTTTATTACTTTTGCTACGTATGACTCCAGAGTTATGTTCTAACTCACGAGACAAATGAATATTACACTTCATGGCACCTAAAAATACGAAATATGACGAACTAACTCGTTGTGATGGTTGTGAGTCGTACAAAACGTTTATCGGTAGTTATACAATACGACATGTCGTCGTCAGTTTTATCGTAATCGGATAATTAATTGCGGACATCATCTTATGTTAATCGGCAAAACGTACATTAATACAAAACGGGACCACTGTCAAAAATAGACAAATAAGTAAAACTTCCTTGTATCAATCTCTTTGTAGCTTTGATCGTAGCTGAAATATTACGCTCCAAAATACCACAAAAAGGAAACAGTGCAATAATTTATAAGCACTCAGTTAGATCCAAGGCTTTAATCAAATATAACTCTCAAATATTATATTTTATAACATATATTTATTAATCCGAATTCAATTTGCAACGATAGAAATCCAGTAATTACATAAATTCGAAGTCGAGGTCGTACGCAATACAATAAAGTTAAACATTACAAAACCTTCAAATTCTCATCATTTCAATTCTCTAAAAACGTTTTTCCAATGTCGAAAAAAAGAGCAATAAATCTATTTTACTTATAATATAAAAATAGAAAATATCACTGCCTGTTAGGTCGCTTTCATTTATGGTACACTTTCCACAAAGACGTTTACAGCTTCAAGCTTAAACGATAAAAAACTAACGCTTAACGATTAAAATCGCATTTTAGGTACGGCACTAAACTACAGTAGTAAATATAGTATCAAAAAAAAAAAGAAACAAGAGGAACTGTCAATCCTTATGCGTTCTACGAAAAACAGTATCTCTTCCCAGGTGCAATTTTCATCGAATTTGTGTCAGGTATTTACCAGTTTACCGAATTCTTTGTTCTCCCTTAAACTTAACTGACTATGCATAACGTTGTTGTCGCTAACTGCGTTCGGATCGTCACATTTTCTTTTATTAAAAACCAAAACAATGTCCCATTTCTTTACTTAAAATGGGCCGAGGCTCTGTAGCTCAATTACAATAAACGAACCCTTATTATTATTAAAAACCATTCACGAATCTACTCCCTAAATCTTGCCAGTGATAACCGGAGATCCCTAAAAATTACACAGTGAGAGGTCCAGAACAACTTTATAATAACGCTTACGTGAACTTAAGGTAACTTACCTAAAATAAAAGTCAATTCTAACTGAAATCACAGACGCAAACAAGGTATCTTCTTAACTTCCTAACATGCCTTGAATGTACAATAGCTACCAATTCACTGCTTTTTGCTTTAATCTCAAAAAATTGCCATTGCTATCCCGATTTCTTCGAGTCGGCCATATTCGCCAAAAATTCAATAAAATATTTCTCAATTCGCATATACCAAACTGAACCACAAAACTCTTATTTCATCAGCCGAAACCCGAATGCGATGATGACATCTAAGATCATAACTTTGTGATACCTAAAACGAAACCACACTTAATATACGACAATAAAAGTTACCGAACCAATAATTTGGGTATACATTTCGTTCACCCCTAAATCCATCTACACTGTTAGCAATTTCCCATGGCTTTTTCCTTTAATTTACAAAACATTACTACAACCATCATTTACATTTTAAGACTTTCATACTTCCAACACTAATTAACGCTCCAAACCCGAAAAATATCCTGTATTCTAAAATGGTACATTTACGTCAAAATTTTAACAAATCTGATTCATCAAAACTTGCTATCTATCATTAAGCATTTGGCATTTTAAAATCAAAACTATAATAATTGTGGTAATCGAAAATTGTCTACACAAAATTTGACAGTTTTAACTTGATTTCTGCAAAACTTGTACCTTTCACATTCAATTTTCCTGAATCCATGACTCAAATTTTAATGTGAAAAATCTGGGACACTGGAACTGTGCACGATCTGTAACAAACAAAATAAACCCACGTACCATACAGAATTAGAAAACACCGAACGCGTTTCGATAGCTACGCCATCATCAGCTGTCGACTAGGGCGGACTAAAGAAAATTTTTAACATATATTCCATCAGCGAGTAATGCTTCGTTGCTAATCTGGTGAAAGTGAAAGTGGAAGTTATGAAAGTTTAATGAGTTCTGAGAAGCCTAAAGGTACTTGATCATCATCATTCATTAGAATTTGTTTGTTTTTGAAGATCTCTAAACTTTCATAACAATCAAGTTCGTTTCTATCAAACATACATAGGGTTACGGCAGACTTGTCCCAACGTTTGTATTTTATATGAGCTAAATGTTCTCTAAAGCGAATCTTGATAGGTCGTTTAGTTTGCCCCACATATATTTGTTCACAATTTTAACAATTAATCTTATAAATTCCCGACCTGTCCTGCTAATCCACTTTATCTTTGGATTGCCTAAAAGAGTTTGCAAACTATTATCTGAAGTAGTGACTGTTTTCAAATTAATTTTGGAAAAGATTTTAGATAGACCTTTTGTATAAGCAGGATAGTTTGGTAACTTTACATACTTTGTATCTATTTATTCTCTAGCGCTACCTAATGTAGTTACGTTCTTCACCCTCATCCTATGTGTTTGTTTCCTAACTATATTCATAACCATTTCATCTGAAAACCCATTGTATGCAGCAATTCCTTTAATAGTGCGCAATTCTTTATTATAATTTTGAGCTGAAAGAGGAAAATTAAGCAATCTATGTACCCAAAAGTTAAAAGCCGCGAGCTTATGCTGTCTACGGTAATTTGAGTCATTGGTAATGCATGTAATAATAATGTGAATATAAATAATAATGTAATACTTTAAAGAGTACTGTCAACTATAAAAGATTTAAACACTAAACTTAAGGTTTCCTAATATTTAATATCACACACGGTGACAATTTCACTATGCAGAGGATCCCACCTGCCAATCCTCAAAACCAGTACTCCAAACGTGGTCGACTCACGAAACATACTCCAACTCGACGAGAACAAAAGTATCCTTTAGAACAACCTAACCTACAGAAACAAAACTAAATCCACTAAACATAACTATCCCAAGCAACAACGAAAAAGTTGCTGAGATTCTGGCTACCGCGCGCATCCGTCGACAAATGGAACACCACAGACCAGTAAAAGGAATAAAAAACAACGGATCCTTCATACGCACATCACCCTACAGCAAATCCTCCAAGACCGTTAAATAACATTACACATCCTCACCTCACCCACAAAACGACACATTAACATCAACAACAATATAACGGAGCAAACTATGATCCATTAAGATAAAAAAAGCAGAACGGTGTAGAGGTCAACTCAATGGTTCCACACATATGTGTTTGCCTGTGAAGAGTTCAATCAAGATACCATGTCCAGGAGAGGTCGTACGATAAGCAGTGGCATCTGCTGTAACGAAATTATTACCTTGCCCCTTCAGAGAGAAAACGCCTGAAACATTCAATTACCGATCTGATTGATATGTTTTGTACGGCACTTTACTCTTAATATAATAAAGTCCAAAGGTTTAAATACCTACTTGACGGCAAAACATCGCGATGCATTAGAAAGGACACAGTTCTTTCGTCAACTAAAATCATATTGCTCCTTAATTTTTTAGCATAAGCTGCTTGAGTCTTTTCTCAATATCATTTAGAATCTCCTCAAATACTTTCCTACGCTAGGTTAACTGTTCTGAATTCGCGAACTCTACAATTTGTAGCTCTCCACGCTTAGAACGTTATTTCTAAATTCGCAAGGCCACTTCGTGTGCAGATGTGCATGTAGCGCAGACTGCCTTCGCTGAATACTTGCCCCACTTCCGTTGATTATCCTCAATATAGGACGTAAACGTAGTCTTTGAAACAGTATTAATCCGTTCGGATTGGATTGTGGACGGTAATTCGGTTAAAAGTTAGTTTAAACTTGTAAGACGCAACCGTTTTCCTAAATTATGTTCTATGATATTGTGACCCATTGTCACACAAAACATTTAGCAGTACGCCAAACATTAGAAAATACATTTTCCTCTATATTAAAAAATAAAAATAAGAATTTCGAAAAATAGTCCACCACCGTTAGTCGATTTCGGTAAAGGTTATGATTCAACTGGCTTATGCTTGCATTTATACCTTGTACACCTTGAATACTTAGCACATCTGCCTTAAATTTCGGTCAATAATACGTTTACTCACTCCTAGGTACTACTTCTCGCCAAATCACTGCCTGGTCTTTGAAACCTGAATACTGGCACTTTAAATACTTCAATAATTTTCCTCCACCCACTTTGGGTATGTTATAGGTTTTCGATCGATATTTGTCATCATCCTCTCTATCTACTTACCGACATCTTCATAGATCATTTTCTTACTGCTTTCATTTTAACCTTATTAGCCAATAAAATTTCGTAATATGATTTTAAAAAACGGCCCTGATCCTTTTTTCTTTGATTCTTTCACAATGTGGTGCAACAATCTTTTGTACTGTTTCGCAATAATGCGCATAACTTTGATAATTCATTATAAAATGTAATCTGGATAATTTTCCTATGAGCTTCCGACCCAAACAAACATATATATATATATATATATATATATATATATATATATATATATATATATATATATATATATATATCCCTTTTAGCGTGTAAAATCGGTCGCAAAATCGATTTTTACTAAAGTATAGTGAAAAGGTGCATCCCTAACTATATTTTTACGAAGTAACCTAGTGGGAATTATTAGTTTGCAAAACTACTATGTGACCTTTACTATGTAATAATTAGTGTTAGATTCATCGTCATTTTCATTGATAGGTGTTATCAAAATCAGTACCTTATGAAACTAATTCTGTTCAAGCTTTTAGTTTATATATTATTCCTTTTATTTTTGAATGGCGAAACGCATTAGCAACTGCGATTGCATCTGAAACGCAATGAAATTGATCAATTTCTGAAAAGACTAATTACTGGCGACGAAACGTGGATAGTTTATAACAATGTTAATCGGAATAGATCGTGGGTGATGCAAGATGAACCAGCCCAGACGATATCAAAAACAGAGCTTCACCAATAAAAGATTATGCTGCCGGTCTGGTGGAATTGTAAAGGAATTCTGCAGTTTTAGCTTTTACCAAACAACCAACGATCAATTCAAACGTGTACGTTCAACAACTCTCCAAACTGAGCGATGCAATTCAAGCAAAGCGGCCAGAAATGGCAAATCGTAAGAGTGTTGTTTTCCATCATGATAATGCAAAGCCCCACACATCTTTGGTTACTCATCAAAAATTATAGGCACTTAGTTGCCAACCCAAAAGAATCTAATTCTACTATTATTTATTTAAAAATTTATTTTTAAGTTTCAATAATTGTTGGGAGAAAACTTCTAATGAAAACTGTGTTAAATCTTTTGCCGCTTGGCAAGAAAATGTTCGTATTTATTTTAAAATGCAGCTATGGAGACTAGCCTAGATAAATATTTATTAGTATATCACCAAGTTAATGAGCGTCGGCATGCGAAATTTTTACATATCGAAGGATTTACAATATTTACATATAAACGATTCTTTTCGGTTCTGGAAGTGAATGTAAAAGCTTGATTGACGCGTGTTACTAAATAAACTTCAAATCTTTCGTAAAATACTTTAGTTTAAAAATAAAAAGAAGTCAAACAATGTGTACAGTGAACAGAATGTGATATAGTGTTATCGAGTAAATTAAATGGGGTAAAGTAAGAATAATTAAGTTTTTGTTTTAGTTGAAATTTTAAAATACGTTAAGTTCAGAACATTGATAGAAGCCAAGGTTCGATGACTTGACCGGTCGAGACTTATATCGCGCAGAGATAAGACAAACATATATAATATTGACATTTATAAGATTTAAAATTTAAACATTTAAGATTGGAAATTAAAACTAATATTAAACAATATACTAATAAAATATACTAAATAAAATACTAATATTACTAATATTACTAATATTACTAATATTACTAATATTACTAATATTACTAATATTACTAATATTACTAATATTACTAATATTACTAATATTACTAATATTACTAATATTACTAATATTACTAATATTACTAATATTACTAATATTACTAATATTATTTCGTTACATTCATCGACCTAAAAGCAGCCTTTGACTCAATACAGAGGAGAATAATATGGGACTGCTTAAAACTATTAAAAGTACCAAAGAAATAAGTAAGGGCTATAAGAAGTATATATAAAACAGTAAATGGAGTAGTCAAACTAAATGGGGATAAATCAGATAACTTCAAGATGGAGGTAGGAATAACACAAGGAGACAGTCTAAGTCCGCTACTCTATATAGTAATTATGGACAGATTGCTAAAAAATACTAGGACAAGAACCAAATAAAGTCAGACAGTGGTAGGGCATAACAATCTAATACCAATAAAAATTCACTGCCCACGCTATAGTGTTAACTGACACAAAAAGAAACAGTTGATGAAAACATGAAGCGAAGAAATAGAAAAACTAGGAATACGAATACATAAATACAAAAAAATGCAAAACAATGATCATAAATGACAAGAACAAAGAAGAAAATAGAGAAATATATGTGAAAGAAGAAAAACTAGCAAAGATAACTGCATATGAATATTTAGGAAGCGTAATAAGAGAAGCTGGGAAGATTGGGATATAAACAACAGGATAAATAAAAGTTTAAAAATCTATTACTCGTTAAATAAGACAATCTTCGGAAAACGAGAAATAGACGAGAAAACTAAAATAAGAGTGTATAACGCAATGGTGATGCCAGTTTTTACATAAGTGAGTGAAATGTGGTCATTACAAGATAAACAAGAAGTGGATATTAATGCGGCAGAAATGAAACTTCTAGAAGGATAGCGGGAAAAGTAAACATGGACAGGAAACGTAACGAAGAAATAAGACAATAGTAACAAGAAAAAATAACAACGAAGGTAGAAAGAAAACAGCTGAAATGGTATGGCCACGTAATACGGATGAATCAGAATAGACTGTTGAAGAAGGTTGCAGAAATGGGCAAAGTAGATAAAAGAAGAGTAGGAAGATCTAGAAAGAGTTAGATGCAAAGAATAGAAGAAACAGGAAAAAAGAGAGGGAAAACGAAAGCAGAAATCAAAAAATAAACAGCATTGGACCGTACGGGATGGAAAAAATGGGTTAACAAACTAGAAGAAAATTATGTATGTTGTCATAACTCCTCTATTATAAATTTTTACACAAATAACATCAAACATACTGTAAACCCTATTGTACAATTTGGTATAGTTGATGAGGCTACAGTATTCACATATATTAACTCAATAAAATCGAAAGCCTGTGACTATGTGGGATTAGTATAGAATTAATTAAAATCTGTCTACATCATTTATTAAGTGTGTTTACATATATAATTAATTATTGTATATTAAACTCTGTGTTTCCCGATAGTTGGAACAAATCTTATGTTATTTCTTTACCAAAAAAGAATAAAACATTGACTTTCTGTGATATGACCCAAAGCACTTTACCCGTGCTCTCAAAAGTATTTGAAAAGGTAATTGAATCGCAAATTAAAGCATGTCCACTTAAACACAATACTTCGCGAGATACAGTCAGGATGTAGACATGGACATAGTTGTAGCACTGCTCTGCTGAAGGGTTTTGGATAAAAGATTGTCGACTATACTTGTATTAATACATTATTCCAAAGCCTTCGATGCATTAAATCATAACATTTTACTTGCTATGCTTCACTTTGTAGGTTTTGGTGACACTGCGGTAAGCTTTATATCAAGTTATATGACTAATCGTCAACAAGCTTTTAAATGCCGTGAAAACAATTCCGAATTTAAAACATTAAAGAGAGTAGTTCCGCAGGGCTCAATCTTGGGCCCTCTTCTTTATATGAGTGCCCGAGATGCAAAACTCGCTTAATGCATGAAACATCATTTTAATAAAATCGAAAAAATTTTTTTGTAATACAAATTTCCCACACATTATTTGCATACGTTTTAGGTAGTTTTAGTACAAATACGCCCATATTATTCTTAAAGGTTTTAAAAGACGAAGTTGGGGTTTTCCTATAAATCAAGAAAAAAGAAAGCAGTTGGGGAGTTTTTAAATCAAGCAATTTAAAAAAGAGAGTTTTCCAACCAACGAAAACAAAAGAATTGTTTGCAAGAAGATTTATGCAGAGAAAATAAAACCGAAATAAAGATTAAACTGGTAAATCAACATCAAATGGTGTTCGGCTACTGCAACCAGCTTCAATATCATTTGCAGGGATCTGGTCTTCTTTGTAACCAGGGGCAACAAATTTTGCTTAAAGAAACTCAAATCTGGGTTTTCTTCCAAGTTATCTCCATAGTGTCTTTTAAGAAGGGAAATTATTGTTGATTTATCACCCTTCATTTTACAGCCAATAGGAAGCTCCTCAGCATTAATACAGGAAGTCTTCTTCCCTCACTTGGGAACCGACTTTGCTTCACCCACATCGGCATAATAATTGGGTTCACCCCGTATTAAAATATTGGTGTTCCTTTTAGAGAACATATACCTCTTGGCTTTATTGAACTGAAAATGCCACGATGAAGGTACTTTAGTGTTTACACTCGCTTGGCTTTTCCAGGCATACACATTGCAGTCTACTCCTAATTTGCTATAATATCTTCATATTCGGAAGGTTTCACAATTACAAGATGCTTTTTCAGTTCCCTTTCAATCATCCCGAAAATCCTATCGGGCGGTAAAAACGAATGCTCAACCACTGGAAATATGAAGCTAACATACTTTATATTGTAAGGTGCTTTTTTCATGAGCCAAGCAGGAACCATCGTCATCATTATAGTGTTTTTATTTTTCCCCCCACATCAATCAGCAAATAAATGAGTAGTATCAATTTCCTTCTCAAAACCAAACTTATTTAATACGTACCACACGGCGGAAGCCAACCTCAGTCTATAGATAAGAATAGACGTTTGTGGGAACCAGAGCTGATACCGAGGACCCATTGACAACTGTAAAATTGTAGTGGTTCATTTCTTGACTAAAATAGCTGGCTTAATCCGGAAGCTTTGGCAATGGTAAATTCTTTTGACAGTCAAATGAAAACACAGTTACATTTTCAAACGGGTTTTTCAATAAGGTAAAAAACGCTTTAGCTTTCAATTTATGGGTCGTTGCTCGGTTATCATTTTTTGTTTTTCAGATGCAGAAATGTCCTTGTTTTTCATCTTTTCCTTGAACCTCAAACACGTTGATGAGCATACATGCGTTTTCGGGGTCCCAAATCCGATATTGTAATGGGTATTTATGTACGTCCTAAAAAATCCTAATCTAACACATAATTCCTCGCTTTGAACGTTAGATTGCTAGATATTCCATAATTTTGTAAAATTATGTTCGTATGGCAGATAAACACGAGTATTAGTTCCAGGTTGATCTAACTTTTCTGCATATGTATGTTGTTAATTTAGTGATTGCTTTCAATATTTCTAGTTTTATTTTCAATATAGGTGTTTTGTTTTGGTGTTTTAGTGGAAGAGCAGAAGCGAGGAATTTACTTCTCTCAACTGAACCTCGCCCCATAAATGTTAAAGTTTATAATTGCAAATATTTCAATGAATAAAGGCATTATTATTATTATGATTATTATTAATCCGACACGCGGGAATAAGGAGGATGGAAGAAGAAGTAAATTTAAGTGCATGTTTTTATAACTCCAAAAGTTAAACATAAAACACTTGGAAATCAATATTATTGATTATAAATACTGTTTTGTAGTAACTCTTCAATCTACATAGCTTTCCATTAGATTAATCTAGGTACTTATAAAGTGTAACATTAATTTGCAATTCTATTTCATCACCAACATTTTTATCGAAATGTAAACTAATAATTCAGTACATTTTATATTACTCAAATAATTTTTTTTTTATTCGCGTTATAGCGTTTTACGCCTTGCGATCCCCAATCTCCACTGTCTTCTCTCATTCCATTCTCCGTGGTGTCTTTTACTCATGGATTTCTTGATGCCTTGACTCCAGTTTTTCCTTGGCCTTCCTCTTTTTCTTCTTCCTTGTGGTGTCCATTCGAGTATTTGCTTTGGCAGTCTATTTTCGTCCATCCATGTCCGTACCATTTTAATTTTTTTTCTTCTATTTCTTCTACAATGGTTTTTCTACTTCCATTATTTGTCTGACATATTTTAAATAGTGTAGGCGATATACAACAACCTTGTCTTAGTCCCTTATCTATTGCAAATCCTTGTGATAATTTATTTCCATTTTTACTTTCGATATGCAGTTGTTGTATAGGTCTTGAACTGCTTTTATGAGTGTATGGTTGATTTGTGTGTTTTTTAATGTTTCCCATAATTTTGTAATCGGCACTCTGTCGTATGCTTTTGATAAATCGACGAATAATAGATGTACATCTCTTCCATAGGTTAGTTCTTTCTCTATTATTTGTTTTATGCAGAATGTATTGTCAGTGCATAATCTTCCGGCTCTGAATCCGCTTTGATGTTCTGATTCTTTATCGCTGTATTCCTTTTCTATTAGGTCTCTAACAACTCTTTCATAAAATCGACTAAAAGTACTAGTGACTGATAAACCTCGATAGTTGTTACATTTCGTTCGGTCGCCCTTTTTAAATAGTGGTGTTATATAGGCTAATCTCCATTCATCCGGGACCTTCTGACCATTAATGCACATTGCGAATAACTTGGCTATCATGCGATGTAATTTATCTGTTCCATGTTTGATCAGCTCTGCTGGAATTTCTCCTGGACCCGGTGACTTCCTATTTTTTAATAGTTTTGCAGTGGTTTGTATTTGTTTTGGTGTTAATATTATAGGTTCTCCTTGGATATTGACAGGCATAGTATTAGTTTTTAAATCTGAGATAAAGGCTTGACGTTCTTCTTTAAAAAGTTCTGCGAAGTATTGATTCCAAGACTCTAAGCTAATTGTGTTCATTTTTACTTTTTCTCTTACGGGTGCTTTTATATTCTTAACAAATTTCCAAATCTCTGTACTTCGTTTGCCTCCTATATATGTGTCTATCTCAGAGCATTTCTGTTCCCACATTTTTTCGCTTTCTTCCCCTATTATTCTTCGCGTTTCTTTTTGAATCTCTTTACATTCTTTTCTATGTTTGTCATTTTTTGTGTTTAGCCATCGTAAGTATGCTGTTTTCTTTTTCTTCGTCTGTTCTTCTATTTTTCCAGACCACATATAGTTTTTATTTTTTGTTATTTTTTTTTCACTCTCACCTAGCGATTCTTTGGCGGCCTGATGTATATTTACTGTTATATGTTTATATAGTTCTTCTACTGTATTGTAGGCCGTATCGTTTAGTTTTTCATCAAGTCTTTTTTGATACAAATAGATTACGCTAGGGTGGTCCAAACTGCTTATGTTGTATCGAGGATATTCCATTTTGCTGTTTGATTCGATGTTTATTTTTTCTTTATTGTTATTTTTCCAAGATATCGTAATTTCTGCTCTCACCAAATGGTGGTCGCTTCAACATGTAGCGCCTCGATATACTCGCACATCTATCACTCTAGTGTCTGTTTTTTCTTTGATAATAAAGTAATCAATTATCGATTGCAGATTTCGTTGTTTTTGCGTCCAGGTAAATTTATGTATTTCTTTGTGTCTAAAATATCCGTTGGTAATACGTAGTGAGTTTTGTTCACATAGGTCTATTAGTCTTTTTCCATTGTTGTTTACAGTTTCTTCTCCATGTGCCCCTACTACGAGATGGTTATTCTTTTTTCCTGTTCTTGCGTTCAAGTCGCCAGCTAATATTATTTCTCTTGTTTGTCCAATGTCTGCTAGTGGTTTTTTTTTACTTTTTCAAAGAATTCTTCCTTATTCTTTGTTAATTCATCCTCATTAGGTGCATACACTCCTATGATCGTTATTCGTGTGTTATTAATTGTAATATTGACCGTGAGTATTCGTTCATCGATAAATTCCCAGTTCCGTATGTTTTTCTTGTATTTCTTATGTATTAGTATAGATACTGCTCTTTTAGCTCTCTGTTCTTTAGCCACACCACTATAGAAATGTATATATTCTCCTACGTTCTCTGTTCCACATCCTTTCTTTTTTGTTTCTGTTAATACTGTTATGTCGGTCTTATATTGTTGTAGTTCTTGCAGTATTTCGGCCATTTTTCTTCTCATACCTTGAACATTCCATGTGATAAAATTCTTTGATTTCTTCCGTGTAGTATTGGGATTTAAGATCGAGCTCGCCTTATTGTTCACAGAGTTACCCCCCACCCCCGTATCCAATGGGGCTCCCTCTAATGGAGGTGTGGATTTCCACCCGGGGATATTTCCGTTGAAGTTTCATTCTGCATTCAATAATGTTTGCTCGTTATTATTTTCCGTGTGCTAGGTTGCTTACGCCTAACGTCACAACCCCCATTAATGGAGGATCCTACATTCAGCCGCCCATTCTGAGTCAGACGCTGTTGGCTCTTCCACTCTCATTGCCATTGTGACTTGGTGTCTTCTTCTGCCTCTGAGACCGTTGACCGATTTGTTATTTGCTAGTTTTGGTCCACCCCGGGTATTTTATTTCCCCGGTACCCATCATATCTGATGGGCGTTCCCCCATCCGCCACCTGGGGAGGCGCCTGATGAGGGACTAGCAACTCCTCACAGGTTACTCAAATAATTGCGTACAATAAAATACTTATCTTATTTGGGTTTTTTAATGGTGTATGTTAAATTATACAATCCAAACGTTTGGATAACACTTATCAACAGTTGTCTTCATCAGTAGTAATATTATCTATTAAAATTGTTATAGATGTTGAAACAATTTTGTCAAAGTTTGAACAAATTTAAATTAGAGTAATATGAAACGGCGTTATACAAATAGAGCAACCTTTAATTAAAAATAAATGGGGCGTGTGTATAAAGGATTTATGTTCACAGTTTTTATATTAAGTACAAAATGCATCAAAAGAGAAAAGCAAATCGGATTTCATGTGATTGAAATAAAATAAAGAACATGTAAAAATAAGTAAAATCGATACAGTTAATCAACTAATGGGCAATGACGCATTATAAATAAAATTTGATTGCAAAAGAATATTATGGGTATTTTTTTCTAGTATACAGTTTCATTTATGATATAATCAGATAATAAAAAGAAAATGAAGTAGATTTTATCATACTTTCAACATACGGAAACGCAGTCTTATAGTCTATTCCATTTCTATTCCCACAATTTTATTTTGTGTCTAGATTACAACGCACTTTATTTCCATAAATTTCTTTTGAAAACAAGTAATTCTTAAAGGCATTTTCCCAACAGTGGACCTAAATTTTGCAGAAGACTTCATTTCTACAATACGAAAATTATTTATTGACATCTTAGAATGAGTTTGTTTACTGAAAGGAAATGTAAAAATGTGTTATTTAACATTCGAATGCAATATCGTAAATATGAGATATGACACTTTCTGGAGTTCAGTCATCTTTTTGATAAACTCTTTGATTTGCTGGCTTGTATAAAGATAATAATATGAAATATTTGTGCAGAATTAAATCAACTCTTTTAAATGCGAATTTGCACGAATACGAATAACAGGCGTGCTTGTATAAAATCACCCCGTGGCGATTAAAATACATAGTCAGTGGTTTTGAAACAAAGTTTCAGCTGTGTTTCTACTCATCGAAATAAGTTTGCGTATACATATGTAGGCTAATTGGTATTAAATCTGTTATACAATGCAAGTAAGGCAAATTCCTAATCAAAAATGGTCGCTTATATAATGCGTTTTTTCAAAAAGTTTATCTATTGTTTGTATTTGCGCAAAATCGTGTTGAAAATGTAAGTTAAATTATAGGACAACAAAATAAACACCGATTCATGTTTGATAAGTATGAGAACTGTTTAATGTACAATAATGTACTAAAATAGGTTTTGTAATAACTACTTATTACCATACGACAATACTATGCAATACTAACATAATAATAAATATATACAAATGATGATTACAAGACGAACCTCATCAATTAATACGAGCTTTCTTCTTTAAGGGTATCATGAATTCATTAGGAACGGGCCCATGTTCGAGTTCTTCTTCACCTAAAAGAAGGAAAAGTCTTAGTCGCACTAATAATTTGTTTAAAATTTTAAAGGTTATGTAATGAACTTAAATTTTTTATTGTTTTTCCTAAGAGGTTATAATAAGTATGTTTTGTAGCAAACGATGATTTAGAAATTTTATACTTTCCGAACACTAGTACAAACTGAAGTAGAAAAGTAGAATAAACATTTGGAGTGGGCTACACAAATAAATAAAGAGTATGTGTATATATATGTATATATATATATATATATATATATAATATTTATAAGCAGTGTTGGGTAGGATCTAGATCAAAGTGATCTAGATCCACTAAACGGATCTATGATCTGGATCTAGATACTTTGCTCTGCTAGGATCTAGTATCTGGATCTAGATCACATTTTAACAGATCTTTAGTACTTGAATCCAAAGATCCATTAGAATATTTTAAAATGTATTTTAAGGGTATTTTGTGAAATTTTTAACTGGCTTGAGGCAACAGAGCTTTATATTTAAAAAATACATTATGCTCCGTTACGACCGTTACATCCGTACCCCACAGAGATACATACACATTTACACAATTACCTACTGCCTGAGGCATGTTAAATTCCGAAATAACCAATAATAGAACTATTCATTTCCTTTGTTAATATTTCCGTCGGTTGTTTTTGTTTCCCAAAGCTACAAAGGCAGGTAATGACAGCTAAGTGCTAATCTAATGACTTAATGAGTAATGACAATGTTAAGTGGAACTGGAATTCCCTGTTGCTAATTTAATCGAACAAAAGAAGGTATAGAAAAACAACAATCTTGTCTTCAGTTCTTAAGAATACGACTTTAAGTAAAGCACATTTGTTAATTGTTAGTTAGATCAACAATGAGTGACGAAGCTGAATTAATGGAAGTTCCGTCAATCTTAAGCGGTAAATTTTATAAAATTTTATCAAAATGTGACAACAAGATAGTGACCCAGTGTCTAAAGTGTCCCGCACAAATACAAGGTCATGTGACTTCAACAGGAAATTTTATTCGGCATATGAAGGTATGTATTAATATAGTTTTTGGCAGAATTTTAGTATCATTTATTGGATTCTTACGAAATACATCATCTGATATATCAACACGTGATTTGTAGACTTAATTTTTCTTATTAAATTCTATATGAATTACGTAAAGTATTTTTTGTTGCAAAATACTTAGTTTTCGTGTGTAAAAGAACGTTTACAAAAGGTTGAGATTTATTTCTTAAAGTCCCTAATGCATCAAAAACTTTTTAAATGTTTATGATACCTGTATTCATAAAAGATGGGATTCAGTCGCTTTCAAAATTGGTGTTATCTAAATTTTGACTGAAACTTGAAGTGACTTCAATCTGAATTTTATAAATTAACATACACTTTCTCCTTTTTTCTAGAGAAAGCATCCAGTAACATTTAGCAAATTCGATGCAGAAAAGACAACAAAAAAGTAAAACCGAAATTTTATCAATGAAGAATTTCAACAAGACTAACATTTTCAACGATCTACCAGTTCTACCACAAAGAACTCGGTTAACAAACTCGTCTTAGATTATATAATTGAAGAGATGAGGCATATTTGTACAGTCGAAAAACCCGCATTTATTAGGTTAGTAGAAGGACTTTCTGGCAAAAACCTTGTGACCGAAAAACGCTCAAGAGTAAATTAGAAGAAGAGAAATCAGCAGTTATTGGTGCTGTAATAGAAGAATTAAATAAAACCAAACACGTCTGTACAACTGCAGATGTTTGGAGCACCAATAACAAAAGTTATCTTGGTATGACTGCACACTTTATCGATAGTAATAGCTTCCAACGTAAATCTTTTGCATTAAGCTGTAGGCGATTTAAATTTGCACACATTTGACAGAATTGCGGAATTAATAAGTGAAATTCATAACGAATACAAATTAAATCTCGGTAAAATTTCAGGAACGGTAACAGATAACGCAAGCAACTTTAATAACGCTTTTAACGTATTTACTGCTTCTATATGTAATAAGAGCAGCGATAGCGAATTAACAGAGTTGCAAAATCAAAATGATGTAGATGTTGAATCATTACCTGCTTTTGATACTGACAGTACTTACGTGCTTTTGCCCGAACATTTTAAGTGTTGTTCGCATACACTCAGCCTTGTAATTACGATAGATGCAGCTAAAGCATTTGAAAACATAAGGTATAAAAAAATGTACGATACTGTTTTTGGGAAAGCTTATTCTTTATGGAATTTAGTGAGTAGGTCAACTAAGGCGTCGGATCAGTTAGAAAATGTTTGCGGTGTCAAATTGAAAGTTCCTTGTCCTACTCGTTGGAATTCCATGTATGACGCATGTGTTAAACTAATTAATATTGAAGCAACATTAAGTGATGTTTGTAAGTTATTAAAATTAGACGTGTTCCAACCATCAGATTTTGTGTTTTTAAACGAATATATTTCTGTTACAAAACCTATAGTCGTTGCAATAGATATTTTACAAAATGAAAAAACTTGTCAGTTAGGTACTGTTTTGCCAACACTTTTCAAAATTAAAGCTAGCTTAGAAGCAATGACAAAACTGACATTTTGTTCTAAATTAAGAGAATGTTTATTGAACGGCTTTACAAGACGTTTCTCTAATATAATGGATATTAAAAATTCTAGTAGTCGACCATACCTGTTATCCACAATTTCTAACCCAAAATTTAAATTATGGTGGTTAAAAATTACCCCCTTTAAAAATGAAACAGCATTCTGTCAAACGCAATTATTGTGTGAACTTAACAATTCCGGATTTCAAGAAAATCTTGATAATTCAAAATCAGAAATTCAGTTCACACTTACTGAAAAAAATCCTCTGCCACGGACGAATTCTTTGATTTTTAAAATAAATACTCAATCGCAAACAACATTTGATTCAGAATGCACAAATTATTTTAAAGATACAAGCACTAACTATGAGCAATTAAATATGTACCCTGCTATAAAAGAAATCTTTTTAAAATATAATTCTATACTTCCTTCATCTGCCCCCGTTGAAAGCATATTTAGTATGGGTGGACTAATTTTAACTCCTCGTAGGAATAGATTAGGTGATGATATATTTGAGATGCTATTAATTTTAAAACAAAATAAAATAAAATTAGATAATAAAATGTAATTATGTAATGTATACTTATAATAATTTAGATAAATGTCCTTATCCTTATAATTGTATAACAACTATGTGTTAAGTTAAATTAACAATTAACATTGCAACTTGCAAGTGTAAATGTGTACCTAATACTAATTTTGTAATTTGTAGTGCGTTAAATAATTAATGTCAGTTTTCAATAAAAACCTATAAAAATTATACTTGTATATTATTTTTCTTAATAATTTAACCTTACGGACTAATATTTGTATTACATGAAAAATGATCATGGGAATGGGAGTAGTACTCATCAGTAGCAATACTAGCAATTAAAGATAATATTAATAACTAGAAAAATCTCGAGAGCTACACGTAGGGTTGTTACGGACGAACGCATATTTTTAAAATTAAGATGTGCAATACTTAATATAAAACTGTTACAACGTAAAAATAATGTATCTTGTTTTATATTACTTTTGAAAAATGGGGGTTGATTACGGGAGTAAAGATGGTTAGGTTTGAAATCGGGGGAAAGTTAATTATAGTTGGAGTGTCAGTCGAACCAGATCGATTTTGCTTAATTAGGAACTCCCATTGTAAACAGTTTGTCTTTAAAATATTTCGTGCGTGTACATTTTCTTTTGAATTGGCCAACAATAATTTGTCTTTTCTTTCGAGTGTTAGTTGTAATGTGTTCTTCAAATATTAATATATAAATAACAGTCACCCTTTTTGACGTTAAACCGCGTAGGTTAACGATTTGTGTCTGTGATCAATTAAAGGAATAGATATTCAAGTGTAAGTAGGTATTTTTATATAAATGAAAGCTAGCATCAAATGATTTACCAGCTTAGATAACATATTAAATACCAAACATTGCCTTGCAAAGGTATCTTATTCGTACGCGGGCTCATTAAGCTGAAATCTGCTAACATAAAAGACAATATAGGGCTCTCTCACTCTGGTATTTGTGTGCATTAGCATTGTTGTTATTTATATTTGTGTAGAGGTGGGCTGTTGAACGGGTACATGATACCGCTGGTTATTAATTGTAAAAGGAACTTGTCAGTGGGCACGCACTCCCGGGGCCAGATAACCATTAAACACCATGAATATTACTTTTATTTTTTCTATTGTTGTATAGATGAATGTGTAACCTGAGAAAGGAGCACTGTATTTTTCTAACACCCTCAAATTTATATATCGGTCACGATCTTGTGATCTATTTATAACTTACCCTTGTAAGGCTTTGTTTTAATGAGGTCTTTTTGTGTCAGTTGTTAGGTAGAATCATTTGCCTACGAGCTGATTTCTCTTTGTATGTGATTTATTGTAATTTGACTTATGTATTTTGTGCTTTGGTGGTCACTAAACAATTGGGTACGTGTAAATTCTTTGTTTGTTTTGTCCTTGCCTTTACCTTATTATCACCTGTGCAATTTTACTGTTGTATTTTATATGTACTGTAATTTGCTTTATTGTTTTATGTACTTATCTACTTAAAGACCGGCATGATTGGTTTTAAAGGGCTATATATTTGGTATTACGATTTTTATTATGATTTTCATTTTGATTATTTATGACCCAAACTGATTTTAATTCATTTCCTCTTAATGTTATAATTTGGTACGCACTTTAACCTGATTTAATGGTGTTTTGTTGTATAGTTAACCCTTTAATTGTTTTTTTTTGTGTTATTTGATTTAATAGTGTACTTCTGCAATTACCTATTTATGAAGAGAGTTTATTGGTGGTTCTTTCCCACAATAGTATATTAACGGGCTGAACCACCACTGCACAAAGCTCGTTAATTTTAATTTGAGTAGTTTCGTTTTTTTTATTACCAACCCCTCATGATGCAACACGTACCTCATCCAGCCTATCTAATTCAAATAGCACAACGTACCTACCACTAGTTGGCCACTTTCGTTTGATCAGATTTGAGGTTTGCAAGTAATTAAATATCAGACTTGTAAATAAATTATTAATGTTTTCATTATTGCCAGGAAGGTCCAAGTTAGGCAAGCAATTAATTTTAGTAATAGTAACATTATTGGCGGTCAAGTCAAGATAAATCACTTAGCGATTGCGAAGTTCTGGAATTTGCATTATTGCAAATAAGTTCAAATTACTCTTTTCAAGATAGTATATATATATATATATATATATATATATATATATATATATACTACCTTTCCTGGTTTTAAGAAGCGCACATTTGATTGTGCACCTCTACATCGACCAATCATGATCACCAGTAAATCTACATCTTCGCCCACGATAACTGCAGATGTATGTTGTCGTGCAAGATCCACTGCTGTGGTTACAATAATTGTATATGCATCCTCTTGCGCTTTCTTTGTGTGAATGTTAGCTGCTGCCAAATTGTCCTTTAACATTGTAATGAGTCGCTCTTTGTTTTTCTTTCTACTTGAGAGTAGCCATCGAAAACAATTACGGCACTGTGGTTGTATTTAGACTTGACAAATGAAACGTAACTTTCACAAAAATGATTGGCCACTGCTCCACACAAATACATGCAGCAAGAGTTCTCCACCTATTACATATACACACTCTTAGATATTTACCTGTTCAATTGGTGTAAACGCTTTGTATAAAGCAGACTTGGTTCCTTTTCGCACTTCAAAGTCATCGAAAAGAGACAACGGATACGGGCACAACTCGTATTTCAAAAACTCTTCAAGTTCTTCATCGGATTGTTTAACAATCGTCATCCTTTGAAAGTCAAATTGATGAGGATAGTTTCAAATAGTTTCACTATGGACTTTGGTTCCATAGCTAATTGTAGCGAGTGGAAAAACTCTGTCTTTCCTGTAAAACCTAACTGTTTGAAAATCACCCCTACAATTCTATCAATTGCAAGTAGACCAATCTCCTTATCATTGTAAAGTTTATTGTGTCCCACGACACCAGTACTAAGAGAAAATATATCTGGAGAATTAGGGAAGGGATAGTGTTGCGTCAACCACTCCATCAACCTTTTTCAATCAGTGCTCTCTTTTGATCCTTGCTTCTCTCATCTCTACGAGTTGTTCTGAACTGGTGAATGCTACCCCATACATCTCCATTTCTTCACAAATATTTCGCAGGGAAGTCATTCCTTTTGTCCACCTACAGAGGATACTTTCGCTTATCCCACGACCATCAGTCAGCTCCCCAGCAATGTTAATTATTCTCATGAGGGACTGCTCAATAGACATGCCCGTCCATGTTGCGCTCCAGAATTTGTTGGTCTTTTGTACATGTAACCCAAAATTGCTAACCTATTCCTCTGAGTCCATTTTGTCTTTCAGGTTATGCATATCTTGCGCGTAGAGGTGGCAGCATTTGGTACATAAGAAACGCCCACTAGCGTGGAAGTATGGTAGCACCTAATACACAATTTTGGAGGTGAAGGTTCCAGTTGGGTGATCTTTCTGCTTAAATGAATAGCTTAACAAGACTAACCATCTCAAAGTATTATATCCAAAGCTTAGAAGAGCACCACCGTTGGCCAAGACTTGCAGTTGAGCCAAAAACTGAATTTTCAATTCCCCTACACACTCCTCGTGATCTGACAATATAACTGACCTATCTTCATTATCTACCAACTCTGTGAGTTTATCTTGAAGGTCTGAAGGCAAATCCATTGTGTCCAAGATCATTTTGAGTAGGCAATCATGTGCTAAGATATAGGCTCTAACAGCACTTGAATAGACATGGCCGATTAGATTTTTTTCAGTGGATTGCAGAGCATATATTGAATTTAATAGTTCTTTCAGCCCATTGCCAGCCATTATATAGCCTGTTGCCTTCAAGAAAGACATCAATAGGTTGAACCCACCTATTCTAATGACAAGATTAACAAAATTTGGATCACCTTGTAGACATCATACTATAAACCTCGCCATAAGGTACAGAGGCTGGTCGAAAGTGTTCACAGATGGTTTCTGTTTCATTGACTTGCACTGTTCTATGGAAGTGACAAGGGCTGTATATATATATATATATATATATATATATATATATATATATATATATATATATATATATATATATATATATATATATATATATAGTGTTGTAATCAGACAGTGGGGCATTGATGAATGGGAAGACACACGCAACAAAGGTTGTTTCACAAGGGAGACTACTTGTTGTTTACTCCATACAACCACTCCATCCTGCAATTTCGTGAACATCCCTTCACTTGCCTAAAAGCCAAATTAGGTCCGTCAAAGAGGGTGTGATAGCATTGGTTAACACAAATAATTGTTTGAGTTCTTCAATCTTAATATGCTGTTGGCCAATAGAGCCTCCTTTCTCAAAACGTTTTAAGAGAACAGCACCTATCTCGCCAACTGCTTGAGTTGGTAGTGTTCTCTTCAATCGGTCGATTCTCTGATCTGAAGCAATAGCATTTCTTTGTGTTATTAAATGTATTCACCCATTGCATGGAAGGTATTATATCCAGCCAATATGCTGGTGTTAAAATCAGTGTTAGCATAAACAAACTGATAGAAAGCTGTCGAATTAATCTGTAAAGCAGGTCTCCAGATTGTTAACACTTCTAGTCGAACGTCCTCAGAATAAAAGGCGCAAAATCCCAGAGCTAACACAATATCAGTAAGTTTTCGTGACCCATACTTCTCATAAAGTCTTTTTTTCCATTTATAACTGTCCACGCGCTTCTTTTTTAATATTAACCTTTCAAGGAATACGTTAAGAAGCTCAGAAACAAGGATTTCATTATCAAGCAAAAAAGAATTTGGAGATGGATAATCATCCATCACATACGCTACAGATCGTACCTCTTCAAGAACTATGTCAGCTGCTGTCTCAACTAATCGAAGACGCTCTTCCCGTTCTGATGAACGTTTTTCAGTGTACCACGCATCTGTAAAAATTTTAGTCTTGTATGTTTGAAACCTACGATTGTATTTTGTTGTACCTTTGATATGATTACATCTTCCCCATATCTCTCCAGTAAATGGTATATTACTGTTTTTCTCTCAGGAATGTAGTTACCCTGTATCTGAGATATTAACTTGTCTAACGAAAACTGACATTCCTCATCATTGTAAAATAAAAATGCTTTCCATAGCACTATCAATTTCTTTAGCATAAGGACCAACCTTTTTTTTCACACCAACCTTGGGCCTACGAATGTACAGATTTTTCAAACATTTATCATGGTACCTACAGTCAGCAGCTACGCTATCTGTGATTGGTTGGATTCTGTTGATAACAGCTTCACCAAAATCTACACCACGTAGTGTTTGATAACTGTATCTTTCATCTCTATTTTAGTCACTGTATGAACTAGATTACGTTTCTGAGGGGGGAGTCGTTGCTCAGTCCTTAAGTAATATTCTGGTATAAGTGCTCCACACACAAAACAATGTGTTTTAAATAAAAAATCATCAATTGAGGATGATCGCAATTTTCCAATTTTTAGATCAGCAGATATCATTTTTTCATTGGTGTATTTTTTGGCAACTTGCATGTACGTTGATCGGTATTTACCCACCAAAAAAGCTATTCTCCCATCATTTCGTTTCTTACTCGCTTCACGAAACGTGTCTTTACCTTATTCCTTGACCAATTTCACTGCAGCCTCACAAACATCTTCGTCACAAATAAAACACTTATCACTGCGCATCGTGACTGTTCATTGTAGCATTACATCACTAAACATACACGAAACAAGAATAATAAGTGGACTATGATAATGAACACGCGCACATCTGTGACCGACCCGACCGCAGAGTGGCGAGGGTGGCGACTGTCGAGACGAGATAGAGAGCTGTTCCACTCGTCTCGTGGTAGGCTGTGCTATCGAGCGAGACAGACGTCGCCGTCCCACCCTTTAAAGTGCGTAGTATAAGAGCTCAAGGTCACAACCTAGACCGCTTGCTGAACTCTTGACAACACGTTTTCTAAATAGCGTCGTATTAGTATTACTGTACTGGTAACACATAACAGGTATGTGGGAGATATGTGAATTTACGTATGTACGTAGAAGTTATTTTATTTTCCCAGACAGAAGGTAATAATCTTTTTCCTGGTAATTACTTATTATAATCTTAGTATTGCATATTATTGTCGTATCGTAATAAGTAGTTTATACAATACCTATTTTAGTATATTATTGTACATTAAACAGTTCTCATACTTATCAAACATGAATCGCTGTTCATCAATTTTGTTGCACAACTTCAGATTCGTGTTCAGCGCCCTCAAAAACATAAAGTAAAAAATGAAAAACAATTACACCAGTACTTTCCACTTCAAGCCCTATTTAACACCATTTGACTGGACTACTAGATATTTAAATTTCACATACCTGGATGTACAACCGGGTGAGTCAATGATACAGTAAAGTAAATTGGTGTTTTATGAGTGAACTTTGCCAATAAAATGTATTTATCATATTATATGGAAAGTAATTGTGCGCATTTAATAATTACTCTTGACTATACAGGGTGTTCCAAAAAAAGGGGAAGGACAAAGTTAATGTTTTTTATGGAGCACCCTGTATATCATTAATTTTTTTTGATTTTACGCGCAATTAAAAAATTTTATGGCGGTTTCATGAATGTAAAATTTACTGTTTTTGAAAAAATTGCATTTACAGGTAAAATTTTATTATTATGTATCATCTTATGTTTTGTAAGGAAAACTTTTATATTTGTACCAAAAAAAGACCAAAGAAGAAGAATTTTTTTTAATCTGAAGTCCATGTACCGTTAGGTGTTGGACTAAGTAACTATCATTTACAACGTGTTATTTACATTATTATACTATTTTATACTATTATTACATTTACAATATATTTATTTGATAGTATTTACATATTACATTTCATGTTTACGACTCTTTTATTTTCCTTTTCCATAATTTTCTGTCTTTCGAGATTGTTCTTACTTCTCCCCAACTTATTCCTCGTTTTTCAGCCGCTTGTCTAACTTGTTCTTCTCATCGTATTCTTGGGAGTCCTACTTTGTTTCTTCCTTGCACTCTCGCTTCATATACTTATTTGGTTATTCTATCTTCTTCCATCCTATGTATGTATTCCAGCCAGCTCAGTTGTCTTTCTTCTATTATATTTCTCTGTAGGTTTTATTTTTAACTCCTCCGCTGTTACTGAATTCCTCATCCTGTCTTCTCTGGTGGTTCCTTGGATTTTTCTTAAAAATCTCAACTCAAAATCCTTAATACGGCTATTATTTCTTTTTGTTAAAACCCAGGATTCACTTCCATACGTTAGGGAGGGTCTTATCACCTTTTCATATACTTGTGTTTTGATTTCCTTTGTTATCTCTTTTTTCCCAAAAAATGGGTTTCGAAGGTAGTTGTATAACCTCTCTACTTTTCCTTTTCTCTCGGATTTTATATTATTGGTCTCAAATAATTATAACTTGTTTATTTCTAATTTGTGTTTCTTTAAGTTGTTAGCCATTATCATCAGCTTAGTTTTGTTTGTATTTATTTCCATGTTTATTCGTTTTAATTCTTTTTGGTATTCATTTAGGTTATGTTGAATTTTTTCTTCTGATTCTGATACGACTACCATATCGTCCGCGAATAGCATTTCTTGAAGTAGGGTCGGTTTCATTTCCAATGCTCCTATTTTCATATTTGTACATGTTTCTTTACATTTTCTAAAAGCTTTGTCTATTACCATTGAGCGGGCTAAGCACACATCCTTGTTTCAGTCCTATCTTTGATGTAAACTCTTTCTACTCGTCGTTATGTGTTCGTACTTTATTTAAATTGTTATTGTATAGTGTCTACCATTTCTATCATTCTTATCTCTATTCCCCTTTCTCTTAGTCATTCCCATACGTTGTTTCTCCTTATCTTGTCGACGACCTTTTCCAGGTCTATGAAGACAATGTGTATGTCCTTCCCTTTCCTTACTAGCTTTTTACCTACTTGTACAAATTAGTGTAAATATTAAATCTTAAGTGCTTCTTCCTCTTCTAAAGTCGTGTTTAGCTTCGTGTATCGTGTTTTCTATTTCTTCTCTTATTGTTTTTTAAATTATTCTTGTGAATATTTTACATGGTATACTTGATATGGTGATCTCTCTACAGTTCGAACATTCCCTTGCGTCTCCTTTTTTATAGAACGGTAGTATTATGCCGATGCTCTACTCTTGTAGTATTACTTTTGCTCCAATGATACTGTTAAGTAGGTCTCCATGAATTGTATCATTTGCACTGCTTTCCCTAGTTTTAGTTTGTCTATAGCTTGGGTGATCTCTTGTTCAGTTATCGGTGGGGTAACACTTCTTTCAATGTCTCTTACTTGTATTGATTCTCGATCGTGTTCTTCAATGTCTGTTTGGGTTAATTCTTCGAAGTATTGTTTCTATCTATCTATAATGTCCTTATCCTCTGTTAGTATATTTCCATTTTTGTCTTTTAAGATAAGCAGTCTCGGTGTTTTCTTTCGTCTAATCTGTTTTAATATACTGTACAATAATTTCTGATTTTCTACGTAGTGTTCTTTCATTTTTTCACCAAAATCTGTGCATGATAGTCTCTTTGCTTCCTTCACTACTTGTTTGACTTCTCTATTAGTTGTTTTATATGCTGCGTAGTCCTCTTTTCTATATGACCCTAAATAGTGTATCCATTTTTGTTTCCTATCTTTTATTTTCTGTTGTAATTCTGGGGTCCACCATTTACTTATTTTGTTATGTATGTTTTAACTGTACCACACTTTTCTTTGGCGGATAGTATCATATTTTCCTTAAAGTAATTCCATTTATTTTCTACTCATATATTATTTTCAGCTTCTCCTATTTTTAATCTATTTTGTAGTTTGTTTTGGTAAGTCTCTTTGGTTTCTTCATCTTTTAATCTGTAGCTTCTAATTTTTTCCTTTATTATTATTTTGCGTTTATTTTGTCTTGTTTCTTCTTTTTTCGTTATCAATTCCATCCCTACCAGGTAGTGGTCACATCCTATTTCTGCATGTCTTTTTACTTTTACATCTTTGACCACTTTCCTAAATTCTCTCCTAGCCTCTCTAGTGTATTTGTGTATGTCTTTATGTTTGAATATTGTATTTATCAGTGTTAAGTCACTGATCATGCATGGATCTATCAGGCTTTTGCCGTCATTATTTATTGTTGGTTCTCCAGATAGTCCCATATATATACCTTTAACTGTTTTCGTTATCGTTTCATACTCTTCCATTCATGTCTCCCATAATTATAAAACTACCTATTGCATTACCTATCTCTGCTTGTAGCATTTGGTGGAATTAATCTCTTTCTTTGTTCTCGCAATGTCGTTTGGCCCATACGTTATTATTATACTTCTGCTTTGTCGGTCCTCCCAATTTATTTCTATAGTTAATAATCTTTCGTTTTTATATTTTTCATTCTTTATGTTTTTTATTTTATCTGGGATTACCATCAGTTCCACTACTCCTGCTGCCTGATCTGTATCTTCTCTTCCTGACCATATTAATGTGTATCCATCCCTTAGTTCTTGTATTCCTTTATTTTTCTTTTTTGTTTCAGTTATTCCGAGGTAACCTATCTTTTGTGTTTTCATTTCTTCAATTATCTCGTCTTCTATGCCATTTAGCCCTCTAATGTTCCATATTCCCAATTTTATATTTCTTGTGGTCTTTGCGTTTCCTTTTTTATTTTACTTCCAATTTCTTGTATTCGTGACACTCCGTCTTTAATCGTAACCTTTTCCATGTTCCATTTCTTTGCCATGTTCGTTGTTCCGTAGTTCTGACCATTTAATTTATCCTTATTATTTAGTTTTTTTCCAGGTTGTTCGTGTTATTTTTTTATTTGTCCCTTACAATTTTGTCCCTCTGGAGATCTCTCTGTTATTGTTATCTTATTGTTAGAGTTTTGATTCCCTTTGTTATTTCTTGATTTCCCTGCTGTGTCTCATATGTTGAATCAGGTTTGTTGATGATTTTTAGTGTATTGCAATTTAGCAATGCTATTTGTCTTTTTCTCTAGCTTCTTCCAACATGGGTATTAGTTTTCTCCTTTTTTCTTGTACCTTTTTCGTCTAATCTTCGACTATCTATGTATCTGATCCTTCCAGGTTCTTAGCATTACTTAATATCTCTTTCTTTGTACTATCCTTCGTTAGCTTTACTAATATTGGTCTTATTATTCTACCAATGGATTTCTCTGGTCTTCTTACTTCATCCATCTCAGTTTTATCAGTATTATCTAGGGTTATCCCTAGTTTATCTATTATTCTGCATATTTTTCCTTGGTCTCTTCCTCCTTCTCGCTTACACCTTCCTTACTACGAGGTTTCCCTCTCTTATTTCTCTTTCCAGCGTTTCTATTCTCTCGTTCTGTTCTTCTACTTGTTTTTTTAGTATCGCATTTTTTTCTTTCACTTGATTCATTTCTTGTACTAGTTTGTCTAGTTTTTCGTTCATTTCGCTAGTATTATTATTTATAGACTGGAACATATCCTCTATTCATTCCATATTCATTTTTAATTACCGGCGCTAGATCTACCCGTAGTAACAGTTTGTAAACACTTCCTTTGCAATACTACTTTGTAATAGTTATCTCTAAATTTGTTTACTTTAACGTTTGTTTCGGTTTTACTCTGCATTTATAAGCTTCAGGCGGACTTCTTGTGTTATTTCAATTGTTGAGGATGTATTTGTTAACGTTTATATTTCTGTCCGATGGATTTTAGGTGTAATTTTAATTTCTTAAGCCGTCCCTATACTTGTTTTAACGCTCAGCTGTTGTTTATTTACTATATACCGTGCTTATCGGATGGGGTCGACCCCGCGGAGGCCGATAGGCCTGCGTATGAATTTTGTATTAAATTTTGTTTTGTTCACTTTATAGTCGTTTTAATAAATCGAATCATGATTATCTAGTTTCTTACTATCTATGTTATTCTTAATTGTCCCTTGTCGTTTCCATTTATAAATCACTGCTTGAAAGTATTTCTCTCCATTTATATAGACTTTCCCTGTATTTAATCACTTAAACTTCACAGCGTGACGGAGTTCATGTGATCAGTTTACTCGTCGAGATAAATATCTGAATTATTAGAGATAAGTGATTATTAAAGTATGTACAGACTTGTGAAACTTAACATTCAAAAATATCACTTTTATCAAATAGAGCACCCTGTATATTTTTACGTTGTGTTAAAGAGAATAAAAAACCACACAATTTTCATCAGAAGATATTCATAAGAACTTGATATAAAATTCATTACCAAGTCATTGGATAATTTAACAGTTACTAATGAGTTCTTCTCAACATATGTTCGAAAAGATGTCCCTCTTGCTGAATGCAAAACACACGCGCACACACACGCACACACACGCACACACGCACACACGCACGCACACACGCACACACGCACACTCGTACACACGCACACACGCACACACGCACACACGCACACACGCACACACGCACAGACGCACACACGCACACACGCACACACGCACACACGCACACATGCACACAGACACACAGACACAGACACAGACACACAGACACACAGACACACAGACACACAGACACACAGACACACAGACACACAGACACACAGACACACAGACACACAGACACACAGACACACAGACACACGGACACACGGACACACGGACACACAGACACACACACACACACACACAGACACACAGACACACAGACACACAGACACACAGACACACAGACACACAGACACACAGACACACAGACACACAGACACACAGACACACAGACACACAGACACACAGACACACACACAGACACACAGACACACAGACACACAGACACACAGACACACAGACACACAGACACACAGACACACAGACACACAGACACACAGACACACAGACACACAGACACACAGACACACAGACACACAGACACACAGACACACAGACACACAGACACACAGACACACAGACACACAGACACACAGACACACAGACACACAGACACACACACAGACACACAGACACACAGACACACAGACACACAGACACACAGACACACTGACACACAGACACAGAAACTCACTCACACACATACAGACAAGTGCGCGCGGACGGACGGACGAAAAACTTGCAAGCGCAAGGACGAATTCTGACGCAGGCGGACGCACATGTACGAACGAGAGGACACACGGCCGCATACGGACGTTTACTTACGCACACGGCGCACACGTAGGCACAGACACCCGTACGAAATCGCGCGCACACGCAAACAGACACATCCGCAGAAGGCCAGGAACAGGAGCACAGGGAAAGCACAGGCATAGGAACAGGCACGTGCAGAGCCACATCCACAGGCACAAGCAGTCACAGGCACACGTACAGACAAAGGCATAAGCACAGTTACAAGCACAGGCACAGGCGCAGGCACAGGCACAGGGAAAGGACAGGTACAGGCACAGGTACAGGTACAGGCACAGGTACAGGTACAGGCACAGGCACAGGCACAGGCACGGGCACAGGCACAGGCACAGGCACGAGCACAGGCACAGGCACAGGCACAGACACGGACACTGGCACGGGCACAGGCACAGACACAGGCAAAGGCACAGGCACAGGCACAGGCGCATGCACAGGAACAGGCCCAGACACAGACCCAGGTACTGACACAAGCAGGCACAGGACAGGCACAGACAGGCACAGGAACAGGTACACGCAGAGACACAATCACAGAGACAGAGACAGGCACAAGCACAGGCATAGGCACAGGCACAGGCACAGGCACAGGCACAGACACAGGCCAAGGCACAGGCACAGGCACAGGCGCAGGCACAGGCATAGGCACAGGCACGGGCACAGACACAATCACAGAGACAGAGACAGGCACAAGCACAGGCGCAAGCACAGGCACAGGCACAGGCACAGGCACAGACACAGGCGCAGGCACAGGCACAGGCACAGGCACAGGCACAGACACAGGCACAGGCACAGGCACAGGCACAGGCACAGGCACATGCACAGGCACAGGCACAGGAACAGGCACAGGCACAGGCGCAGGCAGGCGATCAGGTACATGCAGAGGCACAGGCACAGGCACGGGTACAGGCACAGGTACAGGTACGGGTACAGGTACAGGTACAGGTACAGAAACAAGCACAGGTACAGGTACAAGTACAGGCACAGGCACAGGCACGTTTGGGTTAATTAATACGCTCATCCGTTGGGTTTCCAGTCTCCTTAATAGAAAACAAATATATGTCGTAGTTGATGACTTCCTTTCAAAAGTTGGCATTCAACGGAGTCTTGAATGGTGAAGCAATAATCTAGTTAAATTTAATGGTAAAAAACTCAATGCTACCTTGTTCCGCCAAAAAAGATCGATCATTTCCTATTGTATGAATGCATCAGTTCTTAAGCTTTCAGACTCTATCGCTATATTGGAAATAACTATACCTTTGAATCCATCATGGGTTGACCATCTCCTCGTAAAATAACCGTTTTGTACACTCCTATGCGGTACTTTACCTCTCGACAACTTTTGCTGCTATATAAGGCACAAATTCGACCTCATCTAAAATATAATTCTCAATTCTGGGTTGGTGCTCCCCAATACGCTTTAGATGTCGTTGACCGTATAGAAAAAGGGCAATTAGGTTTATCAATAACCCGTCCTTGACTTCTTAACGTCTTAATAATAACGTTTCAATTCTTTCTTTCTACTATCGGTATTACAATGGCTGTTGTGCTACTGAGTTACATTGTTTGATACTATCTCGGCCCATCTTTGCTCGGAATACTCGGTTCTTCTATCCGCATCATCAATATGTAGTAGAAATCTCAACGTGTCGTACCAAACAGGCGCAATTCACATTCCTCTACACGGCTTCTAAACTCTTACTATGATATGAAAAATTGTAAGGTAGTCGTTCATAGGCACCTCTTGGCAATTCACTACCAAATATTCCTGAGTGCTTTACCACGTTAGGCTAAACGTAGCCTGTTCAGGAACATAATTATTTAAAAAAAATGTAATTGTATTTAATAGACTAGTTGTACGAAAATAATTCCAGCTGATGTGATATCAAAGTTGAATAAATTGAAACATTTTGGCAGAATCCTTACTACTTAAATGACTGCGAAGCCATTATTGAATGCCGCTCTGTATATCATCGGTAGCACGTGAGCTGTGAGTAAGTGTCAATAAATCGGTGTACAAATGTATTTTGGTAGTAACAGGAGCAAAACATGGGGTTGGGAAAAAGAGACACGCAAACACACACATACAATGGGCATAATGTATCTCGAATGCGTGGTTGTTAAAGCAAAGTGGGAACAAGTTAATAATAAGCTAATATATGTTGAACACCTCAGTGATATTCGGTGGTGATGGTGGTAGTGGAGCTGCGGAATAAAAAGAAGAGTGGATTTTATTTTCTTCCGTTCACAATTTCAAAAGCGATTGCGACATAAGCATTTGTTTTAATAGACTCAAATAATAGACGGTGGGAAAGCTTCTCGAGTCGTCTGACATTATTATCTGTTATTTTTGCACAATTATTTCATAATTTTTATTTTATGATTAATTTTATTCTATTTAAACTCATTTCTGTCATCATGTCAATTTATGAATAAAAATCAAAAATAAACTTTGTGATATTAGTGAAACTTTGATTAATCCAACAACACCTGTACTTAATAACATTTAATAACTGACACCTTAAATCCTTTCAGAAAGATTACATTAAGGGTGTTTTTCTATAATTGATTGGGATTTAGACGGACGTAAAGTCATTTAAGTAAATTTTTGTTTGTATATCCTGAAAGTAATGACAACAGTCGTGGTTCTGAATTGAATGCATTGTAGTACGATACATGTTATTATTAGAATTTGCATCGGGTGTGGTTGTGCAATTGAAGCTTCCCTAATTATTCCAGAACACGAAGTTCTATGTTCAGCTACCGTTACACTCTTTAAACAAACGTTGCGGATTGTTGAATTTCCAAATTACATGAAATTTGATTAATATAATTAAACTGCACGTCATAAAGTTTATTAGGTTATAATACGTATGTCCTTATGCAGTTTGTTGTTTTTACCTAAATTAATTATTGTTCATCAGTAATGGCTATATTCTAAAATAGGTACAGTAAAATTATTAAATTGACGTTGCATATTTTCAGCTTACTTCGGACAAATACATTAACTCATATTTTAAACGAAAATTTTTCAAAAATGTTCACTTAACCAACTGTTTCATTAAAAAAAATAAATTAAACTTACACTTGAAATAAAATTGCTGTACAGACATATTTTTCATCTATGTAATTCTGTAAATAATACATTAAAACAGATACTTCAATGTGGACTCAATTTAAAAATATTTATTCTTCTTTGCAACTTTTCCACCTAAACTCTAGTAAGATAGGTTAAAAATGTATAATATAATATACAGGGTGTCTGTGTATTACACCGACAACGCTTAACTGTATATTCAGGGGTTAAAACAAAGACGATTTAGCGAAAAAAAGTTTAGTATAAGGTTTTTACTGTTAGAGATATAAGCGGTTAATGTAATGAAACTTAATAAAATTTGGTACAGTTTCTTACTCGGTTAAGCTTCTCGTTTTAGCAAAATATATCCGACTTTAGGTCATGGCCTCCCAGATTTTTACGACTGTGCCGTCATAGTACCATTCAGAACTTTCCCTATCGACACAATCGTAACAATTGAAAGCTGCCATTTAATAGAACAATAATTTTTCAAGAGAAAAGCCCCTTTTCCAATTTTCGCTAAAGTTTGCCATTTTTGAGAAAAAAAAGCTGTTTTGTGAAACCCTGCAAAATATATATATATATATATATATATATATATATATATATATATATATATACATATATAATAATGATAACAAGAAGTAAACGGTCGTTACTTGTTGATATTAAAGATAATACACTCGTTAGGGGAATTACGACACTGGAGGTTTTTTTTATAAAGAATACTCTTTACTTGCTTGCCAAGCTTTCGACATATATTCAGATGCCTTCTTCAGGGATACTGCAATTAGTTTTATATTAATTGAGGTCCCTACTATCTTACACAATATGTGAGGTTATGATTAAGATATGTCTCGCTAAAATTGTACATCACATTAATTTCTTTTAAAATTGTTTCTTGATTTTATTAACATCATTTATGATTATTCTTCAGTTATTTAGAATTTACGATTAATAAGAAATTTTTAGATTTGTATCATGTTAAAATTTGTTTCAATTTTAATATTTTGTGATAATTTTGTTACTATTAGTGTTTTTTAAAATAAGCGGGAATTTTGAAATTACTCAATTTTTCAGATTTACATTTAACAAAAAAGTGTAGATATTACTTAAATTTTGTACATGCGCCTTTTTGATAATTGCATTCTGCTCTCTATTTATAAAATACATTTCTAAAAAATTTCTTTTAATCTGGTTTGTTTCTGTAGCTAATACTTTAACATTTTTGTAACTTATTTGATGATCTAAATTGATTGTGTGAGATGCCAGAGAGCATCGTTCTAGACCTTTTTTAGCACCACTCTGATGACCAGCAATTCTGGCTTTTAACCATTGTGAAGTTTGTGCGATCTATTTCCCTGTGAATTCCTCGCAATCACTTTTATATATTACATTCGATCTTAACAAAGTTGGTGTTTTATCTTTTAATTTGGAAAACAAATTTCCAATATTACTAATACATTTTTTTGCTATTGTTACATTAGTGGTTTTAAATATATTTGTTAACTTGTGTGTCAGGTTATTGATGATGGGTAAGGAACCATAATTTTCTATTATTTGTGCTTCTGGTTTTTCTTTTGGTTTGATATTACTTTCAGGATAACTTCTGCAGCACAATAAATTATTTATTAAACTTTTCGGATATGAATTTTGTAGTAGCATTGTTGATAGTTTTTTCATATTTTGGTCAATAAATTTTTGGTGGCTGATTTTTGTTACTCAATTTTTCATCTGCTTTATGAAATTTATTTTGAATGATTAGAGTGAAAATTTATGTATCTGTTTGATGAAGTCGGCTTTTGGTACCAATTTAGTAATATTTTGTTGTTTCCTCCTTTTATTACTCTGGTGTCTAAAAAGGGAACCCCTTCTCCTTCATCTTTTTCTATAGTGAATTTTATGTGTTGATCAAAGTTATTAAAAGTTTGTAATATTTCCTCGACTCCATCTTCAGGGAGTCCTAATATGAGGTCGTCGACAAATTTCTTTATGAAGCTTAAATTGAACGATAATTTTGGAATGCTTTTGTCTAGTAGGTTATCCATTCATTACATATTGTGCTAAGATCGGACTTAATTTCGACCCCATTGCACAACCAAAAGTTTGAGTATATACTTGATTTTCAAAAATAAAAAAATTGTTATCTAGTACAAAGTTTGTTAGTTTTAAAAAAGTATCTTGATCAAGA
Organism: Vesta saturnalis; assembly: GCA_036346205.1. NCBI lineage: Eukaryota > Metazoa > Arthropoda > Insecta > Coleoptera > Lampyridae > Vesta > Vesta saturnalis. Next base: position 1,531,297 of record JARFJB010002232.1, on the reverse strand, counting down.
TTACATTGTTGTTTAATTAGGTCCCATTTTTCTTTCAAAATTTCATTAATGAGTTCCTTATTTATGTTGCCGAACAAATTTACTACATCCAGTGAAATCACAATGTGATTTTGCGAAATTTCTTTATCATTTATAAATTTTGCAAAAGTGAAGTTGTCATTTACATAATATTCATTGTTAGTACTGTAGGCTTTTGTTAAGATTTCTGTGATAAAATGAGCTACTTTACTAGTGGGGCTTTGAATGCCCGATACTATTGGTCTTAATGGTATATTTTCTTGGTGTGTTTTTGGGTTTCCATAAATCTTTGGGCACACCGAGTTATAAATCCGTAATTGTTTTGCTACTAATTTAGAAATTGATTCATTATTTTCTAATTTTGTAATTAACTTATTCGCTTTTGTTTGGGTTGTGTAAGTGGGGTCATTTTTTGTTTTTTTGAACACGTCTGTGTCTTCTCAAAGTTGGTTCATTTTGTTTGTGTACTCACTACGATCCATGACTACAGTTACACTACCCTTATAACAAAAAGTGATTAGATGGTCAGTCTTATTTAGAATTTATCCGAGACGAAGTGCCTGCATTACTTGAGAATGTACCATTAGAGTTACGCCGCGATCTAATTTTTATGCATGATGCAGCACCGCCACATCTTTCCCTCCCTGTGCGAGAAAACTTAAATGCTACATATCGTGATAGGTGGAGCGGTAGAGGAGCTGATGCATCAATAAAGTAGCCATCCATGTCTCCTGACGTTACCCCAATGGACTTTTATCTATGGAGAGTTTTAAAACAAAAAGTTTACGTCAATCCAATTCGAGACCGCGACGATTTATGGCAAAGAATAGTAGCTGCTTCAGAAGAAATTCGCCAAAAGTTTGTTACGAAGAGCTCAGGCTTGTATACGTTCCGAGGGTAAACATTTCGAACATTTGTTGAAATAAAGATTTATTTTTCTAATATTATCTAGGACAGTTGTTATTTTTCTTGTTAATTACATACTCACATGAGGAAAGCCACCTTCGATTTTGGTTTAAAAAAATGCGTGATCGTATATATTCTTTGCAAAGGCCAGCATTTATTTAAATACACACTAGATCTTTTGTTTGACATGAAATACGTTCTTCCACATTGCTACAGTGATAAAAGTTTTATTCAATAACAAAGTTTTAAAAAGATTATTCTCAGAGACAAATCTACCAAAATTTTACAATTTTTTTAATTAGAAATTGGAATTCTGCCGAAGTAACGAAGCATTGCTCTAATAACCATTTCGTTTTAACGATTTGTAGGGTTTCACAAAACAGTTTTATTTTCTCAAAAATGGCTAACTTTAGCAAAAATTTGCAAGGGGGCTTTTCTCATGAAAAATTAATGTTCTATTAAATGGCAGCTTTCAGTTGTTACGATTGTGTCGATAGGGAAAGTTCTGAATGATACTATGACGGCACAGTCGTAAAAATCTAGGAGGTCATGACCTATAGTCGGATATATTTTGCTAAACGGAGAAGCTTGACCGAGTAAGAAACAGTACCAAATTTTATTAAGTTTCATTACGTCGTTGCAAAATGGTTAGCAAAAACCGTTATTTTATGGTAACTTTGACCACTTATATCTCTAAAAGTAAAAACTTTTTACTAAACTTTTTTCGCTAATTGGTCTTTATTTTAACCCCTGAATCTACAGTTAAGCGTTGTCGGCGTAATACACAGACACCCTGTATATTATATTATACATTATTAACCTATCTTACTAGAGTTTAGGTGGAAAAGTTTCAAAGAGGAATAAATATTTTTCAATTGAGTCCACACTGAAGTATCTGTTTTAATGTATTATCTACAGAACTGTATAGATGAAAAATATGTCTGTACAGCAATTTTATTTCAAGTGTGAGTTTAATTTATTTTTTTTAATGAAACAGTTGGTTAAGTGTACATTTTTGAAAAATTTTCGTTTAAAATATCAGTTAATGTATTTGTCCGAAGTAAGCTGAAAATATGCAACGTCAATAATAAATTTAGGTAAAAACAACAAACTGCATACAGGACATACGTATTATAACCTAACAAAGTTTATGACGTGCATTTTAATTATATTAATCAAATTTCACGTAATTTGGAAATTCAACTATCCGCAACGTTTGTTTGAAGAGTGTAACGGTAGCTGTACATAGAACTTCGTGTTCAGGAATAATTAGGGAAGCTTCAATTGCACAACCACACCCGATGCAAATTCCAATAGTAACATGTGTATTTATTACAATGCATTCAATTCAGAACCACGACTGTTGTCATTACTTTCAGGATATACAAACAAAAATTTACTTAAATGACTTTATGTTCGTCCACATCCCAATCAATTATTAAGAAACACCCTTAATGTAATCTTTCGGAAAGGATTTAATGTGTCAGTTATTAAATGCTATTAAGTACAGGTGTTGTTGGATTAATCAAAGTTTCACTAATATCACAAAGTTTATTTTTGATTTTTATTCATAAATTGATTTGATGACAGAAATGAGTTTAAATAGAATAAAATTAATCATAAAATAAAAATTATGAAAGAAATATGCAAAAATAACAGACAATAATGTCAGACGACTCGAGAAGCTTTCCCACCGTCTATTATTTGAGTCTATTAAAACAAATACTTACGTCGCAATCGCTTTTGAAATTGTGAACGACAGAAAATAATATCCACTCTCCTTTTTATTTCGCAGCTCCACTAGCACCATCACCACCGAATATCACTGAGGTGTTTAACATATATTAACTTATTATTAACTTGTCCCCACTTTGATTTAACAACCATGCATTCGAGATATATTATACCCATTGTATATGTGTGTTTGCGTGTCTCTTTTTCCCAAACCCATGTTTTGCTTCTGTTGCTACCAAAATACATTTGTACACCGATTTATTGACACTTACTCACAGCTCAAGTCCTACCGATAATATACAGAGCGGCATTCAATAATGGCTTTGCAGTCATTTAAGTAGTAAGGATTCTTCCAAAATGTTCCAATTTATTCAACTTTGATATCACATCAGCTGGAATTATTCTCGTACAACTAGTCTATTAGATACAATTACATTTTGTTTTAAATAATTGTGTTCCTGAACAGGTTACGTTTAGCCTAACGTGGTAAAGCACTCAGGTTTGGTAGTGAATTACCAAGAGGTGTCTATGAACGACTACCTTAAAATTTGATAAGCCTAATTGCCCTTTTTCTATACGGTCCACGACATCGAGAGCGTATTGGGGAACACCAACCCATAATTGAGAATTATATTCTAGATGAAGTCGAATTTGTGCCTTATATAGCAGAAAAAGTTGTCGAGAGGTAAAGTACCGCATAGGCCTGTACAAAAAGGCTATTTTACGAAGAGTCTGAAAGCTTAAGAACTGATGCATTCATACAATAGGAAATGATCGATCTTTTTTGGCGGAACAAGGTAGCATTGAGTTTTTTACCATTAAATTTAACTAGATTATTGCTTCACCATTCAGGATTCCGTTGAATGCCAACTTTTGAAAAGAAGCCATCAACTACGACATATATTTTTCTTCTATTGAATAGACTGGAAACCCAATGGATGAGCGTATTAGTTAACCCAAACGTGGTGACTTTGGTAAGTAAAGACAAATGCTTTTGAAATATCTATAGCGGCTACACATGTTTCACCGGATTGTTCTAATGTATTGTTCTTGGGTCACTTATGAAAGGGGGTCATCTGTTGAACGATTTTACCTAAAACCATTCTGGTGGTCGCTAAGGAGTTTGTTAGATTCAAGAGAGGAATGTAGTTTCTGGCTGATAGCTTTTCTATGACTTTAGACAAAATGGAAGTGATGAAAATTGGTCGATAGTTGGAGGGAACGGTCTTTTCTCCTTTTTTAGGAATACAATGAACAGATGCTAACTTCCATAATTGAGGAAATTCCCCAAACGACATAGAGACAAAATAAAGGTTAGGTAGGAATGGTACCAGTTCGAGGGAGCATTTCTTTATTACAAGAGCTGGAATATCATGTGGGCCAGTCAATTATCGGGCTCAAGCTTGCTGATGATCGATTCTAGGAGTTGTATCGAAAATAGTATTTGTTTCAGGGCTTATTAAGAGTTGTTTTGATGCAATCAAAATTGTCTACAGATGGGTCACAAGATGCCATGGGGGTGGGGGGATAAAGATGTACCAAAGTTTTTACTAACGATTTTACTTAAAGACCAAAATTTTCGCTACCCAAAGGAGATGAAGCTAGTTCACTGCATTTTCGTTGTACCAACAACTTTTTAGCTTTACAGATTGTTTAAGCAAAGCACATTTATCAAATAAGGCCTTTTTCATTTACTTTGGAATTCCTGAACAGTTTAAGCCAATCATTGTTTAATAGCTTATCAGTAAACATTTCATTGTTTAATAATTTTAACGACCTGTGAAGTATTATCTTAGGTATGTTTGAAGGTATTGCTAGATTTAGTTCAGCAGAAGTCACTCTGTGGTCAGAAATGCATGATGATTTATGTCCACTGAATAGTAATTATCAAATTAGTGCCTAACGGCAAAGTGTAATCTAATAATGTTTAAATTTGTATAAAATGTAAATAGAGAAATACACGATTTAAAAACCCAAAAGATAAGTACTTTTATTATGTGTGATAATCGTGAAAGTTTACATTTTCATATCTCACTATATTGTTGTACACCCGGTTTATTCGTATCTGTATGTATAAACTTCAACGTGCTGACTGACTCACTGACTGACTGATATATCAAGGCACAGCTTAAACCGCTGGTCTTAGAGACATGAAATTTGGAGTGTGTTCTTTGTGAAGTGTAGGTATCCACTAAGAAAGGATTTTTCGAAATTCCACCCTCAAGGGGGTGCAATGGGGGGGGGGGTGAATTTTTTTGTGAAACTTTTTATTCTATGACTAGACAATTAAAATTATGAGGCATGTGTATCACAAAATTCAAATATAGCCCCTCCACCCCCCGTTCGGAGATCACAGCAACGCGCGACGGGTACGGTTAGTTTAGCATATGAAAGATCAAATCCGCCAATCAGACTATATAATCAGCTGTGGCGCCCTGGGCCTGTAAGGTTTGACACCCCATACATTTACAAAGAAAGAAATCTTTTACTATGCAAAAGGGCCATAAAAAAAGAATAAACATCACTTATTAAATAATAATACATTTTTTTGCGGCGCACAAATTCGCTAATAACATTGTCATAATTAACAGATTTAGTAAAGTCAGGTTTTATATTAAGAACTGTTCAAACGGTCTTCGCTTATACGAGAAGTAAGATAATTTTTTATTCTAAGTACCGAGGTACAATTTGCTCAAAAATTCCAAATTGGCGGTTACTGTGTTATACAAAGCTTTGTACCTCGTTGACTCTTCCAACAATTGATCACAAATGGGGAAAATATATTGATCCTAAAATGGTCACGTCCTTGTGACAATACTTCTTCCTCGGTCTTGCGATATTCATCGTCTCGTTTCGTTCTCTTAATAATTCTCTTCTGATTGCTTCTGTATTCCTTTGGCGAGTTTCTTTACACCAGCCCCTTCAAAAATACCATCTTTTACGATGGTGATTTGTAGAGCTTAGGAACTACCTGTACGTGTGTGTCGACACCCTGTAGAATTTTGGAATCTGTACAGGGTGTCCGCGGGGGAACTACGAAGAATTCGTATACATATTTTTTGAACAATTTTAAGCAAAAATGATTATATTCAGTTTTTCCTAATTCCTAACCCCTAAGTAGATATGGGCGGTTGAAGAAGAATGTAAAAGTAAGTAAAGAGAATAAATACCCTTAACAGCTTCTTAAGTCTAAAAATTATCGTAAAACAAAACTTTTAATAATAATTTTCATTAACAAGAACATAACATAGCACAAAAATACACATAAAGTAACGAGGTGACAAACAAAAATACTTACAGTGGTTCAAAATGAGATCCACACTATAAAAATCGTAAGAGCAACTTTGGTTGCCTAGCAAGTATTATCACAATAAACATTATTTGAATGTAAATACAATTTATCATCTGCTTTACAACAATTAGAATTAATTTAATTACAATTAAATCTTGCCTTATCAATTTTCAAATGAGGAATACAATAATATGGTATTCCTGTAGGGCTTGTTTAACAGTAATTGTTATGCAGCAGCAGCCAGAGTACAAAAATCGTTTTCCAAATCGTCGTGTTCGTATTGACAAAACGATAGCCCGGACTTTCGAGAAACAGAAACTTTTCTTGCACATCGAAGTGATCGAGTGTCTCCACGAAATACGTTTGCAGAAGAGGTGCTGAGAGAAGTTGAAATCGATAGCCGAACGAGCATTAGACTAATAAAAGCAGACACTGGTAGAATCAGGACCACGACTTCGAACATTCTTCGCGAAAATGGAATGCATCCGTATCAACTTCAACCCGTTCAGCACCTTCTTCCCGGCGATTTGGCTCCAAGAGTTCGGTCCTGTGAATGAATGTACACACATAATGATAACGTTCCTGTTACAGTCTATTGTGTTGAGGCAACTTTTTCTCGGGATGGAGTGAACAATAGTCACAATGAGCACGTTTGGTCAGATGAAAATCCTCATGAAATTACTATTACCGGATTTCAACTTCGCTTCACGGTAAATGTTTGGGCCGGGATTATCGGAGACAGTCTTATTGGCCCCACATTTTTAATGGGCACTTAAACTCCGAAATGTACAAACAATTCTTGGAAAAAGATTTACTAGCATTGCTTGAAGATGTTGCTTTAATTCTACGTCAAAACATGTGGTATTTGCAAGATGGGTCTCCGGCACACTACGGGCGTATTGTAACGGAGTTTTTGCACAGAAAATTTCCCAACCGATGGATTGGTAGAAACGGTACACTGGTCGCCGAGATTACTAGATCTCACACCTTTAGACTGTGCGGCTATGTTAAATCATTAGTGTACGGGCGGAGTAAACCATCTTCAAGAGAAGAATTGATTGAACGAATATTTAATTCATTTACCAACGTTCGTGACAATTTCGCAAATATCGAATGGAAAAGAGAGCTGCGAAGGCGTGTGGCATTATGTGTGAAGGTTGGTGGATCTCATTGTAACCATCTTTGTTTGCCACCTCGTTATTTTATGTGCATTTTTGTGCTATGTTATGTTGTTGTTAATTTGTTAATGAAAATTGTTATTAAAAGTTTTGTTTTATGATAATTTTAAGACTTAAGCAACTGTTAAAAGTACTCTCTTTACTTAATTTTACATTTTTCTTCAACCGCCCATGTCTCCTTAATGGTTAGGAATTGGAAAAATTGCACATACGCACGTATACGAATTCTTCGTAGCTCCCCCGCGGGCACCCTGTATAAGTTGTTTTAATACAGGTCGCAAAAATTCCGGTAATATCGCCATTTCTAGGGAATTAAGTTGAATGAATAGCCTTGTAGCTTCGTATTTAATTGCAGCTTCCTGGTGGGCACAGTCGCTTCTTAATGCTTCAAGAGCCAATCTTTATTAAAGCTGGAACAAGCATAGTCCCTGGCTGATCATTGCGTATGTGACAAATTTTTCGCACTTAGTCAAAAATGATTGCAGTAGTTTTGTACATTCCGTTGATGCTGTAAAAATACGAATATATTTTGCGGCAAAACGAAAACTTTGTAACTTTTGGAAAACATTCAACTGCAGGCGACCTGATTAAGTTTTAACGAATGTGCGGGGCAAGGTAGGTATGTGGCCTACTGACATTTTTCTTTAATCTTTGCTTGTTAGCCATTATACTGACCAGACCTATTGTTTGCATTGTCATACGACTTATCTCTGTAATTGCCAATGTTGATATTTAGTTTTATGAAGGCGTCCATAACGGCTAACAACATGTCTTCTGCTTTCTGACCGGTGTTTCGAAGCAAGTACAGGAAGAGAAATATAGTAGTTTGATTTAATTTTTAAAAAAGGAAATGAGCAACTCGTGTGGTTAACATCTTACAGACATTGAGGTTATGTTAGTAAAAATTATATCCCAAACATTGTGCTAAAAAATAATAGTATAAGGATTTGAAGCTGCATTATAATACTTACAAGGAAAATCAAGAAGGTTTATTAATGAAGTTAATACACTAAAAAAATGAGATAAAATTTAGACAAATATTAACCGCTCATTAACGTCGCTGCTCATTATGAAAGAAGTTATCCACAATTGTTGAAAATTGTGGAGAGTGAAATGTAAAATTAAATTAATTCAGAAAACCATAACAGTTGTTAAATTTGAGGTCTTCATTATGGCGAGAACTATGGTTTTTCTCGTTTGTCTATGGATTCCTAAAATCTCTAAAAACTTGAGTTTTTTCCCTTTATATATGTCAATTTTCAAAGTTGTCTGGATCAAAGGTATGACTAGTGGATGAAATGTCTTGTGCAAAAGCTGATTTTTGTGATGTTAGGTTGTTGTCTTTAATACAGTTAGTGTGTTCTGAGAACCTATTTCTAAAGGAGGCGACCCGTTTGACCTATGTAATTACATTGACAAGAATCGCATTTTAATTTATAAACGTCTGATTGAGAAAGCTTATCTATGTTGTCCTTAGTTTATACTAAATTGTTTAAAGATATGTACGAGCTGAAAAGAAACAAGACCTACGTTAGGAAGGGATCTAAAAAGGGGTTGGCCTTCATTGATATTGTCTAGTGTGGTATAGTCTTTAATCCGAGAATAATAAGGTATTTTATGAAATAATATTTGAATTAATTTCCTGGGGTGACCATTATTCCTTGCAATTTGGGAAAATGATATTAGCTTTTGAATTAAAACTTCCGTCATTTAAAGGTAAGTAACACATTCTATTAAAGAAGGACCTGAACGCAAACAATTTATGATTGATAGGATGGAAGTAGTTGTAATGAATTACGTTGTCAGTGGTAGTTGGTTTCCTTCAAACATCGATTTGTAGGCTATTATCTTTTTTGGTTAAGATTAAATTAAGAAAATTGGCGACATTGTCAAATTCTTTTCCTAAGGTGAACTTTATATTATGATGAACGGAATTAAGCTGGTTGTGACAAGTCTGTTTCACCTCCATTCAAAGCTACTAGTATGCCGTCTACATAAATTTTGTGAAAAATAAACCGTTCTTTAAAAAGAAAGGATTCTGGAAAAACTGTTTTTCGAGTTCGAATATAAAAATTTCAGAAAGAAGTGGAGAAAGGTTGCTACCCATTTAGGTAACCCAGTTTTTTTTTCATAAGTTCATAAGTTTATTAGAGAATATGATAAATTAATGGAGTAGCTGATGGAATAAGGAAAATCAAATTTCATATGCGATCTCGATTATTATTAAGCCAGTTAGAAACGGAGTTTATGGATTTTAGGGAAAGCATATAAAAGAGGAAAACTACGGTTGATAATAAGTAGCTTTGAAAAATTAGTGTTAAATGATTCTAGGAGAATATGTTGGTTGGATGACATACATTTATTAATTTTGAGAGGAAAACTATTGAAGTAAGTCTTCAGGATGCTTTGATCTACCTCTGGATTTTAAAATCGTCTAATTTGCAGTTGGTAAATTTTCGTGGCTTTGTGTTGTGTGGTACAAATTTTGTATTTAGAAGATTTATACAATTTTTTGCAAATAAATCCTGTTAAGTAATGTACAGTGCAATCGGTTGCTTGTGGGATCAAGTAGGTCTCAATATTTTCAGATTCATTTCTTATCATGTAACAGTGCTTCCAATTTTATTTTAATTTTTTCGAGGTTCATCGCCTTTGTGTTTACCTCGTCCTTAGGAAATATAGCTTTAAAAGCTTCAAAGTATAATACAGATGAACTGTCTAAAACAACTGTGCAATTTCCAGAAATGGGAAGCTTTAGTAACATAAACAGAAAGCATACTATATAGTTGCAAAAAAGTTTTGAATGTGGGATGACCATGGGCACCTCCTACTTTTCGAGTGATCCCACAGAATCTCTCAAAATCGATAATAGACAAAATGCTTATTGCTCCATTGGTTATATCCTACCTCTAACGGATCTTGGATTTTGATTCATATTGTTTGTAAGTTCGTATAATCAAATCCGCATTTGGAAAACAAAAAAGTACTCAATTGCATTCATGTAACCTGCCGACCATGTGACCATGTGTAATTTTGCTTAGGAAACTGTTTTATGGTATAAATTCATCTATCACCATCTTTTCCTATCTATTTATAACTCCAAATTCTCAGCAAGGAACTTATTTTGGGAATAAAATGCGTAATCTGTAAATTACGGTATTTTTGACATGCGGAAGGCTTTTGATTTTTGTTCAACTTGACATCTAAATGTGTATTAAGGCCTATCGAACATGAAGATTTAAACGTCTGACATAAATCGTTGTTGTTTTGACAACGTGGCCTATTTTCATTGAAGAGGGTGCGTAGTTATCCTAAAATTTAATTTTTTTATTTTTGTTTCTTTTAATTCCTAGTTTGTGGGTTGGAAAGTCATGTGTTGTTCAACACCAGATATTTTCATATCTGTTTAATCTGTAACATAAGTGGTTTGACGCAAACATACCATAAATCGAGAATTCAATAAATACATACATCTTTTCGCAAAAAAACGTGGCAAGTATTCAGTCAAAGTAGTAAAATATAAAGATTTAGAAATGTGGAATATATCAAGTTTATTTATGATAACAAATACTACAAAACTGTTTGGGAATATTCCAGTTGTATTCATTTAAATCCATTTAGAACTTGAAAGCAATTTAGGTTATACCAGCAAGATGTTTAAAATATATATCTATTGAGGATATTAAAAATTGAGACACATAAACATTTACCACTAGTAATTAGAGAATACATTTTTGTACTATTGGTAAATTTCAATATGGTTCACTCTTTAACCTTCGGATAACTAACCTTTTTTTCATACTTGGATGACCAAGGAGGAGGGGGGGGGGGGTCAAAAATAACCCCATTTGTTTTAGGAAATAAAAACATTTATTTATAATTATTTTGATGTTATATTGTTTTCAAATAGGTAAGAAACATTCGCAAAACGAGTTTTTTATTCGTAGTAACCAGAAAAAAGTAGAAATATTTGTCTGAACTCATCGAAATAAGTAAAGAGATAAAAAAAAATGCACTAGTGTAGGTCACCACGGGCATTACAAAACATGTTTTTTTATCTTTGAATGTTTTTACAAACAAAATGCTTACTTTTATTTGGACAAGAGTTTCCTATCGGAAGATCGACTGCAAGGTGTACAACGGCCACGTTTCTTGGGATTTTCAGGTGGCTCTGTATCTTCTGGATCTTCTGAACATTTTATTAGTACCATATCTATCGCTGTTTGAGTGTGTTTATGTAAACCTTCACGCGGCCGGGATTGTATCAAAGGCGTAACAAACTCAAATCTTGAAGAAAGGGTCTCCTTCGAAATGATTTTCGTTTTGCGTAGTCGTCGTATTTGTCAACGTACAGCCTAAATGCATTTATTGCACCTATGTCAATGAAATTTAAAAATGCACCTTTGTATTGCTATGTCAATGAAATTTAAAAATGCACCTTTGTATTGCGACCGCATGAATATTCTTTGGCAATTTTATCTGTAGTATCTACTGCACCTTTGTGTTTGTAATAATCCAGAATCATTTGGGTTTGTAGGCTGTTTCTTCATCGGATACATTCAGATCTTACGGTTGTGTACTTAGCAGCAGAACGCTTCCATATTTTTTGATACGTAGGAAACTAAAATGGACTCTTTTGTATACAAAATTTCACTTGAGTATTCCGCTCGGTTTTTGTTGGGAATAAATTGTATGGATACCTCTCTACAACTTTTTCTAATTGTCCCTGTAAGAGTTTTTTTTATTGTTCCTTTGACAACAGCAGCGAGGTAAGAAAGTTATCCGTGGTTACACTATATCCAGAGCCTAATCTATTTAATAAATCCAAGACAATACGCTTACCTGTAACAGAAAAAAAATATTTACCTCCATTTATGAGATCGCCATCTATAGCTACCTTGCTCTTTTTCTAGTATGTTATTCGTCATTCCTGTGTAGACCTGTAGATTCCTGTAATACGTATTAGTCGAATCACATAAAGCCCAAATTTTTATGTCATATTTGTCCGGCTTGGACTTCATGTAGACCCTGAATGGGCATCTTCCACGAAAAGGCACAAGTTGTTCTTACAGTTTGACGAAAAAATGTCATGTATTTCTCGTATTGGAGCTAGGTTATCTGAAGTGCGTCTTTCTGGGCGTGTTGCTAGATCGTCAAACCTTAGAAATCGAAGCAAAGACGTCATTCTGTCACGTAACATTGTTGCACAAAAAAATGCCTCTGAAACGCTCGATACTTGGTAATGCACGGCTCCAAAACTGGTTCGTGATTTGTCTTTAAGCATCCGACAATAACTAATAGGCCTATAAAGGCATATTTCTATCTTATGATGGGGTTTCAGTTATCGCCTAAAATTGATTGTGCGCGATTGTTGGTTTCGCTAATAACCATGTCCATAATTTCATCGGGGAAAAAATGTTTGAAAGCTTCAGCCTTAGTTGCAAAATTTGAGCTCTAATTAGTTCTCCTAGGCCTTTTAGTTAGTACGTTCCTTGCTAAACGTGTGGTGCTTTTAGGTTTATGTTTATTCCACTATGTGCCGTATTTAGCCAACATATTTTCACATTGGTTTGTATCATTGCCATTTTCTTCTCCGGTGTCTATTGAAAACATTTGAGTCGTTCTGTAATAGTACACAGTATATCATCATGTAAGTCACTTTCATTAGTTATCTACTCTAACTCAGTCGTGGTGAGAAATTTTCGAACCATATACACAAAACACTAAATATCTAACTACACATTCGCCACGAAGTAAAGATAATGAACTGTAATTAAATAAATTTTGGATCCGGATTATGACAAAACACTAAAAAGCTAACCATATATTCGGCACAAAGTAAAGATAATAACTAACTGAAGTAAGTCGCACGTCACTACAGTCGTAGAGGCGCGTTCTAATAAGAGACTGATCATGCGCGCAGTGCAACATTGCTTGGAATTCCATATAAGACGTTATTTACGCAAATTCTGAAAAAAATTGTTATGCGTCAGATAAAAAAATAATCAGTTAAAAATTAAAAATATTTATGAATTTATTGACGAAAAATATACATTGGGGTCAAAATTGACCCCCTTTCGTCATCAAGGTTAAGGCGAAAGGATTAACTATTTCAAACGATTACATTTAACAAATTCTGAAAGAATATCTGGAGTTTGTAGAGGTACCTAATGTTCTCAATATTAAAATTTGTAAGGGATTACACGTTGTGTAATGCAATTGAAGTATGGAATTTCCGTCAAAGGTGCTTATATAAATATTAGAAAATCTATCACTCGATTAGGACATGGATTTTATTTTCAAATACGGATATATTTTGATTATTAGATTAGTTCAGTTTTTTAAATTAATGATATACGTTTATATTCAAGTGTATTTTAATCTTATATCTAATGATGATGAATTATATAAAAACCACCCTTGCTATTTCAATTTTTGAATTAGTGCTAATTCCCGTATTTTTGTTATTGTTTACATTAGTTAAATTATATCTAAATTTACATCTATTTTTCGTACATATAAATGAATTGACAAGAGAACAGGGAAGAAAGGATACATTATTCTCTTTTATGGAAGGTCATTATAGACCGGAAACCCAGAAACACCACACTTTAAGTACAAATGGTTCAGTTCTTATTAATGCTAGTTTAAATGAAAATATTAATTTTTAATAAATTAGTTAGAATTAGACATTAATTGTAGATTATCATTATCCATGTGCACTGTAATGTAGTTCAACCCTGTATTATACGCAGTTTCCAATTATATTTTTTATAATAAACTGTGGTTTTTTTTATAATTTAAACAACAATGTACCATTTAATAGCACTAGTTATTAAATGAAAGTACTTAAAGCCTAGAAATTGTTAAAACTATCATTTCTTAAACTTTTAACAAATTTTTTACATTATACCTTCTTTCATTAAATGTGAATGTAATGCATTTATTAAGGTTACTTTTTTTAAATTTTTCAAATTTTCCACGGTCCAGTGTTTAGCAGTACAACCCTTAAATAAGGTGTTCAAAGTTTATTCACTTACACTCACATGGTTACAAACCCTACTTAGAATAAGTATTTTAGTTCAAGTTTAACGTTACAAAAGGTTTGTAACGCAAAAGATTTAGGAAATAAAAAATTTAACAGCGACAAATTTAGGAAAACAGCTCGCTTCTGTGACCTGCACCTTCGAAAGACGAAAACTTCAAGTGGTGAGTAACTTTATGGAACATTCGATTGATATTCATCCAACAAATTAGAACCAAAAAGCGGTTCTACAAAATATATGTTAAATGGATTCAGTACAATTATTAGTAATTGAAGAGTGTGACGAACAAACTAATAATGAAGCATTAAAAATTGCAGATTAACTTACGGGAAAAACTGCGGATAACGTAAAGTCAAAAACTTCAATAATATTGTTAAACCTGGAACACCAAAGGAAAACGACGTTGAAACGTTTGATGGAGCACGTATCAGTTGCAGAATTTCGCACTACAAGCAGACACCCAATATACAAGAAGATTTGTCTGCAATTTTCAAATATACAGATGAAGAAAATAATGACCCAGAAATTGAAGTAAATGAATTATACAAAAACAAATATAATGGCTCCTCCGTAATGACCAAAATGTATAAGAAACAACGAGCAGTATGGACTACTCCAAAAATCTGAAGAATTTTAGAAACTATTTGGTTGAAAAAATTCCCATCTCGTAACTGTAGGCACAAATTTTCGGCACCATGAAGTCATACCAATAAATCGTCTCACTTCACCTACTATGTTTGGTGATAGCACATTGAGAATAGCTTCGATCAGTGTGCAGCCCATTCCTATCCACTACGTATCTCAAGTATTGTAGGGTAAATTTACAAAGTTGGCATTTTCTGTGTTAAGCGTCAGCCCAGCTAATTTAAGTCTACCAAAACTTGTTCGACGATATTTAGGTGCGCCTCAAAGTCCGGTGACATTACGATTATGTCATCTAGATATATTAATACGTAGGGTTCTAAATCAGCAGCCTAATCTTTACCAATTGGTTTCTGCCAAGTAACTGGTGCATCAGTAAGTCCGAAGGGCATTCGTTTAAACTACATTGAACCTCTGCCTGGAATAGTAAATGTGGTCAATTATTTAACAGACGGTTTCATAGCAACT
Organism: Vesta saturnalis; assembly: GCA_036346205.1. Lineage (NCBI taxonomy): Eukaryota > Metazoa > Arthropoda > Insecta > Coleoptera > Lampyridae > Vesta > Vesta saturnalis. The sequence goes on along the minus strand of JARFJB010002232.1, from coordinate 1,516,013 downwards.
TGCCAATAAGCTAAGCGGATATCCAATGAACTCAGAAATCTGGCGACTCGTGATCTATCAAGTATGGCTGAAACATATAGAATCGGACAAGCATCCTTGTTCGTAACTTCAGTAAGTTTACGGTAGTCAACGCAAAAGCGGTATATTCCACTCTTCTTGGGTACCAATAAAACAGGCGACGACAAACCGCTTTGTGAAGGCTTGGTTATGTCTTGTTCTAGCATGTTCTTTAGCTCTTGAACAAAAAACTTTGGTTTGCTTGGTGATACAGGATAGTAAGTAAGATTGGAGACTTTTGGAACACACCACATTTCCAAGGTTACCACAATCTCAAGGTCCTACCCGCCCAAGGTTACCCATTAAATAGGTCATGTTTACATAGAACTTTCCCAAGGTCGCACATTTCTAATAATACCACACTGTAAGGTGTAAAAAATATGAAGGTCACTAACACTCAACACATTCACAAGGTTATTAGCGCACCCTACCTTCATAGACATCTCACTTTTTCAAGGCTTGCTCATGTAATTTTTTTACACCTCTCTAATACCACACTTAGAACCAAATTAAAAAAAGATAATGATATACTAATATATTTATTTGTTGTATGTACAAATGTAAGCAGTGTATTATTGAGATATATAACGTTTATCGAAACAATAGTAATACTGAGGATAATAAAAGGTTGATGTCACGTCGCACATCGATCATTTTCATATAACCTCGTGCAGCATTGCTAGGGGCGCTCTACACGATGAGCACCAGTATTCTTGGTGTGACATGTGGTAAAATTGCGACCCATATATCCATATGTGTATGATGGTCAATAACTTGGTATTCACTTGGTTGCAATGCTTTGTAGCAGTCATAGCGTAAATGCATATGGCCAGCAAGATGATAACGAGTATGAAGTGCAAATGCGTGTGAATAATATCCCAAATTACCCATGAAGGCATGATGCTGAAAGTAGCGAATTCTTTTCTATGTTGGCAAACCATTCAGTATTCCATTGCACTTCTTCATATGTATTCTTTAATGCTTCTCATGTCGTAGAAGGCAGTAGCCCTTTTTTTTCAAATTGCACCCAGTTGGGAATTAGTTCACATGCTCGCCGCACACTTAGACTAAAAAGTGATAATGGTTGGTAGCAATCCCTATCATCCCAATTGTTCTGTACTGGGCTAGCAGACATACTGACACTGGTGGAAATAACACGATACTAAATATGTAGTTATCCTTACTTTTGTAGAAAGGAAAAACCTTGTGAAAACATATGTATAGTTAACCTTGAAGAATGGCATGATTGATATCGGCATAGTGTAACCTTGGGAAAGTGGTAAACGTAAGAGGTGGAGGACATTGTAAGTGTGGGAACCTTAAAGGTTGTGACGACCTTGAGGGTATGTGAACCTCGAAAATGATAACCTTGGAATAATGGTAAACGTGAGAATGGAGGACATTGTAATGGAGTGAACCAGGATAATGGGAGAACTTGAAAATGTGCGGGGGGGGCGGAAAGGTGAAGGAGACAACCTTGAAGTGATTGGTGAGATCCCGCCAACCTTGCAGAAACGTCATGAATAAAGGCCTTGAAACGGTAGGATTACTGAAGTAACGTGCAGTGTGGCGGTCAAGGTGAAGCAGGTAACCTTGACGGAAGAAATAATGGGGAAATTAGGATATAAATGCAGAGGCAGTACGTGTGAAACCAGTATTGTATGTAATGCAGAACATATTAGGACAAGCGATAGAGAAGGCGAAGATTGTAAGTGTTATGAATTCAAGTGGATGTCGTTATATTTTAATTAACAATGTGCAGTATTTTTTAAATAGAAGTGAATCGAAGTAAGTTGTGTCGGTCTGTCACCCCAATTCAATTTTGAACCAGTCGTGACACTTGGTGGATCTAACAGTAATGGAGTGGTGTTTGATAAGCAAGAATGCACATACTTATGAACAATCAAGGGATAATCATAAATTATTTCTACCTACTAAGATGGGTTCCAAAACGATATCGTATGAAACTATTAACAAGACGAAAATTATGCGCACCTCTGATTGTGAAGAATCAGAAATCTATTGGGAATGGGAGTCTATAGAACAGTTATAGAGACTTCTTAAGATAGTCAGTTACCGATTGGATTTAGTACCTACTATGGAATTTCCTGCATTTTATAATAAAATAATACATGAGGCAGCGGAGATGCCTGATGTTGACGTACACATGTTAATAGTTCCATTACAAGATATATTTGATCTCAATGTAGCATGTGTTATGGAAATTGTAGAATTTTCCAAGGAGAAAATTGGTATTGAGGTAGAAGTTGCGAAAGCCGTTAAGTAATAAGTGGGGGTAACGGCCAAAGCGAGAATAGGGATAATAATAAAGTTTAGTTAATATGTGGATGTGTTATAGTGCAGAGTCGTGGCCTAAGGCTGTGTATTGTGTTAGTGCAGTGCAAAGAGAAATATGCCAATTTCAATCACTAGAATTTGATGCTAAACATGAAAAAGTGTATGGGCGGGGTACATTTAGTGATGACTATTTAGATAATCTAGTTTATAAGTATGGTAGTGGAATACGTCTGTGTGAGAAATATATTCTATCGCATGACGATAGTGTAGAGTGCATTTGTTGTATTAAGCAGTTAATAGAAGGCCTTAGAGAAATATCTCTGGAACAATTTTACATGAAATAGAATGTCATTTACTGAATTATATTTCAACAGATGACAACACGGCAAGTGAAGGAGGTCTGCATTAATGAGCTCAAAAACGTAGTTCGTGATGTACTAGAATGGAAGCGAAAAGGAGGATGGAAACAGTTAGCAAGAGACTCTGTGCGCTTTAGGAAAAGAATAGCAGAGTGTAGTCTCATACTTTGAGCTGTCCTGGAAAAGCAACATCGTGATTACGCATTTATGAAACGCTTTAGTAGTGCACAGTATTGTATGTATTAATCATAAATAAAAAAATAAAAAGAAAAGTTATTTATTACATCATAATATTATAATATATAAAAGGAATCGTACAGAGCGTATTATATAATGTCTTTGTCAGAAATTCATGAATTGTGAGAAGTATCAAACCCTAACCATTTAATGAGAGAAACATTTCCTCGACGTCGTATTACACGTTCAACTAGGTGAATGTCAGGATATTTAACACTTTGAAGTTCTGGCTCATAGAAACGCCCCTGTATCTCTTCATCTCGACTATCACGTAATGTGTAGGTAGTTGGAATGGAACGCTTCACTGCTGATATTCGAAAGACTAAGTAACTCCAATTAGGTGTGTAACCTTTAGAGAATATGCTTCTGTATTTGCTAATACGTACATAATCCTCCACTTTAAATTTAGGTGTCTTACGGTCAAGAACTTTATGGCATTTTAAATGTTTCAAAATAGAGGCACTATTATTTTCCGTTACTTCTATATGTTTGTATGCGGTGGTTCAATGCTTTCTTGAATTATAATCCACAACAATTTGAGGTAATATTGATAACCATTTATAGGAACCTTGCATACTGAATGTTTTCCACATTATTGCTTTAAGAGTACGATTTACACGTTCTACCATACTACTCTTCAATTTGTAATAACTGCTGTAATGATTAATATTAAATTTTGTCATAACTTTTTTAAATTCAGCATTATAAAGCACCGTTCCCATGTCAGTTTGTATATGTGTCCTTGGCAAACCAGAGAAAAGTTTATTCATTATAGCTGCGACTAGTTTATCATTCTTGCGTTTGATGGGAAAAGCCCAGACATATTTAGAGAAAGCACTTATTATCACTAAAATGTACCGAAATCCTTTATTTACCCGATCGTAAGGTACCATTTCCACTAAATCAGCTTGAAAGAGATCATTTAAACCTTTTAGTACTAAACAATGCCGCGGAAAATTTCTCCCTGCTGGTTTGTGCAGTTATTCAACAATATCAGCTTTACTCATTTTATCGCTTTCGATTTTAGTAGAATCTCTGAGATGAATTCTTGCGTAAATTTGACACCGTCTGGTATTATAGGTTGAATCTCAGCTTCCTGACGTATAGTTTGACTAATTAGAAACACCGGTGTCGTATACAGTAGATCATCCATTTAAAGATGAAGCACTTGCGGTGACCACATACAATGCGCTATTGTGCACTCTGTATAAGGAAACAAATATTTGCCATCTGTACCCAATGGAATATCTACGGTCTTCTTATGCAGTAAACCTTGTAAGGTAAAATACGTTTCGTAATATACATCACCTTGTTTCGTGGCATCACTATGATGATATGTAATATGTTTACCAAATATATCTATTACTATCAGTGCTGGATATGTAGTAGTACCTATAGTGATGGTCGTTGTAACAATGAAATGAAATGAATATAGTAATAGGTTAGAGATTCTACTTTACTACTTTTGCTTTACGTAATTCGTCAATAATCCCAATAACTCCCGCAACCAATCCATTAATTTATTCGGATCATTCCAAGGTACAAAGTCAATCGCTTTGTTATTATATCGTAATACTTGCATTCTACCCCCTCTTTTGTAGATAGAAGTTGTGCGAGATCTTGTGGCAGGAGGTGCAATAGTTTATGTAGCGGGTCGTTTTTTAGGGTGAAGTAATGCTTTAATGATCTCAATGTATTTCCTATTATTGATTCCTTGGATTTGGTCATCTGGGTTATAATTACGTCCAGCAGCATTTGTGCGGCGCAACATGTCATTGTATTGCTGCAGATCACACTTTTTGTATCCCGTAGGAGCTTTTGTAAATAGTACCTCATATAATCCCGGAGTTCCATCATAGTCTAATTATGATCCATCAGGAAGAGCGATACGAAAATTCTCTCCAACAAAATCTAGTTCAGCACCACGAATAAAAAATTTCTCTTTTTCGAGAAGAAAGTGTACACCGTATGTTAAATCATACTCGCCTTCGGGATCTCTAAATATACCTTCCACATAATATTTCGCTAATCCTTCACACGGACTAAGGTACTCTTCAAAGGCCGGTTGAGATCCAGCAGCTAACAGTTCTGACTTCAATTGTTGTAAAGTAGGAATCTCCCTCTCGTCATCATGTACGGTATCATCAATCACAGTTTCCCCTAAAACTTGCGGAATGGCGTCAGGAACAAGAATACGTGGTGCCTTACGAGTTCTAGATGTTTTAGGCGTATGATGTAAAAAAAACTTCCTTTTCATTTGCAACAAGCTCAGTTTTTCCGAATTCTGATGTAAATGGTTCAGCTTGGACGAGAGAACCATCTTGCTTAGTAATCAATTGTTTCAACGGTTGTGTTATAGTTTTAAAGTGCGCCTCCCTTGCACGCTCTGTAAGTGCAGTATCTTCCTTTAAACTAGCATATTATTGTTGCACACTCTCGCGAGCGCACAAAATGTCTTCTACTAGGCGCTCCTCCATTACTACTGCATGTTTAGATATCAAGTGTAGTGTATATAGTGCAGTGTAACAGTCAAATCCCTTACGGAAACGACCTGCATTAACATCACTCTCTTTACCAATCACAAGAAATCCAAATTTGTCACGCCAGCAACAGAAACACAAGTCCTTAAATCTGTCAAATGTCATATCTACATTAACGTGATCATCATACACATGTTTAAGATTGGTACTATCTTGTTGAAACAGAACTAGTAGATTCGCATTATCACGTATAAGCTGTTTTGGAATAGAAGGATACATTTGGCACAGATAGAAACAATCATTGCTTTGGTGTCTGCCAAAACAGAAATGACCCTTTATTTCATTCTGTTTATGACACAATACACCATCAAAGATCATTATTGAATTTTTACGTGAATGACTAGGGGATAAAACGTCACTGCTATCACTGTATTCTAAATACCCGATATTTTTTTAGTGCAAGTAAATTTCGTAAGTACTGGTATTTGGGTTGATATAAAGATTTGCAGCATACATAAACATTTTCAAAACGTAAACAATTTGGATATTCTGATAAGGTAATCATAAGATTTATTTTTCCGCAAAATGATGTACCGACGATTATACCTCGTTTACAACCTCCTTTTAGTAGACCACTACGTTTTGAGTAGTGATTATTGTTAAAAGGTATAGGTAATTCAGTATCTTGTGGAATGAAACGGATGTCACCCATTGTAGTACTGAACTATAACCTGTATGGTGGTAATATATATGTATATATGTATATATATATATATATATATATATATATATATATATATATATATATATATAATTACCCGTGGAGTTGCATACACCTGGGTACAGATATTGCGGTCCGGGTACCCGTTTACGAGAACAATTAGCTTGCGGTGACAGAGGTATTAACGAACTGGACGAAGCGTGTAAAGAACACGATACTGCATACTCGCAGTCAAACGATCTAAGGCATCGCCGCATAGCCGATAAGGCTTTGCAACAAAAAGCTTGGAGTAGATATCGTTCCTCAAACGCTGCCTTTGGAGAAAGAGCAGCTGCATTATCCATAGCCGGTATAATGAAAGGGAAAAGAACAATGGGAATGAGAAGCAAATCACGACGTAGGAAGCGTTCGTACAGAAAGAGACCAATTTCATTCAACAAAGCAGTGCTTCTAGCACGACGTCGTATTGGTGGTAAACTTTTGGACACTCCAAGAGAAGAATATTAACAAAACCAAAACGTGGGGGATTCATACCTCTCATTCCCCTATTTGCAGCATTAGGATCTTCAGGTTCTTTGGGTGGAGGTGCAGCTACAGTTGCAAAAGCGGTCACTGACGCAAAAAACTGCGTCAAGAACGTTAGAAGAAACCAAACGACACAATCAAGCAATGGAAGTAGCTACCTTAGGAATAGGCTTATATATAAAACCATATAAGCGAGGTTTAGGCCTATATCTACAACCGTATTCAAAAAAATCCCACTGAAGCTACCACGTCACGCCTTAAGCAACGTTGAGCTATCAAAATTTGTTGAGAAATTAAAAATCCCCAATTTTAGAGGAATATACATGCGAGATAAATTACCTACACGAATCCATCCTTATGAATGTGGTATCGTTAATCTGGATGATCAAAATAACAGGGGAACACACTGGACGGCTTACATCAAGCGTAATGGACATATTACATATTTTGATATCATAGAACATATTAAACCACCATTAGAATTAATTCACTATTTTAAAAGTGATGGTCGCAGAAACACGATTGACTATAACTATACCAAGGTTCAAAACTTCAATAGATACAATTGCGGTCATTTAGTATTACGATTTTTATATGACGGTTCGTTTTAATTCTCAGCAGTCGTTGCTTGATCGTAATGTCGTACACATTTACATTTACCGATGCAAGCAGTATTTTGCAAACAAACTTTAACCCACCGATTTATCTTGATAATGTGTTGCAATATGTAATGGGGTTAACTAGTTTTGAATCTTCTAATACTGTACAAAACGTTACTTCCAAGAATAACCAACTCATATTTGAAGGAACTAGAATTACAATACCACCAGGATCATACGAAATTGCGGAGGTGAATAAACATATAAATGATACAGTGAAGGGTTCGAATAATTTTTTTAATTTACGGCGAACCATAACACTATGAAAGCAATTATGAAAGCAACACAAGATATTAACTTTAATGTAGAAAATTCTATAGGACCTATGCTGGAATTTTACAAAAATGTTTACAAAGGTCATGAATTACATACCTCTGAAAATCCTATTAACGTTATTAAGATTAATTCGTTAATTATCGAATGCAATATAACAAATGGAAGTTTTAAAAATGGGGAGGCGTCACATATTATTCATCAATTTTTTCCCAGTGTAGCAGCGGGATACAAAATAATTGAATCCCTTCTACATGTCATTTATTTATCTATAAATACATCCACCATTTCAACCATAACACTTAAAATAGTAGACCAAGACGGAGACCTCGTCAATTTCAACGGTGAAGTCATAACGATAGGATTACATTTGAAGAAAAGATGGTGACGCGGTATAACACATGTGCATGTCCACAACAAGGTGAACTATAAGATATCGAAGTGTGGACATGCGAGAGGAGCAGGGAAGTCCCAACCTCGGTATCGAACGTAAGCCCCTTCTCGCATAAGAGTTTTTGTGATTTTTGTTACAAATCTCTTAATTTCCAAAAAAGAACTTAGCGTTTTTACGCTCATCGTCCCGGCATCGTGATCTTCGCCGCTTCTTATTTAGATCTGTCACTGCTTGCATACAGATAATACGAAGAAGCGGTCACCAGTAGAGGATCCACAGCTTAACAGCAATCAGGAGCCGCCGGAATACAGCAGGAGCCAAGAACAACATATAGAAGCATCCAGGACACCGCCACCGCCAACCACAGGATCGACGTCGGGTAAAGCAATAGGTATCAGTTTAATAAAAATATCGTTTTAATTTAATTTGTTTTAATTGAACACTTGTTTTCCTCCGTTTTCTATTTGGGTCTCTGATTTCCAAGCCTTCCATCCTCGGGGCGTGGGGCTGCGCGTCGGCGGAGACCCGGTCTTCTCTTAAAACAACTCTTTCCTTTCTTGAACTCAATATTCTAAAACCTCCACTAACAACAACCGCGATGGTTAAGCAAGGTCGCCACCGTGCTACCGTAACGGTGGTATCCCCAACCCCTGACGCCGCCCGTCCACCTACACCGTCACTCACCACACACACATACGCACACACCCTCGCCTCGCCACCACCATCCTCACGCACACGCTCCCACTCAGACGCCTCGTCCATTTCCATCTCATCAACACACTCCTACATTTCAACACGCTCCACCGTCTCCACAAAACCACACAAACCTGCACACATACAGAAACCCGCACGCAAATCCGCATTCTCACACAAACTCTCTTACCTACACCTTCCCAGCCACCTGTACCTGCCGTGATTCCTATACCCACTTCCCCCAATCCTGAACCCACCCGCCCCCAATCTTCGAGGTATTGCATCCGCAATGTCCCAAAATCCATTACAACCCAGAAATCCCTGTTCAATTCCTTAAAATCCCTTAACCTTCCGTGGTTGAACTTAACATTCAACCATAACCATACCTGTCTCTTAGAGACCGCCTCTCCCTTGCCGGATGGTGTGCAGCTTAGGCTGCGACATCATTTCGGTGACCCTTTCGTCACCCTCACCCAACTCTCCGGTCCCCGTTTACCTAACTCCACCCCTAGAGCTCCCTCCTTCTCGTGCGTGACACATCACGTAGATAAGAACATCCTAGCCTAAGAGATCCTGGATACAATCGATCTTCCACATTTGAAGAAGGCCGTTCGAATAAACACGAAGGTCACGAACATCCCAACTTCCTAGTCCGAAACATAACTCCTTCCCAAACCACCCTAGAATACCTCCTCGCACGCGGTGTCGTTATGTTCGGGTCACACTGCCGTTGCGAACCTTCCCTTATACCACAACCTCTCCTAAAGTATTGTTCTATCTGCACGCAGGTGGGGCATAGCGCGGAAGAGTGTCCTTCCCGCGCGATCCGCTGTCCAAACTGTGGCGAAAGTCACAGATTCTCCGCCTGCAAATCCTCTGCAAACCCAAGGTGTAACAACTGCGGGGATACACTACCTATTCCTTTAAGTGCCGGAAGCGGCGGGAACCTCCCAGTTCCCCATCGAAGATGGCATCCCTTGAACCCATCCTGTCTTCCGAAGAGTCTGACTGGGAAGACACCGCCCTCCTTAAAGCCACTCCCGATACCGACCCCCTTTCCATTAAGGACTTCCTGCAAGTCCTTACACACTCCCTTTTCCGCATGTTTCCTGACCGACAGGACATGGTTCTTCGCTCCCTAGACTCCCTCTCCCAAAACTTTTTCCAACCGCGTATCAACGTCTGCGTACCAGGTAGCCGTAATCCTCCAACCCAATCCTTAACTCCTTCCCAATGGATATCATAGCAGGGACCGTTAATTCCAGGGGCGTGCGTCGGAAACGTCCCTTAATCAAACACTTTTTACACTCCTACAATATTCACATCCTCTCCATCACCGAAACAAAGCTTACACCCAGATGCACCCTTAATTTCAACACTTTTCACACTTATTCAAACAATAGCCAACATGGAACCGCCTTATTAATTAAAAACTGCTTCCCCTCCAATCCTTTTCAACTCCGGCGCACCTACAGCATCTCGAATGCATTTCTGCAACGGTGCAATTTCCCACTCCTACAGTATTTATTTCCTATTACAACCCGCCAGGTCACAACACACTATCAGATGACCTTCTAATCTACGCTTCTAGTCTCCCTAATGCTGTTATCCTAGGTGACTGCAATGCCCGCCACGCCCAATTCGGAGGCACCGAAACGAATGGCAACGGTAACAGGTTATCATCCGCTCTGTTGCAGTTGCCGCTCCTGCGAATCTCCAACGCTCAACCAACCTATTTCGAACATTTAGGTACCTCTATAGAAGACCACATCATAGTTTCCGAACCCATAGCCCACTGTTTCGATCGTGAGTCCTTTCTAGGCACCACGATCGCATCTGATCACATACCACTACTGATCAAAACTTCATTTTGTCCAGCTCCCCCTACACCCCCTCAATACACAGTAATTAAAGGTTTTTCTAGAACAGACTGGAATGTGTTCTCTGAACACATCTCCAACAACCTTCCTACACCAAATCTTCAAACGACCCAAGATATCGAGAGTGCCATTAGTGACGTAACTTCCGTAATTACGGAAGCGGTCTAAACCTCAATGCCATTAAAAAACATCGACATCTCCCGCAAACCGCTCCCACAGCACATTGTGAACTGGATCAAAGAGAAAAGACGAATATATCGTCAATTCTTGCGATCGAGGGATCCGGCTCTCAAGACCGAATACAATCGCTTTAACGCCTCAATCAGGCAGCCAATAAACACGCTGAAGACTCCTGGACGAAAGCCATTTCTCAGCTAGCTTATAGAAAACGTAAACTCTTCTGGCAGCAGTTCGATAGACTGACCAGAGAAGAAAAATAAACCCAAAATCCTACCTAACCGACCTTCAGGGCAACGTAATCTCCTCCGACAAGAAAATGCCGATCTCTTTGGTCACCACCTTCAATTCATTTTTCAATCCCCAGATGATCCCCAGTTCGATAACCGGTTCAAGTCACTCCTCGAGGGTCGCCTTGAAGAATTTCGCAACCCCAACCTTCCTGAAACCCAACTTGATAGCGAGAGTCCTTTTTATGCCCCTATCCCGCCCGACCAAGGCCAAACATATTTCAAAAAAGGAAAAAAATATGCCCCAGGTCATAACGGCCTAAATGGGAAAATCCTCCGGTACCTACCTGACCCAGCCCTCCGTATACTTTCCGACATTTATAACAAATGCTTAACCCCCTCTCACTTCCCGACGGACTGGAAATCGGCCTCCACCGTCATGATACCAAAACCCCACGCTGACCTAACCTCACCCTCCTCCTATATACCCACTTCCCTTCTGTGTTGCCTCGGAAAATACTTTGAGCAGATTCTAGCCAGGCGTCTCAGGGACCACCTAGAATTCAACGACCTTCTTCCCAACAGCCAATTCGGCTTTCGTCCCAACCGAATATGTGACGATCCCTTGTTGAAGCTGCTTACAGAGACCACCAGGGCGTTCAATCACAAGCAATGCAATCTGGCTGTGTTTCTGGACATTAAGCAAGCATTCGACAGGGTCTGGTACGCCAGTCTCGTGAACAAGATTCGTAACCTGAATATACCCGACCCCTTCTCCAAACTCCTACCCTAGTACCTGACCAATCGGTCAGTTCGAGTCAAAGTAGGGAAAACCTTCTCCGATCCTTTTTAACCTACAGCAGTCGTTCCGAAAGGCTCTGACTTAGCCCCGATCATGTACACTATCTTCGCATCCTACATTCCCGAAGTCATACAACCTGGAGTAGTCGTTGCGTAGTTTGCGGATGAGACCGCCTTCTGGGCGGTTAATCGAAACAGCGAAACTGCCTCCCGCCTCATATCGAAAATCCTGCGGAACTTCTCCAACTGGGCTAACCAGTGGAGAGTCTCCGTCATTCCCACCAAAACCCAAACTATCCTCTTCCGCTTTCCTAATTACACTGAAGATAAGTTGCCAAAGTTAGCCTCCAGAAACGTTTCCCTCGCCCTAAATCAATAACGACTCCCACTCCAAGATAAAATCACCTACCTAGGAATCCTCTTTACTAGAACCCTCAATTGGCTCCCCGATGTTAAAAAAACACTCAATAGGATTAACAACCGCGCAAACCTACTTGGCGCCCTTCGGGGTAGAATCAGCGGTTGCCAACACTTCTACACACTTATAAAACATTCATCCGCCCTGTTATGGATTTCCGATCACCAATATATACCAATATAAACCCCAATCACCTTTTCTCTACCGCCTCCTCTGAACGCCGAATCCTCAGACGCACACACAGGTTACCTCTCAGGTACCCTGGCGACCTCACGACAAAATACGCAAACATACCAACCATCACACAGAATTCAAACACTACAGAAAAACTTTGCACATAAAAGAACCTTGGGCGACTCTATTCCTATCAAAGAGATCCTTAACACACCCTGCAACTACTGTTTTCCCCAATTCCCAAGAAGCAAACCTAAATTAAAATTCAAACAACCCCCCGCGATCCTTACATAACTCCTCGACGACCTCCCCGAGGAGAGAGAAGATTTCCTGGACAATATCCCATATGCCCTCCGAATCCCTCCGTCTGTTCGATGACGACCCAGCAAGAAACCGGACGACGAATCTAATAATCACACTAAGCACGCTACACCCCACTTGACAATACAAACATTTAAGCCAATTAACGCATTATTAAATATTAAATAAATAAACCTTTTTTCTTTTTTTTACACCAAAAATACCGAACATCGCAACACCAATAAACGTGGATTGACTAGGGCTGAAAGGGAGATGGACTCCTGAATAGTCCACGAATAAGATATATAAGCTATAAATAAGTAAATACTAACCATAAGCATGAGCATACTAGCAAAAAAAGATGCGAGAGTCAGTAAGCGGTCAACCCTCAAAGCCTTGACAGCGCAGAATAGAGCATACTTGCAAAGTCTTGGTTTCATAGTAATACAATGAGTATATTGAACGTAAACGAAACAGTTGTTGTTGATAATGCCATAGTAAATTCCGAACTCCACACCCTTGAACCATATACTACGAGATTTGGAAACAATGATAAAATCAGAATACCCATTCAGGAAGACATGTGCACTTTACCATCAGAAATTTATGCCTACGTAGAGGGAAGATTGCTGAGGGAGGATGGTGCCATCTCTATCACCGCGCGGGTCCTTAATAATGGCATTGCATTTTTATTTAGTGAAATTGGCTACGAAATGAATGGAATAGTGGTAGATTCCGTGACGAAGGTTGGATTAACGTCTACAATGAAAGGATTGGTATCGTTGATACCCAACGACCTCGCTCTTCATGAAAACGCAGGTTGGTTTCCTACCTCAAACAGCATACTAACAAATTCGTTGGGGTATTTTAATGTTGGTCTCCCTTTCCGAATGCTACTTGGCTTTGCGGAAGACTAAAATAAACTGATTTTGAACATCAGACAAGAATTGGTTTTAATTCGCAGTAATATTGATACCGATGCGGTAATTTCAACTATTGCAGATGAAGCACTAAAAGTTCACATAGATAAAATATATTGGAAAGTTCCGTACATCATTCCAGCATTAGCGGAGGAATTGGCGTTAACGAAGCACATTGATAAAAATGTGAATACTCCAGTAGCACTTAGAAGTTGGGAAACACATATATATCCAGCAGTTCCCACAACAGTTAAACATGCATGGGCAATCAAAACATCGACTAGTATAGAAACACCTACATACATTATTATCGGATTTCAAACGGGACGAGAAGATGTTTCTCAAGATATGGGCAGATTCGATAAATATGCACTAAAGAATATTATGGTATTCCTTTACGGATTCCTATACGGATCGTTATCCGTATGACAATTTAAACGTGAATTACGATAATAATTGCATTGCTACTTTGTATAAAATGTTTGCTAAATTCCAAATGTCCTATTATCAAAGAGATGGCCAACCATTACTCACACCTAATCAATTTACAATAGTCACACCATTGATATTGGTAGACTGTTCGAATCAAAAAGAGACATTACACTCTAAAACAGTAGTAGAATTTGAAACAGCAGTCAACATACCCGCGAATACGACAGCATACTGTGTTATACTCCACGATCGCTCAGTTACGTATAACGCGTTAACCAAAGCAGTAAGACAGCTGTAATATGATGCCCGTCATAGTCGACTTTCAAATGTTTTTATACCGAAAGAACTCGCAATTTTTAATGGAACACAAGTGACCCACTACATGTTTAAATCACCGTATCAATGGCATACGTTACATGCGGGGAGTCGCCGTCAAGCTACTTGGTTAATTCATAATCAACACTGTATCAAATGGGAAGAGGGGTATACACCACCATCCCAATTTCACAGAATTCTCAGTAGCTTGATTCAACCTACAGATACTGTCTACAAGGGTAGAGAGAAAGCGGATTACATCAGAAAATTTATTACACAACCCGATATAGAACTTGAGGAACATCCTACTCTTCCTGCTTTGCAACCAGTTTGTTATTATCATTGTAAATCATTATGTCACTGCGCTCTGTCTAATGTATACCATCTGTACGATACTTTTGTAATGCATTGAAGCTTGTACCCTTTTTTTAAATAAAAATTGTAAATATACATTTTTGTTTATTTCTTTATATATCACACAATATGAGTACATTCTGTATATATATATATATATATATATATATATATATATATATATATATTCCGTCGATAATGAATTATGGCATAAGAATAGTATGTATTCCACTAAAAGTTACTACCTTAAGTAGCCGACCTGGGATGGTGTATCGATATCATACATATTATACATGGTTATACATGTTCATAGCTTCATTATGGAGATAATATATACATTCCTAAAGCTAACAAGCATCAGTACCCAAACTATTAGCTACTAACTGGATTATACAAATTCATTTGCCTAACAACCTCTAGTAGACCACTCAAAGGATCGATGTTCTCCAATTCCGGAATTCGTCGATCGATACCGTTTGTCATCCTGGGACCGAAAGGCAATTTTGTTTAACATCTCAGTGTATATATCATGCAAAGTAACTCTAACCACGAACATTTTACGCATTACTGTTTTATCAGACGCCTCCGCAACAGATTTGTAGTCTACCTCCGTCAGCACTTTTTGAATAACGATTTTCCTAACACTTGTCGCTTTCTTAACCACTTGATCATCAGCAAGCTCTAGACAATAAGATTTTGATCCTGCTCCATAAAAATATTGAATAGCTTTCCCTGCATACTCATCTTTCATTCTTCCGACGACGGATGTATTCCGTCGTTGTAATACCATGCAGGCCGTTTTGGCCGTTGGATGTGTCATACTCATCAACATTATTCTGCATATGTGCATACACATCATCAGTTGTTATCTCGACAATTAAAGAATGTGCGTCTGTATAGAGCAACGTTACTTTACTACCGTAATGACTGCATAAGATATCGTAAATTAAATAAAATTCTTAAATTGCTGTTTTGCGACGTACCGTGCTAGACCCAAGCGACGTCCGTTATTTTCCCAATGTGTTAATAACTTTATTACCCTTCTTTTGTCGACATTCTCCATTATTTTACCAAATACACAGTTGTTCACGTGTTTAAAGAAATCCTTTTCGAATTTGCTCTTGTCTTGATTTCGAGGAGTTGTATTAAGGTCTATGTATGGTACTAGCCAAGGACTTTGACGAAACCGTAAAACTCTATGAATATGAGTAACAATTAACCCATGCTGTATACATTGTTTTAAATATCGGTAATGTATAACATAATTGGTCTTATCACATAAATTAGGAATTAATTTTTAATAATTGTGTTCATCATTCAGGTGGTGTGGATAGTGTATATCTACCTCTAGCACATACCCAATATCAGCATCATCATTAATTTTCAGTACATCAATGTTTTGAATTTCCTCTTCAGTTAACCGCATAAACCCATTATGAGGTAGGTGTTGCTGTATACTCCATCTGTATAAATTGGTGGCATCTAAATACTGTAAAAAGACTTTTGGACGATTAGGATCATAATTTGGGACAAACTCGTTATTAGCAATACTTCTTCGCTTAACACAAGTACTCACTCCATCATGAATACCTTTCTTAAAAAGTGGTACATATCCATATCAGTCAATAATTCTAACTCTGCTTTAGTACATTTCAACATGACATCCCACGCCTAATCCATACATGTCTATACATAGCCGCCTAAAGTTTTTGAACACGTCAGCCAACAGCAACACGTCTGAATTTAAATATATGTCAGCATAATCCCCGAGTGTATTACATTTAAAGTGATCCCACACCAGTAGGACGCGACGGTATTCTTCATCGGATATATTTTCATCACGCATTTTATCGCAAAATTTGTCATAGGAAGGTACTGTGACATTGTCTAATTTATTAAAATTGTCCACGTACGCGTAGGGGAAATTACCTTTCTTTCTAACTAAGCTAAAGTCATTATCATCAACAAAATATTTCCTTACCTCTCTACATTGATCATCTGATAAATTATGAGATAGAGTATCTAAGGATGCTGCCATGAATCTACAACTATCGACGAATCGCAAATGTACCTCTTTTCCCTATAGTCGCGACCATTAATGAATATTCTTATCGAACGTTATATATTTCTCTCTATTAACAGGGAGTACGGTAATTTCTACAGTTTCACTCGCTAACTATTTGATTAAGATGTGGACATCATAACCACTGAGATAATGGACACATGGGATAAATGTAGGTAAGTGATAGTTTAAATTGCAATTTCAATGTGCCGGACCGCGATACTTACCAGTGGCATAGCAGTGATCTCGTACTTTGGAATTTGTAAGATCATCCGTAAAAAGCTTGTCGCATATATAACAATTACGACTTTGCTCATGTATCACCACTTGTTCATCAGTTAGTGGTAACATTGGAACAGTTTTCAAATGCTCATTGTACATCCGTTTCACATCACTCTCGAGTCATGCAATAAATACCTCCGCGGTATTAAACCTTCTATAAAGTTCTAATTTGGACCAAGCATCCTTTACGCGGCATTTAATGTAATAACTGAATGAGTATGGTTCATGTTTACACGTTTTTGTCGTGAACGGTTGTGCGGGATCGGGTTCAGCCGTATTTACCGGTACTAATAGCGCTTCAAAATCTACATATATTACGAACGGTAGAAACATCTGTTTTTGATAGTTTCGAAACGCAAGTATATTTTCCGCATAGAACTTCCCGGTTATGTCTTTTCTTTGCATCACGCCAGGTAATTTAGTGTATACGAAATTACAGTCATGAAACACGTGTCGAGTTAATTGCTCCTGCATGCATCACAAAAATACTTTGCCCCATTACGTCGACTTATTTGGTTGCTAAGTAAACGAGAAAAATTTTTTATCCATACATAATGCTGATTATCCGTTTGGTTACTGACTAATAGCAGCAAATTAACACGAATAGGTTGTTTAACTCTTGTACAATAGAGAGGACCCACTACCTCAGGAATACGAGATGTTAGTCAGCTCAACAGGAAATTCCACACCTTTCCAGTTGAATAACGTCCTGAAATCAGGGTAAGAAGTTGTCCGTTGTGGTAACTCCTTCGGTGTCACTACTGCTAATACAATAGCCCACGCAAAGCAACAATTATGCGAAATTTCCAGCGGGCATTCATACAGGATGAACCCGTAGTAGGAGAAAATTTCTAAAGGTTTACCTCTAAATATACGAAATTTACCAGCAACCACCCTACGAGACAATATATATTAATAAAGTACAATACTACTACTCATAACTCGCACTTACCAGAATCTTTATGCTGAAATTCTGATTGCTTAGCATCCAAGATTTCCACTACTCTTTGAAAATACTCTTCCAACACAATCCCGACACTCAATATATCATATTTCGTTTGAAAGGACTTCAATTTGGTACTTTCTCTACTGTTCAGAAAGTACAACCCGAACAACTCAACGTTACATTTCAACAAGAAGTCACCCATAAACATCTGCACACCCGTATGGGTATTGCATGGTGATAGTCTATACGAAACAATGCGTTGTTTAAAAGCATTGCGAATCACTTCAACCCCAGTACCAACGAGTCGACACACATTTGATTTGTGCCTATTGCTTCTAAGGTGTCCTTGATAAGCATATCGAGGAACATCAATCGAATAATCAGTGCAGTGCACAATTTCAACACTTTTGCAACTTTTATTTTGTACTGGTTCGCTGCTTTGGCGTGACTTACGCTTCCGTGAGTTGTTCAAACCCGATGGTCCTGGTTCTGCAAAGGAATCATCAGCACGTCTGTGTTGCACATTATTCTTTGAGTTGTTTAACCCTGATGGTCCAGGTTGTGCAAGACGTTCAGGAAAATAGCTATATTCCGTTCTGTTCGCATCGGAAGTACTTGGTTGCACCACATTCCTGAGTGCGGTATGATTTTGTGGTACAGCTTGCGGCACCTCTGACGGTGGGGTAGTTGGAATACTTATCCAATACGCAGTTTTTTGATGTTGTAGTAGAGAGCCTTTAATTGAAAATTTCAGAAACTGCGCTGCACATGTAGGGATCAATACACTCTGGGGAGAAGATACTGCATTTTCCACTATACCCCTCACTGGTGATTGCGCAGGTAAGTATTGTATGGCTGTTGCAGGACTCCTAGATACTGATAAGTCTTTTAGCGACCATCCATTATCTATAAAATCAGCAGCACACACAGGACTGAGGATACTCTCTGACGAGGACACACCACTACCTATTGACAGATGAACATAACGATGATAGTAATGACTTTGTCAGCATATCATCCAGTGTTGAGGGAATATGTTCTTCCTGTGCTGAGAAAGATTACCTCAACAGTGGTGATTACGACTCCGACGTAGATATGGAGCCTGTCTACAGCTATGATTCTGACGACAATTACAATGATGAATTACAACAGCGACTACTTCGCGAAAAACATACTGACTTTTGTAACGAAATCATCGTTGAAGAGAGTAGCGATGAGGAGAAATTTATGGACACTCACTAACAACATGTAATAACTGGAACGTAGCGCTCACGAACTGTCAGACAGTACAACAACTAAGTGCACAGGAACAGTCACATAACAGCATACATGACGAGAACAATGATAATGGAAGTGCTCCAGACGTCGTTCCGCAGGTACAGGGTGACGGAAATAACGAAAACGCTAACGACGTGCAATACAATGACGGCGGTTTTGGGCTACACATATCCCTATGACCATTGGTCGCACTATGCTTCCACCCCTATACAACGTTATGTGTGCGATGGCGTCTGGAGACCACTCAACGCAATTCCGCGTTTCTAATTATTGCCGGGTGGTACTGGCTATTCTACGTACATCGCATCATCACATGGGAGCTTCTCACGTTCACGGTATGTATTATCTAAGTACGACTTTATTTAGATACTTCTTTCTTACATTACAGCTGACAACCATAGTACCATTCGTCCGTGATTACGGAGAGCTCTCTAGAAGAGCAGCTCGACCGGGTCCACACTAGGCTTGTAACATTATACCTTGACTGGCATACTGTTATAAGCCTAGCTATACTAAGTGGGTATGATCACGCCATTGTACATCTGGAGATGATGCTGGAAACTGTCGAAGAGATTGATGGACTTCACGAACTAGATTTCCTAGTGGAACATTTGATTCAATTTTCTAACTTCACTTAACGAAGTGGACGTTACGTTAGGCTGGTCTAAAATAGATTGCTGGGGAGGCAACTTAGAAGTATTAATTTGAGCTGGATGTAGTTTATTCCCTACTAAATAAAAAAGTTACCGACTCTGCTGCAACAGACAAACTTTATGATTATGAGCATCCAAATTATCTACCGCAAGCCGAGTTAAAATGATTTCGAATATGTGTAAGACGACTAGTAATACGTTCGTATTTGTTAATTCTCTTACCGCTCTCAAAATGTCTTATATCGTCTTGAAACGCTTCCAATTTCAAAGAGCATATTTGCATTTCTGTGTCCACATCAAACTGCATTTCAACAAGTTTAGAATATCCCATTTGTTCCTCTTACATTATAGACCTCAGTAATTACCGATTTTACGCAACTGTACCACCAATACTGGTACCTCTGATCGTTAACTCCTAAATTAGTTCATCCCTTAATAATCGGTTAACTTGCATTATTAATATTTTATACAAATAACTTTCTTAAATAAATAAAAACAAAAAAACTACCAACGCAACAGAATTGTTCAATTATTTTCAATTATTCAAAATTTAATTGGAAAACAACCAAAAAAAATTTGGCTAGGTCCCACGTTGGGCACCAGAACGTACAACGTCAATTTTTAGTTATAAGGTATTAATCATTGTACGGTTTTTAGTGATGGCGATGTAAAGAGGAATATTCGGAGAACTCAGAAATGGAAAGATGGGGGGGGGGGGACTAACATGAACCTACGATTCGTTTAAAGATCATTTTCCTCCATGAGTGTATTTGGCTTATGAATCCACTAAGCCAACCAATTTATCACCAAAGATTACAGAAAAAAAGTCATGTGATACGGATTTAATTAAAAAAAAGCAACAAAAATAATGTGAATCATTAAAAATGGTTAGTATTAGCACAAATAAAACATAATTATAGACGTATGTACATGCACCAATCAAAATTATGCAGATTCTACGGGGATCTACAATTTACAATATACATATTTTTCTTATTGTGTCAGAAGTTATCTGCAAAACCAAATTTCAGTATAGGGTAATTCCGGGATAAACGGCGCAGCGGGTGAGATGGTGTACCTTCATAACTTTACATTCTAACAACACATGTCCGTTCTGTAGGCAATGTTTCGTCAAGCTTTGTTGTTGTAAATATCGTTGAACAATAAATTTTGCTTTCTCATGCCTTCAAAGTGTTCGATGTTTTCAAATCTGACCCATCAGGTGTAATTCCCAACCACACGACACGTTACTTATAGCCCTTAAACTGAGGCTTTTCCAAATCACTTAAAAGTGACTACAATAATGCTTGTCGGCATTTTATGATAACCAATCTATCTCGAAAAATTAATAGTTTGTGCTTTGGGGAACTCCTAAATGACACATGGTCCAAAGCAGCAACAGTAAGCAATGCTTTCGAGCTGCAGGTATTGTACAGTTCAATCAGGAAATTATACAAGATTAACTGACTGCACTGAGTAAGGTAATATTACTTCGGCAGTTGAGAACACTCCATGTGAACGTCAAAGAAGGGACGTGACTCCACAAGCGAGTACTTCTGGTTCTCAAAACAACACTCAGTTAGAAAACCCTAGTTCCAATAAAACAAGGCAGTTGCCAAAAACCACTCCAACACCAGGAAAATTGATTTAAGTAACTGACTGCGTTTGATTCTCAATTTTGAAATTTGAGGAAACTTGCTTGATGAAATTGCCCCTATTCCAAGTTGATCCGGCGTGACTGCAGTTAGAAACCGTAGTGAAAACTTATGCGAAACATGCGGCACATATGCTTTGCTGAAGAAGAAGTAGTCATTTCATGATCCTAGTTTGTTTCATGAATTTCTTTGTTTATATTTTAGAAAACCATCTCACCCGGCTTAGTGCGCCATTTCACCCGTACAAGTCGGGTGAGATGGTTTTTCACGAAAATTCTTAATTTGCAAAAAATGTAATGAGGAACTTATATTTTGTTTTCTTTTTTGTATCACGTTGAAAGGGTATAGTCCTAAGTTTCGTTAATTGTTTTCACAATTTTTTGGAAATAAATTATTTGAGTTTCATCCGCTGTTTTTGAAATGTGCGCCATCTCTCCCAGACCTACCCTAATGAAAATATATATGGTGCACGTTGCAAGGTAAACCCTATAGTTAATGTGAAAGAAATAATAATAATTTAAGTAAATCCAAATTCGTACTGATAAGCGTCATCGAAATTAGGTAAATAGACAAGCGCTTACTAAACCCCTAATTGTGTTTTAAATTAAAGTGTATCGCGAATAGCACAATAAATTTCACGTGTGCAGTTTCATCTGGTAATAATTTTTAAGTTGCCTTGATTCCTAAATAAAATTATACGCGTAATAAAGAAAATACGCACATGTAAATACAACTAAGTTTGAATTTCAGTGTAAAAGAAAAATTCCAAGTTTTTATAAAGCTAACGTCGTGCAACGATTCCTGTTAATTTATAGAACGATTACAACAGCTACTATTAATAAAAATTTAAAAAAATTCAAGTGTTACTCCAAAAATATTATTTACAGTCTACTCCAATACATGTAAATTCTAATGTCTTTAGAAAACATTTGAATAAGCACTCCACACAATATTTGCAGTAATAGCGACCCGCTGTAATAAAGATTTATCTGAGCTGAGTTACCAGTATTTCTACTTCTTCACAAGGTACTATAGCACTTATCTGTGGTATATTATTATCTATCCTGAAGATTATGTTGAACATGGGCATTTAATTATTAACAAAATAATCCGTTTCTTTATTAATTTCAGCATTCAACAAACCTTTTGATAAACAGAAATGTATAAAAATGGGACAACTAAAATTCAAGTGAGAACTATTTTAACCCTTTACCGCATGGTGTGCCATATATGGCACAAACTGGAAAATTGTCAGATTTTCTTATAAAAATTGTATATATTCCGTTACTGCATGATAGATCATAAATGGAACATACCTAGCTACGCTTAGAAACCGCAAACGCTGCATCCCCTCCTAACCTACGACTAGTCTACCGTTACTCTTTGTTGTGTAGTTTCGAAACACGTGCTCCGCAAACTCGTTGGTTTTGAATTTGTCTGTTTTGTATAATACAGTTGATTTTTATCAAGAAAAAATTATCAGTGCATTGGTTGATACTTCTAGAGTACTTCTAGGTAAGTAAAAGATTTTTGCAAATATTTTAGTATAAAATAAATGTCAAAAACGGTCTGTGCCATATATGGCACATGATGCAATTATGGAAAGTACATACATCTTATATTTTTTCAGAAGTTTTTTTATGGCACAATAAAACATGTAAATATACCTGATGTGGAAAGCGAAAATTCGGATTTATCTGAGGATGAGATGGTTGATATCACGGTAGGCGAGGGAAGTGACGTCGTGGAGAGCGAAGGAAGTGATTTCGAGGATATTTCTGATGAAATGATAGATTACGCTTCTGAAGATAACATGCCACTTTCAGAAAGATTACGATTATTGAAGAACGAAAAAATCCCTAAACAAAAACGGTATAATTGGATAGAGGATACATTAACTTATAATGAAGATGAAATCAAATTTACTGGTAATGAAAGCTTGCTCCAAGCGATTATAGATTTACAAACCCCTATAGAATTTTTCAAGTTCCTATTTCCGAAAGATCTCATAGAATTTATTACACAACAAAGTAATTTGTATTCTACGCAGAAACGTCCAAACAAACCTGCAAATTTGAAAGAATATGAAATAGAACAGTTCATGGGAATCTGCCTGTATACGTCTTTGATAAAATTACCGGCAACCAGACTTTATTGGAATAATCAACTTGGTCATCCTGTCGTAGCTAACGTAATGAGCTGCAATAGATTTGAGGAGATAAAGAGATTCCTCCATTTCAACGACAATACAAGTGCAGTTCCTAACAACCAACCTGGTGACAAGCTATTTAAGATAAGACCATTTTTGTCAAAAATTCGGGAGCGGTTATTGCTTGTTCCAAAAGAGGAGCACTTAGCGGTAGATGAGCAAATAATACCAACAAAAGCACGTGTGAGCATTAAACAATATAATCCAAAAAAACCACATAAATGGGGATATAAGAACTTTGTTCTTAGCGGAATTTCAGTATTCTGCTACGATTTTGATATATTCGCTGGAGCTCAGAGTAATGTTGTGCCACTCGATACACCAAATTGTGGTGTCAGTAGTAACGTAGTTATACGATTGGTAGATAGTGTACCCAAGAATAAAAATTACAAAGTGTTTTGTGATAACTGGTTTAATTCAGTTCAATTAATGGTGTATCTGACTCAACATGGCATTCTTCCACTAGGAACCGTAAGAGCAAACCGGTTGGGTGGCTGCACATTACCAAAGGAAAAGGATATGAAAAGAACAGGGCGAGGCACGATGAGCGAAAAAGTTACTACCGTAGATGGCATAAAACTATCTGTTGTATCCTGGTACGACAATAAGGTAGTAACGACTATGTCTTCATATGTCGGATGCCAACCAGTTGGCGAGAAAAAACGATTTTTCAAAGCAGAAAATACCCATAGAATGATTCAGTGTCCACGAAGTGTTTTTGTCTACAACAGTTACATGGGCGGAGTGGATATTCTTGATTCTATGTTAGGTTTCTATCGTATTCGCATTAGGTCTAAAAAATGGTATCTGCGAGTTTTTTTCCATTTTCTGGATTTATGCACTGCAAACAGTTGGTTGTTATACCGAAGAGCGGGAAAGGAGACAATGCCCCTTTTGGATTTCAAACTTGCAATAGCAGATACACTATGCTCTGTGGGAAAACTCGCC
Organism: Vesta saturnalis; assembly: GCA_036346205.1. Classification (NCBI taxonomy): domain Eukaryota; kingdom Metazoa; phylum Arthropoda; class Insecta; order Coleoptera; family Lampyridae; genus Vesta; species Vesta saturnalis. Next base: position 1,491,283 of record JARFJB010002232.1, on the reverse strand, counting down.
AAGAAATCTGCCGGAAGACCATCAAACAATGATATACAACAAGGTTTCGAGCGAAAGAGAAAAAGCAGACCTACCAAAGAAATTCCACAGCAATGTGTTCGTCGAGATGGTATGGATCACTTACCCGAATGGCGTGAAGATGTAAGATCAAGATGCAAACTCCCAGAGTGTTCATTTAAAACATATACTTTGTGCTATAAATGTCAAATTCCGCTATGTTTTAATAAAGATCGCAATTGTTTTATGCGATTTCATACCGAGTGATACTATCCGTAAGTGCATGATGTGCCATATATGGCACGACCCTGTTTTTTCTGAAAAATAAATGAAAAATTTAATCAATATTTTTTTAATTATTTTTTATGGTAATGTAATAACCTTTAACACGTTTGTGAATTTTTTCGACGAGAAATAAAAATTCATGCAGTAAAGGGTTAAAATAAATCTCAAGAGAAACAAGGGTGAAAATAGAATTTTACTAACCTTCTGATGTTTATCGGTCTAAAGTAATGTTCCTTTGTGCCCAAATTAGGTAATATTAATGAATAAAACTTTATCTAAAGAATTTCACTAATTCACAAACTTTCATTAATGTTAATTTTATGCGTATAAATTAGGATTGTATCCTACATCTTAAATAATTATTAATAAAATGCATAAAATCTTGAAACAGAATAATTTTACAAAGTATGCAAAATTACAAATTTTGTATTAACGATAGACCACCCATCATACCGTTTGTACCGAAAGCATACAAACTTTAAAAGTTTTAAAACAAAATCACATCGTTTCACATTAGATGTCCAAACATATTTTAATTACAGTATACGTTAGTTTAGCTAGAAATTTGGAAGAGAGACTTGATGTATTAAAAGAAAAAGTAAGTTTTTATGGAAACTCAAAGTCCCATCTCCAAATAAAGTTGCGGAAACCCAAAACGTACTCTTACAGTAAAGTATGTTACTTCGGCTAAAAGGTCATCAGATCATATTCCTTCGACTGTTAACAACTTAAAAAATGATAGTGTGAAAGTAATAGGTAATAACGTAAGTACACAAAGTAAAAATAAACCTTATCCTAAAACGATGATAGGTTGTACACCAGTGGGCACTGACCATAATGAAACCTTAAATTTTGCTACTGCCGTACATAAGATATAGGTGTATATTGAAAAAGTTCAGAAAGGCACAAGTGAAGATGTGATCAAAAATTAGCTAATAGAAAAATTTCTTACCAATAATTTCACTTAAGAAAATTAATTAGTTCCAATATTACTAAACGCAGTAGTGGTTCCTTTAAAATTGAACCAGATTGCAACAATTCAAGTACTGTATAAGATAGTAATGTGAAATCTGGTGCTATTGATATTCGTCGTTTTTTGGTGCATCCATCGAAGAAGCACAATTTTAACAAAGACAAAAGTCAACGAAATAGAATTTTTCTAAACATTCAAAATTATGACTTTCTCAGCTTTACCGAGCACTGGTTAACCCACGAAGGTATCTTGAATGAAAATACAAAATTTTAAAATCATTAATTATTTCTATCGAGCAAAGTCAAAGCACGTTGACGTAATTATCTTAGGAAGATGTAATTTTCAAATTACATCTTAAATCAGTGTTGCTGTGATTACTCTTTATAGAACGCCTTCCGCTAATTTTAATTCGTTTTTGATACAATTCTTGATTACATATTGAAAAACAATTATAACAATATTGCTATTTGTGGTGATTTCAACGTTTATTTTAATACTGATGATACTGATACAAAGAATCTTGTCAACTCCTTTCAATCTCACAATTTTAAACAAATGCTAATAATAATTATGTCCAATCACTCTGGAATTCACCTACATCCAGAATTTAGCTTTGGCTTAAATAAATTGAAAAATGCCAAACACATTTTTTCTGACCTTTATCAATGGAGGGTTGTGCAAAATTTCATAAGAGGATCTCTCAAATGGGAAGTACTAAATAATCACAATGGGTCACTTGAAGATTAATTTGAAAATATTGATTCTACTGTTTTTGACATCTTCAATCAATCATTTCCCATTAAAGAAATTAGGTGTAATCGAAAAATGTACATTTACATTGGTATCATTATACAATAGGTGTGGACGTTTACATTTTCTACGACTCCCTAACCTAAGAATCCTTTTGATCGAGATCTGCAGAATCAATTCCTTGCATTAAAGAAGATATATAGATCCGAAATAAGAAATGCTAAGGTTCCGAAGAATCATCTAGTAATCCTAACAAAGTGATGTGGAAAATTATAAATTCGTATAGAAGAAACGACAAAATAGAAAATTACTCTCCATCTTCAATTACTGGTAAAATGTTAACATCTATGAATTTAACAAATGCTGATCAAGATCATTTCGTATTTTTAAGTAAACCAGATAGCAGTAACAAATTTTGTTTTCCAGAGATTTCGTACATTGAAGCTCGTGATATTAATAAGTCTTTTAAACGTAAGATATATAAGGATTTAAATGGGTTACGTACGGTTATTATACAATCTAATAAACAACATACACCCACCTACCACACAAAAAATAAAAAACATCGGACGAACTAAAGAAATTTCTAACCTATATATACCATCAGCCAGCAACGCTTAGTTGCTTATCTGCCTTGATCATCATTATGCATTAGAATTTTTTTTGTTTGAAGGTCTTTAAACTTTCATAGCAATTAAGTCAGTGCTTATTACTAAGATGTTGAATTAAAGGTACCTTATCAACTACATGTCTTTTATTAAACTTACATAGGGCTACAGCAGACTTGTCCCAACATTAGTATTTGATATGAGCTAAATTTCTTTTAAAGCTAATTTTGATAGGTCGTTTAGTTTGCCCTACATATATTTTAAAAGTCTCAGAAGAGGCTGTTAACGAAGAAGAAGGGGTTTGTTAAATAAAGGTTTGAAATATAATCTTAATTTTAAGAAACCTCCATAGGATAAGAACCCGGTTGGCATAGAAAGTTCGATTAAATCACTATACGAACATTGCAAAAAGCACCTTAGACAAGCCACTAAATTTAAATTACGGAAAATATCCAAGACGAGTTAAAATTTAATTTAAATAATTCAGAATTTCGAATTGTTAAAGATGTCAAAAGTAAAAATTGTTTTTATCTCAAAGCAGATAACGGCAATCAGGTAGTCATTTTAAACAAAGAGGATTATTTTGCTTCACTCAAAGAACTCTTAGGTTCAGGTTCTTATTCATTCATTACTAAAGGTCTTCCAAAAAAATGATCACTCCAACTAGAAAGGTCTCATTAGAATGTAAAGAGTTGTGGATGACTCTCTAAGGTTTCAACTATCGGTATCCAATCCGGTACTACCTAGAATGTGTTCTTGCTTAAGATTCATAAACCAGATAGTGATCTGGAATCCATTGTTTCATAATCTCTCCTACCAACATCCCAATTTTAGTGTTTCAATTTTGAATGAATTTATTGATAAAATTAAAAACATGGAACTTACGGAAGATGAAATTTTAACCTGATTCGACGTTTCCTCATTGTTTCCTGGCGTTCGCATAGATCAAACTTTGGCAGAAGATGTCTGAAAACAAAACCATTTGGACGATGTAGCAGTAGAATGATTTCTTAAATTAACAGAGTTGTGTATGAAACAAACCTTTTTCAAAATTAACCATCAGTTTTTCAAGCAAGAACATGGTACGACAATGGGCAATAGCTTACCTCCGTTTATGAGTATTCTATTCATGGATAAATTTGAAATAGGCTTAAATCGAGATTTTCCTTATTTTGCTAGAATTTGGATTGGATACGTGGATGATGTATTTGCCATTCTTAATACTAAAATTTGTAGTGTTGAGAACTTGGTAAAAACTTAAATTCTAAATTACCGGCAATCAAATTTACCTATGAGATATAGATATTTATCATAAGGAAACTAGCACTAAATGCATCACAACCAATGACTCCAATCACTGTAGGGACCACCAACTCGCGGCTTTTAATTTTTTTGTTCATAGATTATAATAAAATTATAATGAAGAATTGCGTGCTATTAAAGAAATTGCTGCATACGATGGGTTTACAGATGAAGTGTTTGTGAATATAGGTGGGAATGTAACTACATTAGGTAACGCTAGAGAACGAAGAGAAATAAAATATGTAAAATTACCAAACTATCCTGCTTATATAAAAGATCTATCTAAAATATTTTCCAAGATTAATTCGAAACTACTTCAGATAATGGTTTATAAACTCTTTTAGGCAATCCAAAAGATCAAGTGGATAAGCAGGATGGGTCGGGAATTTATAAAATTAATTGTAAAAATTGTGAACAAATATATGTAGGGTAAACTAAACGTCCTATCAAAATTCACTGTAAAGAACATGTAGCTCACATGACATACAAACGTTAGGACAAGTCTACCGTAGTCCTACATATGTTTGATAAAGACCATGTAGTAGATAAGGTATCTTTAATCAAACATATTAGTAATAAGTACGAACTTGATGACTATGAAAGTTTAAAGATGTTCAAAAGCAAACAAATTCTAATAAATAATCACGATCAAGGACCTTTGGGCTACTCAGAATACATTACACTTTCATAACTTTCGCTTTCATATTTACCAGAGAAGCAACGGCTCATTACTCGCTGATGATGTATATTGAAACTCATTCTGTGTTTTTTACTTTTTGTGTGTGGTATTTTGTTTGTTACAGGTCGTGCCACAGTTCCAGTGTTCCAGATATTTCATACAATCTAACACTGGCCACTTTGTTGTACCATTTACAAAACGAATTAATAATTGTTCTAGGTATAATCATTTTCCTGATTGTCTAAAAATTGCTAAAGTAGTTCCATTGTGTAAAGTAGGCGATAAAAATGATATGTCCAAATACAGACCTATATCACTTTTACCTGTATTTTCTAAATAATTGAAAAGGCAATGTATTTGAGCTTGACCTGATCTCAGATAAACAATATGATTTTGACAAGCACCAAATACCGTAAACGCAATTATTCATTTTGTCTTTTTTACACTTAACTGTTCTGAAGAAGGAAAAACTTTTTATATCTCCATTTAGCCACCTAAGCAAAGCATTCGTTTGTATTTCTCACAATATATGGCTTAGAAAATTGGAACGTTTTCTTTTTGCAGATTGCAGCATTTCTATGATTAAGTTATGAGACCGTGTTAGTTTGGTTTGCTGACGACACTACGCTCAACACTAGTGATGTCTTTATGCATAATTTAATCAAGAAATCAGACTTAACCTGTTCGCAGCAGATAAATGGTTTAAAGGCGATAACCTAAATTGAAATGAAGTTGTGATGTCATCTTTCCCAAGTATTTCTAAATCTCTTTTCTTACTCAGAAATGTAGCCGATCATGTTTCACCCGATATACTACAATCTGCTTACTTCGGTGGATGTCACAGTATACTGTTTAGATTAGAACAAAAACAAACGCTAACATTTGTACTACGAATAGTAAGTATGCGGCCAATATGACACTACTTATCCTATTGGTCGGTAACCACGTTTTTTCGTTTGTGGAGGTTACGTAACTTACACGATTTGTTTTTTATTCCATAATTTCTGTATATGGTTTTATAGGTCCCGATTAAATTGCACAGCACAGCAGAGGTACTACAATTAATTAAAAAAAAATTACGTAAAATAGCCATTACAAAATTTAAAGCTAGATTAACGTATCATCAGTATAACATAAAATATCCAAATTTTCCAGATATGAGTATATCAAACTCAGATAAATAAAACTAATGTAATTAATTTGTAAATGTATGTATGCTAGTGAATATGGATTATGAGGAATGTTGGTTTTATTAATGGTACCCTGATTATGCCAAGTGTGTTCAACATCTATGTTATCCATTTGAACAACAGGAATGTTATCTTCCACGATCTCAATATCGTCATTTATTCTTTTACTAGCAACAAAACTGCACAGGCATTTACTATATTTGCAACTCTATGAGGTTTATACTGAAGCAGTCTTTCTCTTAACGAAATATTTATTTGAATACACCAATACGTCATTCTATAGTATTCATGGCCCTACCATGTCTTCTGTAATATCTTTTTTCGGTTGTATTTCGAATCGAATTTAATATTGGTGTTGGTAAAAATGGTTTAAGGGGGTAACCTGGATCACCTAATAGCCAAGTGGTTTGATCTTCGTTTGTATGATTGTTTTCCAAAAAAACATGTTATATCTGACACATTCCAAATTACAGAGTCATGTACATATTCAGGATATCTACAATAAACGTTTAACACTTCTTAATTACTGTCACTTATAATTTGACAATTAAGACTGTGATATCGTTTTCTGTTTGAAAATACTAGACGAGGCACAGTCACATTATTTAAAGGAGGGGCAACAATTGCAACCTGTGTGCAACCAATTGTGCCTACTACTCCAGCAAAATTGAATTTTTAAAACTCCTCTAACTTCTTGAATTTGCTGAAGAGTAGTGGGAAATTTTATGTCATGGCATAATTAATCACTTCTGCTACCTCTGACATGCATCGACTGACAGCCGGTTGGCTCGTGGAACAGTGGTAATCTTTACTAATAGACCTTTCATAGCTTCCATGACAAAGAAATACAGATCACCTAACAAACGTAATACATTTGGTATCTTCTTGTTTCGTCTTCCAGGAGTCATTTGTTGTGTTACTTCTAAAAAAGGTGTCTTGCATCATTGGGGTGAAACCTATACATTTTTCTAAATTCTTCAAATGGAGTATTAAAAAGATATGAGACATCCCTCAGTTGTATTTTGTAAAACTAAAACATTTCTATGAAAAATTAATGATTCTTTGTTTACCTTCTCTGCAATTCCAGCCATAATCCAAGAAAAAGAAGATCTTCATTCGTAATTAAGTAATAATAATAACAATAAAAATAATAATAATTTTTTTTTACAATGGCCATTCAAGATCGAATAATAGCAACACGAAACTACAATAAATGTATTGCTAAAATTCCTAGAACAATAGATACGTGTAGAATGTGCAATGCCCCGGACGAATCTATGAACACCTTACTGGAGGATGTTCAGCAATGTCACAAAGCTTCGACTTAAGCAGGCACAACGAAGCTGCGAAGATAATTCAGTCCATGATCTGTAGAAACATAAAACTAGTTAAAAACCTCCACCCATATTATAAATACTCACCTTCTCCCAGATTAGAAAGTACCAAACTTAAAAGAACCATCTTTAATTGTAATGGACAATGCTAGTTATTAATCCAAACTTCTAGAAAAAATTCCTAATAATTCATCTAAGAAGGAAGAAATATGTCATTTTCTATTAAAGCACAACATGTCTTATGAACCTAGCATTTTTAACCGCGCGCTTTGGTTTTACAGTAGCGCACGTGTCATATTTTCTATGTAGTTTGGTTAGAGGAGTTTTTTTCATATTCCTTGGATATAAAATATAAAATACGATTAAGGAATTATGAATAAACTTTTATATATATATTAGTTTTACACAAATAAAAAAAAGCTTCCTAGCATAATTAATTTAAATCAATAATATTTTATAAACTGCTCCTTTTCAGTACAAGAGTCACATACAATTGTTGTTTTTGAATGTTTTTTACAAGTAAAACAGTTTCACTTTATACATTCCATCGATGTTCTTTTCTCTTCTTCTGCGCAAAAACGACAAGTTCCACGCTTTGGAGATTGTGCTCTATCTTCGTCTCTGTTCAGAGTTTGTCCCTAATTGGTTTTTAAAAACGCGCTAATATCTATTCGTAAATTAGTTAACTGCGCTCTTGATATAGAATGCTCCTTCATCAGATTTAGCGATAAATTTTTATTCTTTCTTTTGGACTATTTTCTGGAAACGAAAACTTGTATAGAACTTGTGTATATATTCCACCTATGTTCAATAAGTTAAAAAAGATAACACAAGGCTATCTTCTAGTAATGCGGGAAACTGAATATGCAGCGCACATTTTGTCTATAGTATCAACAACTCCCTTCGTGGCGTTATAATCCGTGATAATCTGTGGTTTTTAGTTTCTGGATCGAATGCCTCATTATCGTGCAAAGTTGAAAGTAAAATCACAGCTTTGTTTTTGCGAGGCACAAAAGATACGATCAGATTGTCTTTTTGGAATCCGAAAAGACAACTTTTAACATCCTTCTCCTTCGTTGGTAAGAACTCTCCGAGAATTTCACGTTTACTTTTCTTCAGAGTGCTTTTTTGTAGTAAGTAATCAGCAAGTGAAACGCTAGTGTAGTGATTTCCGGTGGTTACATTTATATTGGAATTTACGATCGGGGAAATAAGTCTATTTACTATGGCAGTTGCTGAGTTAGATAATGCGCAAGGGCCATCGGGCTGTTTACCACAATAAACTTCCAAATTTCAAGTATAGAAATTTTCCGCATCACATAGTGCATACATCTTGATACCGTACTTTCCTGGTTTACTTTGCATATATTGCACCCAACTACAACGGGCCTTGAAAAGGATGAAGCATTTCATCGATAGTGGTGTATGCGCCTCTGAAACATGTTTGAATATTGTTAACAAACGCATCAAAAAGGTTACGAATTGCAGCCAATTTGTCAATCCTGCGGCGCTCAAGTTTGGTTGTGCGATCATGGAATCTCAAAGAGCTTATTATAAATAAAAATATTTTGGAACTCATTACTGACCTTGTTATTGCAATTCCTGTTCCGTCGTTTGACCAAATTTCTCAGATGTTCGTATGATGTAATTTTTTTACACCAATTAAAAATAATATTCCTAAATAAGCCATAAACTCGCCTCTGTTTGTATCTTTGCAGTCTCGTTCTCTAGAATGTATTTGACCTAGTCGAACGTCTTCAATATATTTACTAGTACGATTGACAGTGTTGTCGATCATATCAATATCTACCATCCTCAAAAATGAATCTTTTTCATTGTTAATATTTCGAGCTTTTTGAGTTACACCAAACGACTCCTTAACGACGTTCCTTCTTTTTGTGTTAGATGAAATAACCACTCCCATTTCACTCCACTTGTCTTTTTATCTTTTCCTACATAAAAGTCATGGGGGGGGGGGGTGAAGCTTCTATAGGTTCTTCATCGGATAATTCCTGTTTTTTTTCTACATTCTCTTCTGACAAAGTACCTACAAGAATTATGTCGATTACAAAGAAATAATTATGCTTCTAGAAGGGTTGTTATAAATCTTGAGAATAACGAACTAATTGCAACTTTTATTAATTTTTCGACCTGAAATAATTTAACCCTGCTGTTACCTTCGGGTCTATATGACGCGAAATCAAATTGTTGTTTAGATAACTTTTTTTGTTTATTAATATCTAAACTTCGTAGTTAATGACTTTGTTTCTAATCCATTGAAGAATGAGGTGGCTTGTTTGTTTTAATAATTGTTTTTCCTTATTTTTTGATGCTCCTCGGGTCATTATGACCCGAGGCTGTAATACATTAGTAGGACGTATCAATTTGTATTTCCAATTATTTTGTATTGAAATTTGAGGATAGATAATATGCATATCATCACATGCTTGTACAAATGTACCTACCTATGCGAGTTACTACAGCATTTTCGGCAGGTCTGTAGCCGCGTGTGCAAGTCGAAATCGGAACAGACATGCAACTTGCAGCAGGTGTGTATATATATATATATATATATATATATATATATATATATATATATATATATCATATTGCAGTATGCAACCGACAGTTTTGTTTGTTACGTTGCAGAGTAAAGTGCGGTTTGTTGTACGTAGTACTAGTTCTTCTAAAGTGCTGAAATAACAATAATGGCAAAAAAATATCTTAGTGGTGAAGACTTAGAAAAACTTAATGATAATTTGAGTGACATTAGTGACGATGAAGCTTCTGAAGAGGAAGATCATATCAGTGAAGATAGTGACTATGAACAGTCAGACGATGATTCTTTCGACGACGCTGGACAGACAAATCCTACGCAATTGATGCCACCTGCTCAATGGGTTTAATCTAAAGATAATGCCATAACTTGGATGTTGGATCGATTTCCTCAATCAGGGCGTGCAACTAGTGCAAATGTCATAAAAGTCGCTCCAGGTCCAACTAGATACAGCAATGCACGAGTCCAGGATGTAAAATCTACATTTCAGCTATTTGTCAATAGTTCTCTGGAAAATATAATTTTGAGAATGACTAAGATCGAAGGTCGTAGAGTGTACTATGACAAGTGGCAAGAATTAGATGACATTACGTTACTGGAGTACATAGGCTTGTTACTGTTAGGAGGAGTTTACAGATCGCATGATGAATCTACCAGGGGTTTGTGGAATGCACAAACAGACAGACCTCTTTTTCGCGCAACAATGTCGTTGAAACGATTTTATTATATATCATGCGTGTTACGGTTTGATAATAAAGAAGATCGTGAAGAAAGGAGGCAACGGGATAAGTTGGCTCCTATTAGAGAATTTTGGGACAAATGGGCTGAAATACTACCAAAATTGTATAATCCTGGGCAAAAAGTAACTGTGGACGAGCAGCTGGTTGAATTTATAGGTCGTTGTCCATTCAAGCAGTATATAAGTACCAAGCAAGTCAGCGAAATATGGCATAAAAATATGGACGCTTTGTGATAGTGCAAGTTCTTATGCTTTAGAAGTTCAAGTATATACGGGAAAACCACCTGGGGGAAAACCTGAAAAGGATCCGGTGCTAAGAGTAGTTTTAGACCTTACTTATGTACTAAGAGGTCAGAATGTAACTTGTGACAATTTCTTTACATCGTATAAATTGAGTCAAATGCTTCTCAAAAGAAATCTTACTATGTTAGGGACTGTCAGGAAAAGCAAGCCTGAGCTACCTATCATGGAAGTAAATAACGTTGTGCATAGTTCCAAATTTTATTTTACTAAAGATACCGCAGTTGTGTCTTAAATTTCAAAAAAATACAAGAAGGTCATTCTAATGAGTACGTTTCATAACCAGAAACAAATAAGCGACAGAGAAGACAAAAAACCACAAATTATACTTGATTATAATTCTACCAAAGAAGCAGTTGATACATTAGATCAGGTAATCGGTGCATACACACGAAAAAAAAAATCGATGGCCCATAATCTTATTTTACAACATTTTAGATACCAGTGTCTATAATGCCTTCGTCTTATGGCGCGAAATAAATCCAGACTGGAATAAAAATGTTTTGTTCATAAGAAGACTGTTTTTGAAACAACTGGGCAACCAATTGGTAAATCCTTACATTTTGTCCAGAAAACATCTTCCCCGTAATGAAGAAGCAGCTGCAATTGTAATAGCCATCGGTTGAAAATTCTACCGCAACTCTTCCTGGAACTAGCAACAAAAACAAACGAGCACGTTGCAAATTTTGCCCTTCTAAATGTGATAACAAAACTAATATGACCTGCATTAAGTGTAAAAAATATTTGTGTAAAGAACACGTAACCTATTATTGTCCCGATTGTAAGAAGTAGTGGATCATATCAATTATTAGCCATTTTTTATTCCGTTTCCTTTTTTTTTATTTAAATTTGGTTGAATTTATTGTAAGTTTCACGTTTCATATAAAGAACATTGCATTAGATAAATAAAGTTAATAAATGTATAAAAATTGTTGTTCTTTTGGTTTTAATTCATATTTCAGGAGTTCGGGTCATTATGACCCGAAGGAGCACAAGTGTACAGTTTTGTCGAGGAGAACAGCAGGGTTAATTTATAAATAAACAAGAAAAGTATTTGTTTACTTACAAATATATGGGATATGTATTATTATGGTATGTAATTATAATCAAACCATGTTCTAAATTATAACAATTCACTGTCGCAGCTAAATACTTTTTACTCTATCAGTAAAGTAAGTGAATATAATGGATACTTTTTCTAGTTTAAGATATAAAAAGCATTAAATAATTTTCAACTTTCTTTGACATTTTATGGAAATTTATGTGGAGACATCTTCCGATAAAAGTATTAAGTAACAGACACTTTGTTGATTTAATGAAGACTTACGGCACCTAAATCTTAGTTCGTGTAATTTTAAGAATGAGTCATACCCAACTTTACTTGAATCAAACTATAAGAACTGTATCATATATGAATAAAGTGTGAATCCGTCGCATGACTATACAAGCAATATTTTGCGTACGTAACCGTAGATACGTGATACCATTTCTAGATTACCTTCTGTAATATATTTTTTTAAATTATTTACAGAAAATATCTTTTACAAATTAAATTTTTGCTTTTTATGTAAAACTCGATGTAAAATAAAAACTTGAAATTATATTACAATCGTGAGTTCTTTTCTTAAAGCGTACAGTGGATATCAACCGACATAATATGAATTTTACGCGGATGTAATTACTTTTAAAAATTAATATTCTAAAACTCTATACGTGGAAAGGGTAAGAGCTTTATTGATTTATGTTAAAAGAAATCCACCTTTTACATTGATCCTTTTGAAAATAAGAAATTGGCTTAAATACAAATTATTTATGTTAGTTTCTAAATGGGATAACAAAAAAATACAAGAATATCACTATATTGGTGGTAGTTTTTTTATATTTCTGGATAATTCTTGCTCCTTCATGTTGTAGCAAACCAAAATACTTTCAAATAAATTATTACTAAACATTTTTCATTCTTTAATAGAATAGGTTTGATGTAATGAAGATCTAAAGCCGGATATGTAGGCATCGTGCAGAAACTGCATTTAATTTTAAACAAAATGACAATTGTGGGTAGAAGAACGTGTTCGGTTTTATAAATTTGATCGTATATTATAAACCTATCTACATCAACTATGTCTTCCACTTTGCTTAGACTCATTGTTTATTTATGAAATTGGTTTTTTCCTTGCTGATTTGATAAAAATTATTTATGAGTTGTTTGTGATAAATTGTCGATTGAAAATTTTATGTTTTAGAACTTCTTCAACAAAAACAAACATATAATATATATATATATATATATATATATATATATATATATATATATATATATATATATATATATATATTATATATATACACATATAAAACTAAAACTAAAGAAAATCTTAAGCATAAAATACGATTTTAGCAAGAATCAACTTTGTTCGCTTCCTTAAAAGCAGACAGAGTACGATAGTGCTTTCAACGTTTCCGGTACGACAGATACAAATTTCTGTACAATTTCCGTACTGTATTGGGGTTTTTTAATCCTGTGTTATAAATATACATGTAATGTTAGATTCCTGTGTTTATAAGTGCACTGAAATATTCACTCCAATAGCCCAAATTGACGATTACCCGTATAGCGCGCCGCTGCAGTATAAATAACCGCTTCCAAATCGAAGTATATCTCCAGACAACTATTGTGTACTATAAGCTATGGCGCAGAGCATATAATACATTTATGAGTGTATTAAATTGTTCTTGATTATACAATCATCGGAGAACAAATAAACTGGAGTTAAATTTGGAGGCTATAAAGTCCGCATGGTGATTAAAAGTAAACTTGCAACTTATGCGTACTTTAAAAAATTGCACGCATTTCGGATGCTACATTTCTAAATATTTCAGCGAAAAAATTACTTTTTTTGTTTTAAAGATGTGTATAATAATAATAATAATAATAGTGGCAATACTAATAGGGTACGATCAAACACAGGGAATAGACCAAAAAGTGCGCAAAGAGAAAATAAAGACCGTGTACATTACACGATTACAAGTTCTTCTCAAAACGGAATTGTCTGCGAGGAATGTAACGAC